>JAVTVJ010010875.1:0-26260 GCA_034509425.1 Eopsaltria australis | reverse complement strand
ACACTTTCCGGGTGTGAGAGACTTCTGCCCCAGTGTTAGCTCATGTATCTTTTATAGTGTAAAACCATGACTCTTAAGTCAGTGATTTTTCCTTTATCTCTCCTTCCATCAGCTCTGCAGACTAAGATGTTAATTCTTAGCTGAGGCTTGAGCCCTCTGGTGCCAGAGATGACCCCTGCTGGGCCTTCCTGCCCTTAGGTTATCTCTTTGTGCATCCATTATTTGTGGCACACAGGAGGAGGATGTGAGGGAAGTAGATGTCCTGCCACAATCCACCCCATGACTTAGAGTCACTGGTTTTATCTCATGGAGTGATAGTGCAGCTATCTCTTGCCTCCATGCTACAAAAGCATACACTTTCATATATGTCTGCACTATCTTTGAGTATTTTTGATATACATTGTTTTCCTAGGTTGTACTATTTCTTCAAAAGATGTTGTATTAACATTGATAAGAAGCACCTGTTGTTGTTTCGGTTTATGTAACACCTATACATGTTAGACATGGTATTATAATCAGAGTGTACATGATGGTTTAAAGGTAGTTCATCTATTAGTCCATGTAGGGTAGGTTGTTTCTTCACCCTGTGAATCTTGAAGCCACAGAAATCAGGAACAAAGGCGAATCTATGCAGGTAGTTATTTGGTTGTAGTGACAGAATCAGTTCAGTGGCTGGTGTTTTTTTTCATTTCTCCTTATGTTTCTGGTCCAGTCCTTTTCTTCAGTGGAGTTTAGTTTGTTTAAGATAAGAAGTGTTAGACAATTCTATAACAATTTAAGCAAAAATGTATATATTGTATTACGTAATGGTTTGATTGTCTCAGGGGAATTAAGGATCTATTTAAGTTCAATTTTTATTTATGTTCTACCTTGAAGAGGTTGAAAGGGAGAAGTAATCAAAGTTGATTTTGAAAATTCAAGTCAGTGTTACTTTAAGGGTGAAGCCCCTTTCATCCACTGTGACAATCAGAGTGAAGGTACAAATATTCTACAGTGATATTTGTAAAATTATAAGTGATGTACAAACATCAATAAAAACAATTAAATCAAAATAACTAAATTATTAAATCATTTAGTACCTCAATAGTGCTAAATAAGGTGTTAATGTTACCCAAACAAATGTAAACATATTTCTTCTACTTTTTTTTTTTTTTGGAATTTTAGAAGAAATGGTTATCACCAGACTTACGTATTTTGTTGGATTCAATTTTGTAAGTTTGGAATACAACACATACATTAATATTAATGGTAAAACCACAATTATTACATCAATCAGTTTAATGCCTAATTGTTAAGTTTTGTTAGGGTGACTAATTAGCCATTCAGCACTATTAAAAACATTAACTTGTAAATATAACCATGTAAGCAATATCATAATTAACATTTTTGGTTATAGGAGATTCATTAGTTACTGTGCAGTCCAGTCCTGTAGGCTCTGCTGTGTGTCTAGAGTTGGTTTTATTTGTTTACAGGAGTCCAGGAATCTCAGTAGCTTTCACCGTTGTGTAGGTAGTGGACAGTCCTTTTAATGTTGCTCGAATGGTTTCTTGTTCCACATCTGGATGCACACCTAGCTTTTGTCTAGTGAGGATATACTTAAACATTCAGGGTTATTAGAGAAATCAAAACAATAGAACTTAAGCAATAATTGGTATGTTTCCCATAAAGAATTATGGTAGTGGTTCCCTTTCTGACTTCGAGTTGTAAACTCAGCGCTATATTCATTGCTGCCACATGGGGGCAGCGTAGAAGCCTTTTGCGAGGTTTCATTGGGAAACTTGTTTTTGTTCAAAGCAAAGTCAAATTTGTACAGAGGCAAGAGTGTCCTCATATAGAGTTTTAGGATGGGGAGACTGGAAAACTAGTCTTTAAGCTTTGAGATAGGATAGCAGTTTTTGTATTGGTATGTTTGTTTTTTGTGGCTTTTATAGTCTAGATATATTTGTAATCAATAGATGTTTTTAGAGGTCTGATATAATTTATTTACCAGGTTGACCAGAGTGTCTTTACACGTTTTCCTGGTTATTGGCCAGCCTCTGTTTTGTGTTGTAAAAATAAGTTACAATTATTTATCAAACTGATATCAGTATTATGGATTAATTTGTAGTTAATCCACTTGGTTGTTACAATAGACTTGTAACATTTGGGGTTTTTGTATGAGTTTTTTAACTCAACTTATATGGATTTATGAGGATTTAACCTATAAAAACAAACATTCAAATCTTCCTTTTGTAACAATCCCTTTTTCCAATCAGTGTATCTTCTTTCAGTGTCTTTTAATGCTGTGGAAATAAACTCTAGTGGCTGTTTGGCCCGTGTGGTCCTTTTTGAAACTAATTACAGTAAGTTCCATGTTCAGCAAAAACCTCATTCAGCTATTATAGGATTGCTGGGGTGAACTGGTCCAAGTGATTGGTCTCCAGTATCCCAGAGTACCCATGATTTGTTGCAGTTCCTTTTTTGTTGTGGGGGTAGATAAAGTATCCAATTTTGTAATTGTTTCATTTGGAATTACACCTTGGCCTGCTACCCACCAGGTACCAAAGAATTTAACCTCTCTAGAGGGTCTTTGAAACTTAGTTGAGCGCACTTCTATTCTCTCTTCGTTCAGTTTATTTTATATGTCTTGTGCTGTAAGTCTCACTCCGTTTTCTTTTTCCCCCCCACTATCACATCATCAATGTATTGGTAAAGCTGTACTCCTTCCTGGATTTTTATTTGCTGAAGGAGTTCTGCTAAAGCATTGTGAGTGATAGTTGCAGAGTGTTAATATTCCTGGGGAAGATGATTAAATGTGTATTGTGTTCCTTCCCAAGTAAATGCAAATTTGGGTTTATCTTGTTCCTTAATAGGTACTGTGGCGGTGGTGCAGGTGGCCCAAGAGACTTCTCCAATGAGGAAGCCCTGGGGGGAAGAGGAGGATTCCCCTGAGGTGGGGCAAGACTTGGTTTAGCCCGAATAGGATGGGCTTCAGATAAGTTTACACCCTCTAGACTGATAGGCTAGCACCACCTGCCCATCATTAGTTCACTACTCCCGTGTTCCAGTAAGTTCTGTTACACTCGGTTGTTCATTGTACCGTTCTGTTATCTGTCACCCCTTCTCCACCCTCTTACCTCCCTGGTTGGTTCCCTGTCCCATGCTCTTCCCTAGTTCCTCCCCCGAGCCCCGCGGTGATTGGTGGATTGTTTACAATAAACAGCTGTGTCACTGGGGGCTCGGGGTCTCTCAACCCCGGTGCCACAGAGTGCTGCTACCCTGCTGGTCGCGGTGTCTCTATTGCCTGGGTTGGGAGAACCCCCTTAAGCCACAGTGCGGCGGATAGTTTGCCTACTGGGAGAGCGATCAGGGAGCTAGGGAAACTGGACTCCCGGCGACAGGGGACGAGGCTGGCCACCGAGGACCCTCGTCGCATCCGCCTCTGATTAGCAACCACCTCCAAGCCATCGAGGCGGAAGGCGGACGGCGACAAGGTACCATAAAAAACATGTCCTTTATGTCTAACACTGCCATCCACTTGTGTGATGATGCTTGCAGTGTAGCCGTGAGATTTGCAATGTTTGGGGCAGCTGCAGTCAAAGACCCTGTGTTGCGTTAAGTCTCCGGTAATCAACTGTTAAGCGCCAGCTCCCATAGTTTTTTTTTTTTGTTTTGTTTTGTTTGTTTGTTTGTCTTTGTTGTTTTTTTTCCCCACTGGCCAGACAGGGAGTTGTATGCAGAGTGATAAATATGACGTCCCTCTGTTCTAAATTTTTAATTACTTAATTATCCCTTGTTTGGCTGCAAGAGGTATAGGGTATTGTTTGACATTAGTTACAGCAGAGGCAGGTAATGTTGGGGCCATTTTTAGAAGGTTGATTTTTTTTTTGGGGGGGGGTTTGAAGCAAAGGTATTCATTAATCAATTCTGTTGTAGAGTGAGATGCCACTATACCACTAGTATTTGCCATGCTTCTCGTATGTAAATTTTGTCTTTGTAAGCAAGTAGAGTTTGGGGAGTTGAGAGATAGAGAACACTGGTTTGACTTCTCTAGGCAGGAGGAGTTGAGTTTCTATTGTCTGTCTCTCATTTTAGCAATGCCAATTTGCATCTCTGAAGCTGCTGTTTCACTGTTTGGAACTTGGCAGCCACACACATACACACAGGCACACAGGTAATTCCTATGCACACAGATACACTTTAAAAGAAAAGCAAAAGTATTTGAGTGAACTCTGTTTGTGGTTACCACAGAAAAATCTAGGAACTTTACTTTCCAAAAAGGGAATTTGGCATTTAGTTGGAGGCAGTCAACATGCAAACTGCTATGTGTAAATGCACTGGGGACACCTGCAGTGATTTTAGTAGTGTAAGAGATAACACTTTTCATTAGAGTTAGTTTAACTAATTCTAATTTTATTTCTCTTAAAACTTAAATTTAGTTTTATGGCTCCTGTAGGAGTATTTGAAAGAGATTTCAAACTTTGGTGTTAGTTACAAATTTTTAAAGGTTTTCTCTGTTCTCACTAAAGAGATAAGAGTAGTTAGAAGTTGTTAACATGCAGGAATGTGGGGAAGCTGGTTTGAGGGTCCAGCTTTAGGGTTTTTTTCTCTGCTGTAAAGAAGTGTTAGGGTTATTTTTTTTTCTTTCTCCGTGAGAGAAAGGGTTTGAATTGTCGCTTTTCCTCCCCCAACTATCCAAAAGGAGCTAAGGATATTTATCCATTTCTCTACTGAACAATCTTAGCACATTTGGAGTTTTTCTTTTCAGTGCACGAGAATGGCACCTTTTTCAGTTGCAGCTAGTGAAGAAATAGTATAACCTTAGGATTCAATGTATCTTTCCATCCAATTGCTGGTTCAGCGCACAGAGATCCTTTCCCTCAATTCCCAGAGAAGTAACCACGAAGCCTGCGTCCAAACTTTGGGGAGAAGTTTCAAACACTTTTAGGGTGTAAGAGACTTCTCTCCCAGTGTTAGCTCGTGTATCTTTTATAGTGTAAAACCATGACTCTTAAGCCAGTGATTTTTCCTTTATCTCTCCTTCCATCAGCTCTGCAGACTAAGATATCAATTCTTAGCTGAGGCTTGAGCCCTCTGGTGCCAGAGATGACCCCTGTTGGGCCTTCCTGCCCTTGGGTTATCTCTTTATGCACCCATTATCTGTGGCCCACAGGAGGAGGAGGTGAGGGAGGTAGATGTCCTGCCACATGGAGACTGTGTGGTATTAAGAAGACATTAGTGGTGAGAACAACTTTATTAAGCCTACTAAGTTATGAACAGAGTTGTATATATCCATAATGAAGCTCTTTATATTAATAATCTGCCTCCACACTGATTTTTATATATCAGTCCTACAGTTCTAAAGAATCCGAAAGGCATTGCAAGGACCAGGAAAAAAACCACAAAAAACCCACACAGGGTCACAAAGCATAACTTTTTAGGAAGTCACATCCAAGTCACGAAGCTATACAGCAGCAGCAGAAGTATGCACGGGTACATTGGGAGGAAGCTGGACTCTGTGGAATACTGCAGTTCCATCCCACTGTTGTCTCCCAGCTTTGCTGTTGCTGTCCTGAAGTGACCAAATCCCATTTTTTTGATGCTTGAGTAAGGGCCCTGAGTACGTCTTCCTCGCCTGTCAGTGCAACTCCCTTCCCCTGGAATATCGTGGAAGATGCCCCCATGATCCTGCTCTGATGGCTGGCTGGGGGTAGTGAGTCCTGACCTGGTGGATGCCTTCCTAAGGTTACAAAGAGAGATTGTCTCTTCAAAAACAAATGGCGGCAACGTGTTACTGAGGTTATGAGATTATGAAATTAGTCCTGAGTGAAAGGAAAATTTTCAGAGCATGGCACATTGAAATGAGTTTTCAAATGGTCAGCATCGCCCTTCTAGGTGATTTGATATTCCTTCTTCTTGGAAAGTAAGTCAGTATAAATTATTTCTGTACTTTCAGCGTGAATCCTTTTTCATTCACAAAATTACCTTTTCTATATTCCAAGGTAGTAGACGGGTCACATCAGGTGCGAAAGCAAATGCACTAAGATCTGAGTTAGCTGTCTGATCTTGCAAAGAAGGTAACCCACAGGAACATGGCACCAATTGATTTTAGATACCTCATTTTTAAATGCTATCTATGACACCTCACATCTGAAGTTTCCCATTTTAAATTTTGAAGAAGTTTAATCTCAGAGAAAGCTTTATTCAATCATTGTGCTTTTAGATGAACCCTGTGCACTCTTTTCCCTGAAGTTTAATGCAATACAGTTTTGTTTTCATGTATTTCTGCTTCACCAGTGTATTCCATTAAGGCATTTTCAGAATAATAAATCAGAATATCTCTACTACACTGCGCATATATTCCTTAATAAAATCTGGGAATGTCTCTGTGGTTTTTTTTGTTTTTGTTGTTGTTTCTTTTTTAATTAGTATGTTCTGATTTTTTTTCTGAGTGAGCCTGTTGCAAAATTCCTTGAATACTGATATCTGCAACACTGAAATCTTGGCAGTTGTCTCATATTGCTGCATATTTTTTAGTGATTAGGATGCTGGTTCATCAATGTTTACCCTATGAAAGACAAATGAACTACAGTGATGCCAGAAGACTTTGATACTCTGTACTTTATAATATGACAGGCTGTCTTAGTATTATCACTTGGAACTCTTCATTCATAATTTTATATTTTCACTGTCAGAACATAAAATGTGACTTTGGTGGAAAATTGGGATCTGATTTTTCGAATTATTAGTTGCCTTTGGTGAAATTTAGCCTTATTGCCACTCTTACAAATGATGATCCTTGAGTATATTTAAAAGATCTTTAGAGTAGAAACAAAAATGAATTATGGCAATTAAAATCTTCTTTCAGCTACAACTCTTTCATTCATTCTTCTCTAAAGTAATGTTTTATATTCATAATACATTTAAGTGCTGAAAGCATATTCAAAAACATTTTTTAAATGCTTTCACTTTTCACCTGTAATTGAGTCATCAATATTAGCAACCAGATATGAAACTAATTTGGCTTATTGCATTACTCATCCTCATATCTTAATTATTGATTAACACTCTTACTGACAGTGAAAGGTTCCCTTTGAAATGTAATTACTGCATTGTAACACTATGCTATGACTGTCTCTAAAATGATCTGTGCCACAAATTTTCTTTATAATTAAAATAATATGTTTAAATTTGCATCTGGGCAGTCAGGCAAGTATCTTCATACTATATTCATATGTATTGAAGGATCATTTGTAATAGACAAGGGAATTAAACATCATGATATGGCTTATTTCTCCAGAAAATTAACTCAGTAGCCAAATGAGCGTCTCATGGCTTTTGCCACCTTCTTACCTTCCTTCATTGTCTGTATATCACTTGAAAAGATCATGTTTATTTGATTAAAATACAGTGTCCCTGGGAAATAAAATTTTTTAAAAATTTTAGAAGTTTTTCTTCATGCTAGCAACACTTAGCACCTTACACTAAGTCAATCATAACATGATGAAAATATATTAATGTCCACATGAAGTTATTACATATGATATATTATTAATCTTAGATTCTATTTTAATAGATCGTAGAATGTGTAAGTTTGGCTAAAGCTCTGCTTCTAGTCCTGAAGAAGATTGTTTTCTATGTGTTGAATTTGAAGAGACATGATGCAAAATGTCCATGTTTTTAACAAGCTTTAGTGGTTACTGCTTAGTAGCCAAAATTCTCTGCACACTCACGAAAACTATTTTTGAGCTACTGCAATGGGCTCTAAGGAATATCAGCTTGTTGGTCACAGTGCAGAAGCAGTTCCTTTTTTATCAGCTGGGTACTGAGTTAAGCTGAATATTTGGGTAAATATTCCCAAAATTGCTCTTATTGTGTCTGGTCATCTGTACTATTGAAATGAATCAGTTTAGCTTGTCTGCATCCCTTTATTTAAGCTATCAACTTAATTCACTTTTTGTTGTATTATCCGTACCATAATGGATTTAGGGAAGGTACTGTGAAAATACAGTGTCAAGTCCACTCCCCAATATGCAATTCAGTGTAACAAGAGAAAGTCAGAGACCTCAACTAGAACTGAGTCACTTATGAAGCCCAGAATATAGGTTGGAATGTACCTAAATTTGACTAGAACAAGAGGACATCTGTGGCTGCGAAAAGCACATTTAATAAGCAGTGACAAGCAAGTGGGAGAAGATGGCTATTGGGGAGCAGGAGAGGGCTTGTATTGTCAAGGACTCTGTGTGGTGTTGAAGACTGAGGAAATGAGCAAACCAGTGCGTAAGCATGGGAAGGATGCAGTCACTGGGGAGGTTGAGATATCAGGGAATGTATGGCTCTCATGATTGGAAGTGCTGTCACAAGGGGCTGTTGTAAGCCAGACAAGGTGATTTTTTAATAAAATAAAAAAATATATAGATAGATATCGTCCGAAGCCGTTCGGGTCCTCGCTGCTGCCTCGGGTTCAGGCAGGCGGAGGATGGCTTCCTTCTCCGGTCCAGGAAGCCTAGAGACTCTCTGCAGGTGGTTGTCCTATCCTCTCCCGGTTGACCACGAATAACCAGACCTTTCGGTGGTTAGACGTGAGGGAGTAAATCCCGCCGGGGCGATAGGACGTCGAGGGCCGTCTGGGTTATCCCTAGGAATCACGGAGGGACCGCGAGGTATAAAGGGAACGACTCCACTGCCGGTAACAGACCTATTTATTCTCTGACTCCTGGGGCAGAAGAAGCCTCGAGCCAGCTCAGACATGCCCTTTTAACCGCAAAGATTAACCAATAACAGAACAGCAAGTGGGCGAAGTTGGGGCGGGGACGGGGAGTCACATCCAACAGGATCGGGGTACAGGCGGGAGCAGGGGGTAACAACAAATCACGTATAACAGAACGATGAATTTTCCAGAACTTGGGGAGGATATAAACTTGGAGTGACAATATCATAAACGAATAATATTTAACTAGGTGGAGTTTGGGGGAGAGATTTCTCGAAGGTTTAGACCATTGTAGTCTCTGAGACAGGGGTGTTGCCTGGGCTCACCCACCAGGAGTGGCCAGGGGGCTTTAGTAGTTTTAATTCTATGTCCACTACCCCTACATCTCCCCCTTTTCTTATTTATTTAGGGAGGTGTTTTTAACTAAATTTAGAAGAACATTTTTTAAACATGCAAACAGTAACAAGACTATAACAACGATGACAAGAACCCACAACAATGATTTGACCAAACCTATTACCCACGACGAAAGTCCCATGCCATCAAACATGTGCTGCAACCAGTCTTTGCTCTCAACCTTGAGTTGCCTTAGTCGTCCATCCAACTCTTGAATGGTAGCATGTATACTTTTTGAATTTGATGATAGATTGAAACAACACATCCCCTCGAAATCCTCGCACCCGTGCCCATGTGCGAGGAGTAAAAAGTCTATTGCCGCCCTGTTTTGCAGGGTGGCTTGCCTAGTAGTGTCTTCATCTTCTAGTAACTGGGTCAGCGCACGGGATGTTAAGTTAGTTTGTTTCCCAAGCCAACATTCTAGATGGGTTAATTCCCCCAACGCCTTTGCTGCTGCCACCCAGGGCATGAATATGGAGGCAGCCACCCTCTTAGAAAAACTCCAATGGGTAACTTCCGAATTACAATTTTCATCCCAATTCACCAATTCTCTTTTTGGACGCGTCTGATTATAAAATTTTCTCCATTCCAAAATCTGTGTTTTGTTGGGGGTCATGAGGGTGAGTTGGCCCAACGTGCATGGCCCACCTAGAAGACGGGACGGTATCCTGGCCCAAACTCTGTCTCCACAGATTAGGAACATACCGCTAGGGAGAACCTTGGGAACAGCGCTGGACTTAGACCGTGTATTTGCGGTGTAATTGCACCAAGTCTTGTAGCTATAGATTGACCTTTTTATGGGAGACACCTCTTTGTGGGGGATTTTCCGAATTGTATAATGGTTTATATCTTCCATTGTATAGGGGTAATCAAATTTGATACAGAATGTCGCCTTAGCGGACCCCAATAGTGCCAATTCTTGGGGTTCCTCTGGTGCTTGCGGGAGGGTCTTCATCCAGGCATCACAGGTCTCAACTGGATTGGGCCACTTGCCTGCGAAGGAATGGTCATCCTCTCGCAGGGGGATACCTACTAGGCATGTCGACATAGGGTCATGTGCCGAATGCATGCTTAAACACATGCTATCTTGTTTGAGAGCTTTTGCGAGTGTCACCCAGATGTTCTCTTTGGGTTGTTGCACAATCCACGTATTCAAGGATGGCAGGGTGATCACCAACATCGTAAGGACAATGATTGCGCGACTGGGCAGGATGTTGTTCTGGGTTCTCTTCATTCTTAAGATTTCTCTACAAATCACAAAGGTTACATGATTCTACATCTCACCGTTTCTCCCCGTTCTTTCATTTTTTTTCACACCATAACTCTCTCCCTCCCCTCATCTCCTTTCTATGAACTCCTCCCATAACTCCCCCTTTTCTTTTATTTCGAAGGGAGACGGAGGATGGGGTTTTCAAGGGTAGAGTGGGTAAGGAAGTATAGGAAGGTAGAAAGGGAGGGACTAAAAGGGTAAGGGAAAGTGGGAATGGAAAACGGGGAAACGACAATTTATAAAACATGCGTTCTGCATTATTGTCCATTAAATACTGTTCCGTCGTCCGTTGTGGTGTCTGTAGTCTGTCTCGTCTGGTCGTTGTAGTTCGTTCGTTGTAGCTTTCTTCTTTCTGCGTTTCCACGCAGTATGTTTGTCTTTTCCAGTGTTTTCTGATTGGACAGGGCATTCTTTCCGGTAAGGCTTGATGTTCTTAGCCGGGAGCCAGCGCGGTCCGCCTGGGGTGGAGACGCAAGCATATCCCCTCCCCCAGATGATTAGTGGCACTGGCCCCTTTACTTGTAGACTTTCAGGGTCCTTGTACAACACAGGCGGATTTTCAGCCAATTTTGCTCGCGTTGAGCCCGTAAAGTGCCTGAATACGGGGGGAGTCGGCTCGTCCTCAGAACAATTTAGAAAATTTAAAGTGAATAGAGCCTTGCAGAGTCGCTCAATTGGCGTCTTTCTCTCTGCCTCTCCCCGCTGTTGTAGGAGGATCCTTTTTAAGTCTCGGTGCTTTCTCTCCACTAGGGCTTGCCCGGTGGGAGAATGCGGAATGCCCGTCACATGTTTGACGCCCCAGTCCTGCATAAAGTCTCGGATGGACGCAGAGACATATGCAGGACCATTGTCAGTTTTAATTTCCCTTGGCACTCCCAGCACAGAAAATGCCAGGGTGAGATGTTTCCTGACATCTCGGGCTTTCTCACCAGTCTGCGCGGAGGCGTACACTGCACCCGAAAAGGTGTCTACAGACACGTGCAGGTACTTCAACCTCCCAAAGGATGGAAAATGGGTAACATCAGTTTGCCATATGTCATTGGCATTAAGTCCTTGTGGATTGACCCCCTGATTAAAAGCTGGTATTTGGTGTTCTTGACAGCTCGGACATGTGGCCACTATGGCTCTGGCTTGCTCAACGGAGAGATTGAACATTCTCCGGAGCGCCGGAGCGTTCTGGTGGAAACACCTGTGGCTCAAGAGTGCCTGCTCGAAGATGTTCGGGGTGTTACATTTCAATACAGGCATCGCAAGGGCGTCAGCTTGCGCATTACCTTCGGCGATGAAACCTGGTAACTCTGAGTGTGATCTTACGTGCATAACGAAAAATTGGTGCTTGCGGTGGGACAGGAGCTGGACTAATCTCACAAGCAACCCAAATAACTTTTTGTTTGGAACCTCTTTGATTAAAGAATGCTCTGCTCTGGAAACTATTCCAGCCACATACGCTGAATCTGTTACTAAATTGATAGGTCGCTCCTGAAACCTTTCAAATACTCTGACCACCGCTGACAACTCTGCAACCTGTGGAGAACCCTCCACAGTGTGCACTTCCTCGTCCCACGCGAGGGTTTCTGGGTCTCTCCAGGTCACAACCGCCTTGTGAGATGACCCAGAGCCATCGGTAAAAATTGTCAAAGCATTTTTTATTGGTATCTTACTTTGAACGAATTTCGGTGCCAATTGAAATTCAGAGCTGAACAGGTGATGCTTCAGCTTTTCACACCCAATTTGGCCTGAATAATTTTCCAGAGCTAGCTGGAGGTGTTCACTCTCCTGAAAGACTTCTTCAAATTGCTCATTCTTCCAGGGAACTGTTATGTACGCAAAATCGCACCCCGCAAGGGTGCGGAGCCGAGACCGAGCTCGTGTAACGAGCCCAGCCACTAGGTCTTGTGGCGTCGATATTGTTTTGGACGGGGTGTGGGGCAAGAATATCCACTCTGCGATCAGGAGTGAATCCTTGGCCCCTCCGTCCCACTGAAAGATTAACCCATGGTATTGTGGGGTCCTCCCCAATATGGTGAAGCGGAAGGGGAGGACCGGGTTAGCACGGTGAGCATGTCGTGTACGAATTGCCAGCATTACCTTTTCGATGGCCTTGATGGCGTCGGGTGTCATCGTCACAGGGCTGTCTAATGCTCGTCCACCTCTTAGGAGTGTGAAGAGGGGCGCCAACTCTGTCGTTTTGAGTCCCAGCAACGGCCGGATCCAGTTCACGGAGCCGCACAATTGATGAAGCTGTTGTAGGGTCTTGGGATGGTCTTCTATCTTTAGGAGTTGGGGCACGATGATTTTGTCCGTTATCTTCACTCCTAAATACTTCCACGGCTGGTTCCTCTGTATTTTATCGGGCTGTATTTCCATGCCTACTGACTGTATGGCTTGGATGACCTGAGTCAAAGTCTGTTCCATGTAATTCTCCTCGGAGGCACAAACTAGGACATCATCCATATAATGGACAATTCTGGCCTTGGGAAATGCTTTGCGCACAGGGGAAAGCACCTCGGAGACATACCACTGGCATATCACAGGGGAATTTCTCATTCCCTGCGGTAATACGAGCCAGTGGTATCTCCTCATTGGTGCCTCCCTGTTCGTTGATGGAACAGAAAAAGCAAAGCGAGGCGCGTCTTCGGGATGTAAAGGTATTGAAAAAAAGCAGTCTTTAATGTCAATGATGGCCATGGGCCAGTCTTTAGGTAACATTGCGGGGGATGGGAGACCTGGTTGTAGGGGGCCCATCTCCTCCATGACCTTATTGATAGCTCTAAGGTCATGGAGGAGTCTCCATTTCCCTGTCCCTGGCTTTCTGATAACAAAAATAGGGGAATTCCAGGGACTTGTTGAGGGGGTGATATGTCCTTTTCTCAGCTGGTCGTCTACCAGATCTTGGAGGGCACGCAGCTTCTCGCCGCGCAGGGACCACTGCTCCACTCTGACCGGTTGGTCGGTCAACCACTTAATGGCTGGAGTGGCGCGTGCTACAGTGGCCCCCCCCAAGAAATCCCTCGGAGGTGTCGCAGGAGGGATCTCTAGGGTCGCCCCCCACTGGGACATGACATCCCTCCCAAACAAGTTAAAGCCCAGGGGAAGAATGAAGGGACGGACAGATTCTATGTGTCCATCAGGGCCCTTAATCAAGATATCAGAAGTGCTCCTTTGAGGAGTTACTTCACCCCCCACACCGTACAGCCCTCGTGGAGCTTCTTTGGTCCCCCATGTCAATGGCCAGTCTGCTTTTGATATAACAGTCACATCCGCGCCTGTGTCTAGCATCCCATGGCAAATGGTAGTAGAACGACCGTTGTCCAATCTACAAGTGACAATAGGTTTGTCCTTTCCGACAACCTCAGTCCAGCAGACAAACGGGGTTGATCTGTCTTTAGGAAGGCTGTCGAGTAAAACAATTGCCTGCCCTATCCAAGTTCCTTGTGGCAGGAACCAAGGTGTCGTGTTCGGGCACAGGCTCAGACTAAGGTTCTTATTTGGACGGAATGTCTTTATCTCGGGCACTACAAAGATACCTGGAGGACCTCGACTGGAGTCTCCAATTAACAACACAGTCATTGGGTGTGCCGGTGCGTTCTGAATGGACACAGAAATGTGCTGGAACTCATTCGATGTTAAGTGTAGTGCAAAACTTGTAACAATGTCATACCTGAATTTTCTTGTCAAGTCCGGAATGTCTATGTGCGTCGCAAAGTCCTTCTCTCCGCCAGCTTTTAATTTGTTTGTTCCGGAGCGCGGCACTGCTCCGCCCTCCCACTCCCGTTTCCCGACGTCTGCGCTGGAGCCGGGTACTGCTGCCCCCACCATGGAAACATGGGTGGATAAGGTCCCCATTGCGGTGTCATCTGGGGTACCATGGAATTCTGTGGTTGTTGCTGGAATGAAACACTCGGAGAAGGCTTAGTATTAACGTTACTTTGTTGGATGGACTTGTTAGCTTTTGGGTTCTTGCATTCTCGAGAAAAATGGCCTAATTTACCACAATTATAGCATATCAGTTTATCACGAGTGCCCACAGCAGCTGCAAAGAGATCTTTTCGTCGTCTGTTATCAGGTTCTAATTTCGCTCTGATTTCTGAACAACGCTCAGTAATCAAATCTATGGTGGGAGGGGTTCCATTGGTAATGAATCAATGACACGTTTACAATCTTCATTAGCATTCTGGCGAACTAATTCTAGTAATATTTCTTTCAACATTTTGGGATCTGTGATGGTCCTAGACATGGCTTCTCTGAGGCGGTCCACAAACACGCCAAAGTTCTCATCAGGCCCTTGCCTAATTTCTGTATAACTTTTAATAGGACCCATCACGACTGGAATGCTGAACAAAATTCTTTTTGCTATATTTTGAACATCCACTAGAACATTTTCAGGAACATTTGTAGCTTGATCTATTGGTTTCACATAATTCCCCTCTCCCACTAGATGGTCCATAGTTAGATTTGCTTTGTTAGGGTCAGTTTTGTACATGTCTCGTAATTTCTGCAGTTCTCTTTTCCATTTCTGCTCCCAAATTCCAAATTGGCTTTCCGTTAACAAACTTGCCCTTAACACCTTAATATCTTTTGAAACAAGAACTGAGGATTCAAAGGTCGCATTCACCAATCCCTTAAAGTATCCAGAATCACGGCCAAATTCTTTGCCAGCCTTACAGATATCTTTAATTGTCCACTGGGGAAGTGGATCCCATCGTGGATTGGCCCCCATCCTATTATATGTGATCGGCGCCAAAAGTGGTGCCGCTGCCGGCCTCCCCCCTTCCGATCCAGGTCCGTGGGAACCGGAATCTGGACCGTGGGAAAACGGAGGAGGGGTGGGGCTAGGAATGGGCGGGATTGGTGGAGGCGGGGGGTGGGCGGACCGCGCGGCGGCGGGAGGGGCGGAGGGACCCGAGGGGTGGGATTGGGAAGGTGGGAGGGGACCCGTCGCGGTGACATCATCGGCCGCCAGGGGAGGGACCGACGCAGGATCGATCGACGGAGCGGGGGTGGGGTAAAGGGAGGAGGGCAAGGGGTTCCCGCCGTCCGCACCCGCGCGCGCGCTCCTCGCGCCCGAGCATGCGCACACAACACAGTGATGACCGCACCGCGGCGAGCTGGCACAGCCCCCATTTCGTGGTGGCGCAGCACGAAATTCGCCGCCACCGTGTTCCTGTGGCGCAGTTTTAATGATTTCAGGGACATTTTGCGGTGACGCACTTTGAATTCCTATAGAACAATGATAACTCGGGGGAGAACAACCGGGTACAGAAGGCGCCACTGGCGCAACTTGGGAGACGGGATTAGGGACACGGGTAGGGGTAGGGTCAGCCTCGGGATGGCCGGTCCCGGTGCCGAAGGGGTTGGTAGCGGAGCTGCGAGAGTCGGGGTCTCGAACACCCCGGATTTCTCCCTGTAGCCGATGGCTATCTAGGGGTACCCCCGCCGCTTCCCCACCAGGGACAAAGGGATTAGGGACAGAGGGGTTAGGATCGAGGGTGATTAAGGGCTCATTTGGGTTAGGGGTCCCAGCTTCCCGAACAATCGAACTTCCCCTGTTTCTAACCCAAACCTTGTAAACTAAAATCTGCAACGGAAAAAACTTCCTAACTGAATCATCCCCCGATTCCGCAAATTCTGTTAAACGATGTCCCACAGAATCCCAAAAAGAAACTCGTAATACAACAGAAGGATGAGAATAGGGAACATATTTGACCACCCACCTAATAAATTCTTTTAACAAAACTTTATCAAAATTTTCTCCTGCTTCTACTAACTTAATCTTAACCGTATAATACAAATGAGAAAGTTCCCTGTCCGTTTTTGAGAGATAAAGACCCATCTTCTCAAACTCTTTTTCCCTTCGCCTCAAAGAAAAATATAAACATTTTGAGCTTACCGCTCCACCGGATTCCTTTAGGCACGAAGCCTCGACGCAGCGCTGCAATTTTCCTCACCCGAAATAAATCCAAAAACGGAGACGAAGGGTTCTCGCGGTCAGGGCAGTTCCCTCACTCCCGGAGTGAGGGGTCGCCGCCCTCCCTACAAATCCCCCCTCTAAAACAAGAGGCAGATTTGAAGGGGTTGGCCCACAACGTGCGTGTTTGCCGTTCGATGGCAAGCCGTCCCTCGTGATTCCGAGGAATCACGGCGTTGGGCGCCAATTAATAAAATAAAAAAATATCGTCCGAAGCCGTTCGGGTCCTCGCTGCTGCCTCGGGTTCAGGCAGGCGGAGGACGGCTTCCTTCTCCGGTCCAGGAAGCCTAGAGACTCTCTGCAGGTGGTTGTCCTATCCTCTCCCGGTTGACCACAAATAACCAGACCTTTCGGTGGTTAGATGTGAGGGAGTAAATCCCGCCGGGGCGATAGGACGTCGAGGGCCGTCTGGGTTATCCCTAGGAATCACGGAGGAACCGCGAGGTACAAAGGGAACGACTCCACTGCCGGTAACAGAGCTATTTATTCTCTGACTCATGGGGCAGAAGAAGCCTCGAGCCAGCTCAGACATGCCCTTTTAACCGCAAAGATTAACCAATGACAGAACAGCAAGTGGGCGAAGTTGGGGCGGGGAAGGGGAGTCACATCCAACAGGATCGGGGTACGGGCAGGAGCAGGGGGTAACAACGAATCACGTATAACAGAACGATGAATTTTCCAGAACTTGGGGAGGATATAAACTTGGAGTGACAATATCATAAACGAATAATATTTAACTAGGTGGAGTTTGGGGGAGAGATTTTTCGAAGGTTTAGACCATTGTAGTCTCTGAGACAGGGGTGTTGCCTGGGCTCACCCACCAGGAGTGGCCAGGGGGCTTTAGTAGTTTTAATTCTATGTCCACTACCCCTACAGTTTTGTACCTTTGGTATTGTTTTTCATTCCTTTCCCGAAGGTGGAGAAGGTTGATGGACTGTGTTTCTCACCTATGGAATTGGAGAGGTGGTAACCTCATTGTCCAATCCATGATTGTATATGAAAAGGTATATAAATGAAAGAATAAAGAGAGGCTGGGCTCTTCTTCTCTGCTGCCCAGCCTTGGTGGCTCTGTGACCTGACTGAGCGTCTGATTCTTTTGTGTCCAACCGTGCGACAGGGAGTCATTCTTGAGACAGCGTCTTTTGTCACACTTCTCTGTAAACCACAAACCACTGACCTCTTTCCAACCACATCTTCTACAGAAGTATGCTGGAGGTTTAGAAGATGCAAAACCATCCTTGAGAAAGCTTGCATTACAAAGATCTTGGTGAAATACTTTGTGAAAAGCATGGTCTACATGGAATGGAAACAACATTCATGACATCTGTGGCAAAAGAAACAAAATGGCAAGGACTCTGAAGTTCCTTCCCTATATCAATATCTGGAATGAGTTCTTTCTTAATGGGATATTCAGGAGAAATTACCAAGATGTCAGAATTTTGCCTCTGTTGCGTTCCCTGCTTCTTAATCCCGCTCTGGTCCCGGCAGCAGAGCGCTAGCGTGACCCTGAGAAGCTGTCCGCGTTCCGATCGGGAAGGCTTCCTTGGGGAGCCGGCGGTGGGTTCTGCTAGTCTGCGTCGGGCTGAGGTGTTGGTGCCCTCAGAGCACTGCAGGATAGCAAAGGACTACCCAAAGAAGGAGGACTCTTAGTATGAGGGTTTGGCAGGTTTATTACCCCCAAGGGAGCTCAGGGACTAAGAGCCCCGAATAGCTCATGACATGGGTATTTAAGGGAGGGATAGCATCCAATAATCTGAGGGTGCAGGGGCAATACAGGGGAGGGTCCAGGGTGCGCAGTCGAATGAGGTTCAGGGAGAGGAGGGGGGAAGAGAGAACAACGAATGAACAACCGGGTAACAGGGAATGTTCCAGAACTGGGATACATAACAGACAAATCAAGGAACCAATAGCAGGAACTTGGGGTTTGTGGCTTGGTGGTCTAAACCATTGTCTCTGGCAGCTCAGGGGGGAAATTCTCTGTCTGTGGAACATGCCACCAGAGGTCTTCGTCCTCTGCAAGTCCATGGAGGGACTCTAATCCTTCCTGGTTCAGAACCACCACTACATGCCTCCTCTTGTGAACATGCAAATTTGATCCCAGGGACACATATGCTTGTGGATGCAAGTGGCCCTTCACACTAACATGGGAGTCCACCTAACTGGTCGACACTTCTTTAGAAGTCAAAACCCCTTTTAAAGTCCTGATGCCCCACTACATGAGAAGGCAGCAGCCAGTTACAACTACTTACATATACAAATATGACGCCACTTCTTGGCCATTAAAAAAAAAACTTTCTGTGTTGATTTAGATCAATCAACTAGGAGAAAGAAGTATCATGACTTAGGGTGGAGCCTATAATGTTTTACACAGAAATCTGACCTGATCACAAGGTCGTGGTTCTTCACCAAAGAGGACAGCTTTTCCTCATTCTTAAGGACATCCATATGAACTGGAGTAACATTTCTGTACGTCTTTGCCAGTTGTTCAAGTTGCTCCTTCATGACAGATACTGTTTTAAAAGTAAAACAATAAACCATTACCCATAGGTGAAGTTAAGTCCAAAGCACACCCATGTATAATTGTGCCATATTTCCCAAAGAGAAGCAGTTTCATGCATGTTTTCCTTCACTAACAGTTGAAGAAAAATCAGGCATTTAGTAAACAAACACGTGTTCAGAAAAACTTAGTCAATCCCTCATTCCACATGTTTAAAAAGAAATATTTCAAAACTCTCTTTCAATACACTTTAAGAGAATTCCTATTTACAGTCAAGAACAGCTTAATAGCTTAAAGCATAACCAATTCACATCAATCACCATTTTTTCCATGACAAAGATAGAAACATTATTTTAGATCAAGTGTGAGTAAAAGGTTCAAACTGACTACTTTTAATATTTAGGTATGGCTTAGTCCTCCCAATCCCAAATATGATATTATAACTAAATGGGATAAACCCAGTTGTGGCCGACGGCATGGGCTGGCCAGCTGCCCACCAGGGTCTCGGACAGCAGCCCCACAGCAGTTACAAGCCAGTGTCCCCGACCTGAGTGGGTTCACTGCTGTCAGGTTCTCACGTCCCTGGCCGCAGGCTGCGTCCCCCTTTATGGTGGACACTGTAACCAAAGAGCCGGAGTATCGCGGGAGGGTTCTTTCACCCCGGAATAATAGAGACACTGTAACGCAGGTGTCCTGGTTTGAAGGACAGGTGTCTGTTAAGGAAGGCAGGAGCCTCCCTTGGGATGGGAAACTGTAACCCCTCTCCCTCCGAATTATTATAAATTTGAAATCAAGAGGCTCTCAGGCAAAGATATGGGAATAGGAATAACAGTTCTTTACTAATATTTAAAACAAGGATAACAAATAACAACAACTATAACGTTAACCAACAAACAGAACCAGAAACCCAGTGGCAGCCTGCTCGGCTTCAGGCACCTTTTCCCTTTTGGTGCAGTTCTATTCACAGCCTGCAGGGGTGCTCTGGGTGTGATGATTTCATGGTGGCTGCAGGGGCGCTTTGGGTGTGGTGATTCTCTGGTGGCTGCAGGGGGCGCTCTGGCGTGAGCTCAGGTAGCACACGGCAATGGCGGCTGCCCAAGGCAGGGAGGGATGGAGGAGAGCCTTTGTTCCACAGAACCTTGGGGGGGGCAGCTGGTGTCGGTGCCACAGCAGGATCCCCAGACACAGGGAGCTGGGACGGTACGAGGTCCCGACGTGCAGGGGAAGCCCCGCTACAATGTAGTGAAGAAACTTGGAGCCGCGAGGAGCGGGGGAGAGACAGGCTGGTGGCAGGCAGCTCCCGATGGGGCAGAGGGCAGAGACTCACAGCAGACAGACCGGCAGCTCCGTGCTGGCTTCTCAGGGGGCCGTGGGTTCAGCAGACAGCAGCTCCGACCATCCCGCTCCGAGGGTCCCGAGTAACTGCGTGACTTCCCCCCTGCCCTTGCTTTTCAGTCTCCAAAATCTTGCGTTGTCAAGCCCTGCTTCCATGAGGGGCAATTCTGCCTCACTCTGCCAAGGAGAAAAGCCCCTAGCCTTGTGCTTTGTTCTCTTAAGTACTCAGCAATTAGCTCAGTCATTTGTGTCTTAGCAATCCATGGGAGAAAAAATTCCTGAGGGAAAAAAACTAAAATCCAACCTCCAACATTCTCCACCCCGAATTTTTTTTTTTCCCATGCAAACACCTTACATCAAATTTAAACTTTTGAAGTATATACATACATGCAGATACAGATACAAACACGGTGTCGTAAGTAGTTCACCCTAAAACAAGATCTCCTTGAGGTATGTATCGGGTCTCTCCATCCCTTTGCATCACCCACCACGTACAGCTTGGTTCCTGAGCAAAGACAACCCAACGGATGGGATTGTCTTTGCTTGAGGCAGAGTTAACCCAAACAGTCTTTCTCAGCATACCTCTCATGTGTACTATTGGAACCTTATCTCCATCTGCTGTTCGCAAGGGGTCAGAGTAGGCAGGCCTGGCCCAGCTGGAGGAACCTCGGGTGTTCACTAACCATGTGGCCTTTGCCAAATTAGTCTTCCAGTTCTTGAACGTCCCCCCACCCAGTGCTTTCAAGGTGGTTTTGAGCAGGTCATTGTACCGTTCAACTTTCCCAGCTGCTGGTGCATGATAAGGGATATGGTACACCCACTCGATGCCATGTTCCCTAGCCCAGATGTTTATAAGGCTATTTTTGAAATGAGTCTCATTGTCGGATTCAATTCTCTCAGGGGTACCATGTCACCAAAGGACTTGTTTTTCGAGGCCCAGGATGGTGTTCCGGGCAGTGGCATGAGGCACAGGGTAGGTCTCCAGCCATCCTGTGGTGGCTTACACCATTGTGAGAACGTAGCGCTTGCCTTGGCGGGTCTGGGGCAGTGTGATGTAATCAATCTGCCAAGCCTCTCCATACTTGTATTTGGACCACCGTCCACCGTACCATAGAGGCTTTACCCGCTTGGCCTGTTTGATCGCAGCGCACGTCTCACAATCATGGATCACCTGGGAGATACTGTCCATGGTTAGGTCCACCCCTCGGTCTCGTGCCCACTTATAGGTGGCATCTCTGCCCTGGTGGCCTGAGGCATCATGGGCCCATCGGGCTAGGAACAGCTCCTCTTTGTGTTGCCAGTCTAAATCTATCTGTGCCGCCTCAATCTTTGCGGCGTGATCTACCTGCTTGTTGTTCTGGTGTTCTTCGTTAACTCGGCTCTTAGGGACATGGGCGTCTACATGGCGGACCTTTACGGGTAGCTTCTCTACCCGAGTGGCAATGTCTTTCCATTCATCAGCTGCCCAGATTGGCTTTCCTCTACGCTGCCAGTTGGCCTTTTTCCACCTTTCCAGCCAACTCCATAGAGCATTGGCTACCATCCACGAATCAGTGTAGAGATAGAGCTTTGCCACTTCTCTCTCTCAGCAATGTCCAGGGCCAGCTGAACAGCTTTGAGTTCAGCAAATTGGCTCGACCCACCTTCTCCTTCAGTGGCTTCTGCAACTTGTCGTGTGGGGCTCCACACAGCTGCTTTCCACGTCCGGTTCATCCCTATGATGCGACAGGAACCATCAGTGAAAAGGGCGTAGCACTTTTCTTCATCTAGCAGTTGATTATATGGTGGAGCCTCCTCAGCCCGGATCACTTGTTCTTGCTCCTCTTCATCAGTGAGACCAAAACTCTCACCTTCTGGCCAGTTCGTAATTATTTCTAGGATCCCAGGGCGGTTCGGATTTCCAATTCGGGCGCGCTGTGTGATAAGTGCGATCCACTTACTCCATGTGGCATCGGTGGCGTGGTGGGTAGAGGGAGCCTTTCCTTTGAACATCCACCCCAGCACTGGTAGTCGAGGTGCCAGGAGGAGTTGTGCTTCAGTGCCAATTACCTCGGAGGTGGCTTGAACTCCTTCATAGGCGGCCAAGATTTCCTTCTCTGTGGGGGTGTAGTTGGCTTCGGACCCTCTGTAACTCCGGCTCCAGAATCCCAGCGGTTGGCCTCGAGTCTCTCCAGGCACCTTCTGCCAAAGGCTCCAGGACAAGCCCTTGTTCCCGGCTGCAGAGTAAAGCACATTCCTCACCTCTGGTCCCGTCTTTACTGGGCCAAGCGCTACTGCATGAGCGATCTCCTGCTTGATCTGGGCAAACGCTTGTTGCTGTTCAGGGCCCCAGTGAAAATCGTTCTTCTTGCGGGTGACCAGGTAGAGAGGGCTCACAATCTGGCTGTACTCTGGAATGTGCATCCTCCAAAAGCCTATGGCCCCTAGGAAAGCTTGAGTTTCCTTTTTGTTAGTCGGCGGAGACATCGCAGTGATCTTATTGATGACCTCCGTGGGAATCTGGCGCCGTCCATCTTGCCATTTTACCCCCAAGAACTGGATCTCTCGAGCAGGTCCCTTGACTTTGCTTTTCTTGATGGCAAAACCGGCTTCTAGGAGGATCATGATGATCTTCTCTCCTTTCTCAAATACTTCTGCTGCCGTGTTCTCCCACACAATGATGTCATCGATGTATTGGAGATGCTCTGGAGCTTCACTCTTTTTCAGTGCAGCCTGGATCAGTCCATGGCAGATCGTGGGGCTGTGCCTCCACTCCTGGGGTAACCGATTCCAGGTATATTGCACACCCTTCTAGGTGAAGGCGAACTGAGGCCTGCACTCCGCTGCCAGAGGGATGGAGAAGAACGCATTGGCAATGTCAATGGTGGCATACCATTTTGCTGCCTTGGACTCCAGCTCGTACTGGAGCTCCAGCATGTCTGGCACGGCAGCACTCAATGGTGGAGTCACTTCATTCAAGCCACGATAGTCTACAGTCAATCTCCATTCCCCGTCAGACTTGTGCACAGGCCAGATGGGGCTGTTGAAGGGTGAGTGGGCTTTACTGACCACTCCTGGGCTTTCCAGGTCGCGGATCATCTTGTGGATGGGGATCACGGCGTCTCGATTCGTCCGGTACTGCCGGCGGTGCACTGTCGAGGTGGCAATTGGCACTTGTTGCTCTTTTACTCTCAGGAGTCCCACTGCATTTGGATTTTCCGATAGTCCAGGCAAGGTGTTCAGTTGCCTGATGCCCTCTGCCTCCACGGCCGCTATTCCGAAAGCCCACCTGAGTCCCTTTGGGTCTTTGTAGTAGCCATTCCGGAGGAAGTCTATGCCCAGAATACATGGGGCCTCTGGACCAGTCACAATGGGGTGTTTCTGCCACTCCTTCCCGGTCAGGCTCACCTCGGCTTCCAACAAAGTTAATTGCTGTGATCCCCCTGTCACCCCGGCAATAGAAACAGGTTCTGCCCCCACATGTCTCGATGGAATTAAGGTGCACTGCGCACCAGTATCAACTAACGCTTCATATTTTTGTGGTTCTGATGTGCCAGGCCATCGGATCCACACTGTCCAAAAGACCCGGTTTTCCCGTGCCTCTTCCTGGCTAGAGGCAGGGCCCCTCTAGCTCTGGTTGTCATTTCTTTCTTGGGCGTACATGGTAGAGGTCCCCTCGAGGGGATCTAAGAGATCGTCCTCTCTTCTGTAATATCTGGCATCTCGGTCACGGGAGGCTGAGGCTACCCTCACTTTAGTAGACCCCCCGCCTCGGTTAGTATTTCCCTCCTTGAGTTGCTGTACCCGTGCTGCCAGGGTAGCAGTGGGTTTCCTATCCCACTTCCTCATGTCTTCTCCGTGATCACACAGGAAGAACCACAGCTCAGATCGTGGGGTGTACCCTCTCTCCCTGGCTGGGGGGCGCTGGGCTCTGACTTTGGGGCTTGTGACTCGCACTGGTGCCGCCCTCATCAACCTCATCTCCTCCCTCACCTCCCTCATCATCTCCTCTCTGAGGTCTTTGACCACAGCAGAGACCTGAGCCTGTATTGGACCACTGATCATACTATCATAATTCCTGAGTTTGGTGGCTATGGAGCCCACTGTCTCTCGGTTGTCATCAGCATTAATTGTTGCAATAAAGATGGTGTATTGGGAGGGCCCTAGCTTTGCCAGATTCCACAACATTTGCCCTGTACACTTGACCTTGTCGGGGTCGTTATCATGTTGTCCATCCCTCCCAAAGAGGACCTCCAATATTGCCACCTCCCTCAGCTGTTGGATTCCCTCCTCAAGGGTCTTCCATGGTCTTCTATGATGATATTCCTGCATTCTCTCCCTGTTGACACACCTCTCTCTTACACTTATTAAAAGCCGTTTCCAGAGAGACAGGGGCCCGTCATCTCTTCCGAATACCTGATCCACCCCTGAGTCATGGGACAAGGGTCCCAGCTGCTTGCCTCAATACTATCCAGCTGCACACCCATACCCATAAGGTCCCAGACCCGAAGTAACCAGGTTGTAAAAGGCTCACGACCCTGTCGCACAATGTCTTTTCGTAGATTACGGAGACTGTCATACCCCAGGGACTCAGTAGTGATTTCAATCCTTGGCCTCCCTACTGGTTGAGAGGGCCCTGCTTCCCCATCATTACTCACTGGCTGCTCTGGTTTGATCGTAGTCTTCCTCTTTTCCACAGGGGCAACTGCTACTGGCTGTGGCTGCCCCTCTGATCTGACTGGAGCCTGAGCGGTGATAGCGTCCCTGGGTTCCTCTGCTGCCTCATTAGACTCTCCCTCTTTGGGGTACGGGAAGGGTTTCCCACCAGCTGGGCAAGTGTAGTCCTTCAGCACTTGGCCCATCTCACGTATCTCTTTCACCAGGACTCCCACCCAATCCGGGTGGGTTGTTTCTGAGGTGGGCTGTGGGGCCGGGTCAGACTCTGTAGCAACATCCCTACTGTCTGGGGCAATGTCAGGTTCTGGGATGGTGTCCCTAGTTTCTGGGGCCATGTCAGGTTCTGTGGCTACGTCCCTAGTTTCTGGGGCCATGTCAGGTTCTGTGGCTACGTCCCTAGTTTCTGGGGCCGTGTCAGGTTCTGTGGCTACATCCCTAGTCTCTGGGGCCATGTCAGGTTCTATGGCAGCATCCCTAGTTTCCGGGGCCAGGTCAGTTTCTGTGGCAGCATCCCTAGTCTTTGGGGCCGTGTCAGGTTCTGGGGCCCCATCCCTACTGTCTGGGGTAGATGTCAGAGTGGCTATCCAAGTCAGAGCCCCCTTATCCCTGAATGCTAAATAGAGCAGGCCTATCAGCAACACCAGCCACTGTATGGTATCATTAGCATCTAGAGAAGATTTGAACCCTTCAAAGATTGGCGGGATAGGCTCAAAGAGCTGGGTGAAGGGTTGTGAGAACATTTCTTTTGGTGTCACTTCCTCGCAGTAGGTACCATTATTAAAGTAACCCTGAAAACATGTCATTAGTGTGTGGTAGCTGTGAATCCACTTGCCTGCCTTCCAGAGGAAGTTGAAAATCCATGAATTCCTCACCTTATTGACCCATGACACAAACTGTATAACAGCCACTGTAGCCTTAGTTATAGGGCCCATGTTTAGATATGGGGCTGCAAATGGGAGAGAAACAGCTGTGACCACTTGCCATACGAACCGGAATAACCTAGACCACATGGTGCAACCTAATGAGGTTCCTATATCCAGCACAAAAAAACTGCGTTACTCAAGAACTGTTATCCTTTTTCCTCTCGATGCCCTCGTGCCCCACGTTGGGCGCCAAAATCTGTCCTGGTTTGAAGGACAGGTGTCTGTTAAGGAAGGCAGGAGCCTCCCTTGGGGTGGGAAACTGTAACCCCTCTCCCTCCTTGTTATTATAAATTTGAAATCAAGAGGCTCTCAGGCAAAGATATGGGAATAGGAATAACAGTTCTTTACTACTATCTAAAACAAGGATAACAAATAACAACAACTATAACGTTAACCAACAAACAGAACCAGAAACCCAGTGGCAGCCTGCTCGGCTTCAGGCACCTTTTCCCTTTGGTGCAGTTCCAGTCACAGCCTGCAGGGGCGCTCTGAGTGCGGTGATTCCCCGGTGGCTGCAGGGGCGCTC
>JAVTVJ010010872.1:0-16903 GCA_034509425.1 Eopsaltria australis | reverse complement strand
GAATGTGGGAAGAGCATGAGAAAGATCTCTGACCTGATGCAGCACCTGAGAATCCACACTGGGGAAAAGCCCTACGAGTGCTTGGAATGTGGGAAGAGCTTCCGCCGGAACTCCAACCTGATGCAGCACCAGGTGATCCACACTGGGGAACGGCCCCATGAGTGTGGGGAATGTGGGAAGAGCTTCCAGTGCAGCTCCGACCTGAATAAACATCAACTCATCCACACCGGTGAGAGGCCCTACGAGTGTCCTGAGTGTGGGAAGAGGTTTCAGACCAGATCCACTCTCCTCCTGCATCAGCAGATTCACACAGAGGAGAGGCCCTTCCGCTGCCCCGACTGCGGGAAGGGCTTCAAACGCAACTCCATCCTCATCCTGCACCGGCGCATCCACAGCGGGGAGAGGCCCTACGAGTGTCCCCAGTGTGGCAAGAGATTCTCCAGGAGCTCTAACTTGACCCGACACCAACGCAGGCACCAGTAAGGGAATCCCTGTGAGTGCCCCAAGTGTGGGAAGACCTTTGTGTGCTGCTCCAGCTCGAACCCCCATGGGAGGATCCATGTTGGATGATCCCCAGTGACCCATCTTGGGCAGAGCCCTGGTGATCCCTGTTCTGGGTGATCCTTGTTGTGTGTGGGGAAGGTGTTGGAGAGATTTCTTTTCCTTGTCCTTGTGCTGCTGTGATTTGGTTGGGAATAAATTCTCTCCCTATGCCCAGGCTGGGTCTGTGTTGCCCCTGATGGTGCCTGGGGTGGGATCTCAGTAGGGCCCAGTCAGTCCCAGTCATACCCAGTGGGATCCCATTATGGGCTCAGACTCTCCCTGGAAGGTCCAAGTCACTTCCAGTTTGAAGCCGGTCACTCCCAGTCCCTCTCTGTAGGATGCCATTTGCTCCCCACATGGTCCCAGTTGCTCCCAGTTACCCGGGATGGTTCCACTCACTCCCAGTATGATTCCAGTAGGATCCCAGTCATTCTCAGATACTGACAGAATTATTCCAGTACCTTCCTGTATGATCCCTGTCAATTCCTGTCTCTCCCAGTATATCCCACTCACCTCCAAGAAGCTCCCAATCACTCCCAGGATGTTCCCAGTCACTCCTGCTCTCTTGCAGTGAATCTCTGTTGCCCTCAGTGCAGTACTCCTAGTTGCTCCCAGTAGATTCCAGCATGAACCCAGTTGGTCCCAGCCACTCCCAGGTACCCCCAGGGTGGTCCCAGTTGGTCCCAGAATGATTGCAGACTCTCCCAGTATGTCCCAGTCACCCTCAGCATGCTTGTAGTCATTCCCAGTCACATCCACTTGCCCCAGTAAGGTTCCAGTTCCCTCCAGGCCAATTCCAATAACTCCCAGTTTCTTCCAGTTGCTTCCAGCATGATCCCAGTTGTGCCAGTTCTGCTCCCAGTAGCCCTCAGTGTGGTTCCACTTCCTCTCAGTATAATCAGTTTCTCTAATTGTGCTCCCAGTCGCACTTGCCTGGTCCCAGTATCTTCCCGTTGCTCCCAGTGTATCCCCAGTTGGCTCCTAGCATGGTCCCAGTGGCTCCCAGTCACTCCCTGTATGGTTCCAATCACTCCCAGTGTGATCCTGGTCACTTACATTCACTGCCAGTATGATTCGGGTATGGTCCCAGTCACTTCCACTGTGCTCCCAGTCACTCCCAATCACTTGCAGTAGGATCTCAGTTACCCCCAATGTGGTCCGAGTTGCTCCCAGTCACACCCAGTATGATTCCTATTACTCTGAGTCCCTCTCAGTAGGAGTCCAGTATGGTCCCAGTCAATTCCAGTATGAACCCAGTCCCTCCCAGTCAGTCTCTCCATTTGCCCGCATTGAGATCCCCGTTGCTCCCAGTATGATCCCAGTATGAGTCCAGTCACCCTCAATATACTCCCAGTAACTTCCAGATACTCCCAGTAGGAACCCAGTGTATTCTCTGTCACCTCCAGTATGATCCCAGTCACTGCTAGATACTGCCAGTATTATTCCAGTGACTCCAGATATGTCCCTGTCGGTTCCAGTATGATCACAGTGTCCTGGGTTAGGCCAGAGGGGTCAAAATCCAGGAAGTGATCTGTGCTGCAGGAAGGAATACAACTTCCTTCCTGCGAGAGAGAGCCAATAATCAGGTAGTTTTAAGGATTGATAGGTAGGTAAACCAATTAAAAAGTTGATCCGCCTTCGAGGAAAAAAACCATATATAAGCAGAGACTCTCCGAAGCTCTTCCTCTTTGGACCTGCTGCTGCTGTGTAGAGAGGAGCAGCTCCTGCTTCTGTCGCTGTTAAGGCCCCCCCCCACCTGCTTCCAAAGGAGGGATGGGGGGGGGGAGGCAGGTTTTATAGCAGCCGTGCCGCTGCAGCTGGGAATGGGGGAGGAAACGATTGGAATTTTCAGCAGATCCAGCTCGGCCGGTGTGTCAGCTACACGAGAGAGAGAGAGCCGGGCCAGGCAAGGACCAGGCCAGACTCCATCCAGCTCGAGCCAGGCCCTGCCCTGTCACCCCGGGCCCAGATGGCCCTACCAGGCCGAGCCATCTTGGCAGAGCCAAGCAGAGAGACTCTTAAGAGCGTCTGGCATCCAGCTCGGACCTGTTCAAACAGCCCGGCAGGGAGCACGTGATCCTCACACTGCCGGAGAGAGAGAGAGAGACAGAGATTAACTCTCTCCATACCTGGACTAAACTCACAGACACCCATCCTTCCTCACAGAGAGAGGAACGAGTGAGGACATCTACACAGTGCAGCGCAGAGACTTTACAGTCAGTGAGGAAAGCAGAACTGATACCTACAGGGAGGTGCATGAGAAGTGCTTCAAGAGTGAAGCTGAAAACTCTTTTGGAGAACAATGGTTGGGGACTGAGCTAATAAATTCTCTGTAATATATGAAGATATAGTCCAAAGGGGGATGTGAGGTTCTTATTGCAGCCAATGAACTGAATTACCTAAGTACAGACAAGTAAGTGTTGAAAAAGTACAGCCTGATGAGAAACTAGAACCAAGAGAGAGGAGAAGCTGTGACCCAGAGCCCTGGTCCCAGGAAGAATGCTAGAGAACCTGAGTTGTCAGGAGAACCTGTGTTGCTAAGCACAGAAGAAGGGATTTTCTTTGTTGCTGCAATTGAACTGTGCATCCTTAAAACAAGTACCCTGTGGACTGTTCATAACCCACCATAGTGGCTGTGGGAAGGCTACTGGTGTGGGAGGGATCCACCACTAAGCTGGACTTTGCTCCAGGCGGTGGCTAATGGTGAGGCAGAAGACCCATAAAAACTGTATTTTTCTTACAGAAAATCCATGGCGTAAGCAAAAGAAACTTCTCTCCCTAAATGAACTGGAACAGGAGCTGTTTCTGAGGTGGTAAACTGACTGGAGGTCAAAGTGTTGTCTTTTGTATGTTGTCAGGGAGAATGAAATGGAGAGGTGGGGAAGGAGGGGTAGTCTGAGGAGTTTGTTCTGGTTTTTTCTTGTTTTTTTTTTTTCTTTTCCGTTTGTCTTAGATATATTAATAAAACTTCTTTGTACTTTATAAAGTTTGAGCCTGCTTTGCCTACTCCTAATCCTCATCTCACAACAAGCAATCAAGTAAATTTGGGTAAGTGTGCTGGCGTTTAGCCACAAACCTGAATGGGCGAACTGAAACCACTACACGCAGTATGCCCCCACATTGTCCCAGTTGTTCCCTTTCACTCCAACTGCAGTTTTGGTGCCTTCCAGTAAGATCCCAATCACTGCCAGTCTCTCCCAGTACATCCCAGTTTCCTTCAGCATGCTTCCAGTGTCTCCCAGTAGCCCTCAGTGTGGTCCCAATGACTCCCAGTATGATCTATGTTACCTCAGTTCTGGTCCCAGTGGGTTCTGGTCTCAGTCCCGGTGTATCCTGGTGTCCCAGTCCAGCCCAGTCCAACCCAGCCTGTCCCACTCTGTCCTAGTCTCTTCCCAGCAGCTGCTGCTCTCCCTTTCCTGGATCCTGCTCCTCCCACCCTCCGGAGCTGCCGCCGGACGACCCCCAGATACTGACAGGGGTCGTGGGCTTTGTGTTGGACTTTGTCTGCCTGGGCTGGGGCTCAGCCTTCCCTTGTGGGAGAAGGTGAAGGGGGGGTCCCCGGGGGTTGTGTCCCCCCCAGAGTGTGTGTGCTCCCCATGGGGACCCCCATCCTGGGGTCACCCCCTTTTCTCTCCTGCAGAGCTCCTGCCCCAGCTCCTGCTCTTGCCTGGGAGGGGGCTTTGGAGAACCCCACTGGAACTCAGTTTAATTCCCATTTCTGGGCACTGGGATCCTCCTGCTCCCCTTTATCCTTTACCAACACCCCCTGCACTCCCTTTCCCGGGTATCCTCCTGTCGGTGGCGAGAGAAGCAAGACGTAGATTCAATGTGAATCATAAATCAAGCTCGTTTATTGTCAGACAGTGCACATACTTATACTACTTTACGTGCTCAAAATATTATTTACTTACAGAAGTTTCACACAGGATCTTTCTCTAATTAGAGCACTACATTTTTATCAGAAGGCTACAATAACAGTTTCTTCTGCCAAGTTAATCTTTGGACACCTGCAGCTTGTTTTCAGCTTTCATGTCTCCCTTTCCCACAGCTGTCTTGAGAATAACCTTGAGCAGAGGTCTAACTCTTGTCTATGGGGCCTGGATTGCTCACTTATACTTTATGTTTGTGCAGCCAGAGATGGCCATTTCCCAACATCCTCCTCTCCCAGGCCCTGCATCCCCTGTTTCTGTGACCCCCAGGGACCCCCATTCTCAGCCATCCTGGGGCACCTCAGCCCCAGGCTTTCCTTTCCTGGGAAACCCGATCTGGGCACGGGGCTCTGCAGCCGCTCTGGGATTTATGATCACCCAAAGGAAATGGAGAGAAGAAAGAAAGAGAAGGAGATTTGGAATCAGGGATCGGGGTCCCAGCACCCAGTCCTGCTCTGCCAGGGGTGGGGACCCGCAGGAAAAATTGGATCTGCTGCTCCCGGTGCTACCCCTGGCTTTGGGCTGAACCCAGCGGATTCCAGGCGGAGTTTGAGCGCAGGGCCCGGGAGTTCAGCACAGCCCGGACCCGGAGGGTCCCGGAGGGGTCCCAAAGGGATCCGGAGGGGTCTCAGGAGGGGATCCAGGTGAATTCCCTGGAATTCCCCCTTTTCCTCTCCCCCCGCGCTCCCTCGGGTACTTTGGCTTCTCCCAAGCTGCGGCACAGCTGCGATCGGTGACGGCTGCGATGGCTCCAGCGCTGGGGCTGGGGCTGCTCTTGGGGCTCCTGGGGGATCCGGGGGGGACGGGCGGCGAAAGGTGAGTGGGACCCCCTGAAACTGGGACCCTCCTGAACCGCAATTACCGGGCACCGGGACCCCCCTGAACTTCCATTTCCCGGCACGGGAGTTCCCCAAACCCCCATTTTTGGCCCTGTGACCCCCCTCCATGCACTTCTCAAACACTGGGACCCCCCTGTTCCCCCTCCTCTGGCACCGGGACTCCCCTGAACCCCCATTCCTAGACACAGAGACACCCTTCAGCAGCTATTTTCAGGTAATTTGACCCCCTTGAACTCCAAAATCCGGGAAGGAGACTTCCCTGAGCCCGCATTCCCCGGCACGGGAACCCCCTGAACCCCCATTTTTGGGCACGGGGACTTCCCTGTACTCCCTTCTCCAGCACCGGGACCCCCCTGCAGCCCCTTATCCGGGACTGGGATCCCCCCGCACCCCTGTCAGTGCTCTGGGACCCCCCTGCACCCCCATTCCCGGCCATCCCGCCGTTCCCAGACCCCAGACCCGCCCTTTTACCGGAGTTTGGACCCCCGCAGATCTCCCAATTTTCCGAGCCTCCCCAGTTCCCCATTCCCGGCATTTCCTGAGAGGGGTCTCTAGGGGGCCCGGGAGGGTCCCAGGGAGTCCCAAGTTGTTGTCACGGTGTCCCAGGGGGGTCTCGGCGGGGATCCAGTGGGATCCAGACGAATTCCCTGGGATTCCCCTTTTGTCCCCGTCCCTTCCTCCCGCACTCCCTCGGTCACTTTCGCGTCTCCCAAGCTGCGGCACCGGCATCAGCCCGGCGACTGCCCCGGCCCCATTCCCGGGGGGCCTCTCGAACTCCCTTATCCAGCACTGGGACACCCCTGCAGTTCTTGTCCTGGGGAATCTCTCCAGACTGCACTGAGTATTTAAGACTTCCTCAGCAGCCTCTTTGGCTCTCTTGTATGTTAATACTAGTGTGCTGGTCAGACATGGTGCCTACTCTGGTTAAGATTGTCTGCTCTTGGTTAACTTCTGCTGCCTTTACAATTTGTTTTGCAACATCAGCCCAAAAAACCAGTTGACCAGTCACTGAAAGATCACGTGTTACACTTCCATACCCGTAAGTGGGACTGAACATCCACGCACTTATGAATTCATTTGTTTTGGCAATGGTTCATCATCACTGGTGGAGTTTTCTTAACAAGGCAGTTTCTCATATGCAGAATTGTAGAAGGATTACTGAGTGAGCTGTCAAAGAACCAGATCTCTTGATGAGTTAAAGGTGTATAAAGTTGTCTGGGTATGTGTCAAGATACTACATAGAAGATGGAGAAGTTGTTGGCAGTATGACAATCAAAAGCACTTTCCTGCCTTATGTATGGTGAAGCAGAATGAAGGTCTGGCAAAATGCTGATCGGGTGGGCTGACCTGATGTCCAGCAAGACTTAACAAACAATAGAAGTCCAGCAGCTGTGCATCAAGCACTCAGATGATTGACTAGAACAAGTACCCAATAAACTTTTTTTAAAGACACTGCTAAGACACTTAGTTAAGCATAACATGATAGTCAGGTTTTTAGCTGCAAATTACCAACAATGAAGCAGAAACACAGAGGAAGAGAGTATTTTGAACAGCAATGCTGCTATCCTTGTGTATAAAAAAGTCAAAACACATATGAAAGTGAATTTTGCCTGAAAAGGTGTTCATTTTATGCAAGCATAGTGATCCTTCCTGCTTTTTGTACTCTTTTCCATTCCTCCATAATTATCTTTATGTGTCTTGTGCCAAAAAAGCCACATTATCAGTCATGATCTTCATCTCTGACTTCTAGTCTCACGGGTATATTAAACTCAGATTGAGACTCTTCTGTGCAAATCAAGACCCTAAACTGGGTAAGATAGACTGTGTTGAGAGCAGAGGAAAAGTTGAAAATATGTGCAGCTGAAAATACTTGCAGCTGACCATGCCATTAGCAAGCCCATTGGGTTCTGAGTTATCTATCATTTCCCAGGGAATGAAGTCCCAGGTATATATTCTGTGCCTGTGTTCTGCGCCATAAATGATAAAGGCACATCTGACTGCTCACAAAACTGAATTCTGGTGATGGGGCAGCAGAGAGTGAAGAAATGCTGTGATAGAGGGGCAGCTAATTCTTCTGCAGGGAGGGTAAAGGTGGTGAGGGCAGCCACTGCTTCTGGGGTAGCCAGTGTGAGAGAGTGACATCTGGCACACTACAGTTTAACTACACACACAGGAACGTGTTCATGCACTGCTCAGGACAGTGGTGATGTTTCAAAAATCCATGACAGGACAGTACAGAGTATATTTGTAGTGTATACTCCATTAAAGAATCACTGTCATGAACCATCCATGTAACTGATAACACAAGCAACATCAATTAAAAACACCTGTAAACAACAGAAAACCCAGTTCTAAGGAAGAGAAGTTTATTTACAGTTTTCTCTGGTGAAATGAGCCTTCCTTGTGTGCATGGGACGTGCTCCTGTCTAAGAGCACTACTTTTACTTCACCTGGGGTAGGCTGTGCCCGGAAGTCTCAGTGTTCCAAACTTCTGCTGCAGGATGAAGTCCCAGTTCTTATACTCTCTTTGTTGCTATAACCATTCCCAAGGGGGAAAAACCAACAGAACAGAAACAGTTTCTGGAATATTCCCTGGCATCGACTGGACAGGCAATATTAAACAAAAATAGCTATAAAGATACAGGCAGCAGATATTTTAGGCTGACAGATGTTAGTAAATATGGTAGATGATAGAATGTGGTAGATATGACAGAAACCACACAGAAAGAACTTTAAAATTTATCTTCACTGTTACACATATCTATGAATTGGACCTAAACATAACCAATAGAAGATATTGCTTTCAGGGTATTCTACTGCCAAGTAAGTTTGCTTTGAAGAAGGCATTAAATGAGTAAGTTCTTTCAAGTCCACTTTTTAAATATTGATTTCCTCCTTGTCTTAAAGCACATTTTGAATGTTAATAAATCAAGTCCTCTATCCAGCAGAATCAGCCAATTCTACTGCCATTTACATAAACAGAAATTAAGGTACAGAAAATTACTTTTCCACAAATCAAATAAGCTGTCATCAAACCAGGAACAGATCTCCTGTTTTCCAGTTTCATACTTAAACCATAAATCCATCCTTCATCTTTTCTAGATATTTCACCCTCGTTGAGGCTAAGAAAGTTGACCACAAATCCCACACTATCCCAAGCCACTAAATCACACCACAACTTGTGTACAAAAACACTTGATTTGCAGTTAATGGCAAGCATCATAGTCTGCATTTGTGCTGCTAATGTAACATGCGTATCTCTTACAAAATGGAACAGAAGGAAAGAATCCAAGTCCAAATTATCTGTAAGATTTTCAAGGTCACTACTTTTCCTCTGGGGCTATGTAATTCTGTGGTATATTTAAAAGTAGTATTTATGAAGTAAATAATATCTCCATCACATGGCAGGTAAGAATCTCTGTGACTCCCATGCTAATAAGAAAACGAAAAGGTACCAAGAAAATACTGCAATTCAATCAGGTAAATCACTCTTGATCTCCAGCTCCCCCTTAGTGAACCTTCTTGAAAGGGTAAGAAAGTCATCCAACCTGTCAGACACTGTAGTATCCAATTACATTGTATACAGATAAACCTTGTGCTTTGGATACTAGTTCAAAAGCTTCTAAATGCTTTTTCTGCATGAAGTCTTCCAAATTAATTTTTTTCCAGTAAGTTTTTTCCACACATGCTTGATCCTTCTTTAAAAACTATGAGTAGTGTTTGTGTTGAAGTTAACTGCATTTCATTACAGTGCAAAGAAGTTATCTTCCCCTGTAAATAAACAATATTTTGCCTTTCAAAACCCTGTAAAATTTCATATGTGTATAATACACGTATGTATTTTAAAAAGATTTCTAGCTCTCCACATTATCAGTTTTGATACCAAACATTTTGCACAGGGGATCAGAATGATTATCCCTCAAATTTAACATTACCCTGTTCATTAGGGAGTCAGTCTACTTTGCCTCACCTTTTTCCATGTAATTTTTGTAAGGTACTACTGTTCCAATAATACACTGAGTCCAACAGAACTCCTATAGCTTTACAATATGTGTTTTTCAGGTCATTTACACCTCTTCATGTCCGGTTTTACATCATGCATCCTGTGCATGATGCTGCTTCCTTTCTTCAGGAAGGCAAATGCTCAAACATAGGAACAGTGCACATTAGTACTTTGTCCCTTAAATCATGATCATCTCCAAGGGCTCCATGCACGTGCATTTAGCAGCCAGAGGGAAGAGACCAAAACTGAGGCACAAGCAAGACTTTCAGCCTTAGTGGAATTTACCAAAGAAATATTACTTCTATGGCAAGAAAAGAGACACTCAGCAGCACTTAGGATCAACAGTGCACTGTCTTTTTCATGGGCAAGAGGTGCATAAAAACCTTCTGCTCAACAACATTAGAGGCAGATGACAGATTCTTAAAAATGAAAAAACCCCCAAAACCCAAAAATGTAGTTGCCAGATTACTCTCCATAACTAAATAAAATAGAAATAAAATAAAACAAAACAGAAGAGTCACATACGTCATGCAGAAGATAAGTATTAGAAAGCTTTTAAGAGTCAAAATCCACAAATATGTGAGTTAAAACCAAACTTTAAACTCACAATTTCTGCTATACTTTCAACAAAAGAAAAAGGTAACATTAACAGAAGAAATTTGCATAACCATATGTTTTTGACCATAATTCCAATAGGAACTGTATTTAAGCAAGCACGCCAGCAGTTTTGTGTATTACCTGAAAAAATTGTGGACTTCAGCTACGTTTTCTCTTTCATGAGCCAAAACTGCAAGCTAGGAGTTCTTGGGTTGCATAAGAATTTTAATATAGAAGGAAGAGCCATAAATCAACCTGAAAAGTTACCAGAATTGTATTTATGACAAAAGCAGAAAATAATCTGGTGCAGCATGGATCCAATTGTTCCTGACCATGAATTACGGTCCTTACAGCAAGAAATATGCTGGGAGGTGCAGAACCAGAAGAAAATTATTTACAACAGCCTAAGGTATCAGCTTAGACTGTCACACAGTTGTCATAACTTTGTTTTTCCCTGTGCCTTAGGCTCATTGCCAATACTGGGGGGAGAGGAAGATGGCAAATATGGGTATGGTGCCCAGAGTTCCTATATAAATTATGAATTATGACAATGCCTTTCCAGAGGGAAATGATCAAGCACTACTTTAACCTGGCCCTTTAGGCTGTTTTATTTTTTTTGGTAATGAACTTGAACCTCAACATAAATTCTAGCAAAGATGGAGTAAATTAGCTTAAAATAAATAAATCACTCTTGGTTCAGTTTTTCACTCAGTTTCATTTGGTTTCAGGTGGTGTATCTTTGCTTGTCTAAGCTCAGCTATAGTTGTGTAATGACATGCATCCTCTGGTACTAGTTGCTGATAAATTGACCTAGAACTGCTTATATAAATGAGTTTAAATTGCTATTCTCAAGAGGAAAATGGCAGTGTCTAATGGAATTCCTTATTTATTTTCCATCTTGTTTTGACATACAGAAAATTCCTGATATATTTTGAGATTCCAAGGGGAAGTAGTAGGCAGGAAAACCTTATACAGGTGCTCTGATGAAGTGTTTTCATTTAGCTTTGATATTGTTGACCCAGCTTCTCTGTTAAACTTTATATTAAACTGAAAACACTGAAAGAATAGTTGAGAGTGGCAGGGACCTCTGTTGGTCACCTGATTCAACTTTTCTCCTCAAGCATGACCTTCTGGCATGCCAACCACTCTCTCAGTTTGGGGTCATCAGCAAACTTGCTGAAGGCACACTGTACCACATCATCCAGTTCAGTAACAAAGATGTTAAACAGATCAGGGCCCAGTGAAGCCTGTGTGAAGAAGAAATTTCTAGCAATAAAGTTTTCATATGTTTTAAGTCAAAACAAGCAAACAAACAAGATCTCCTAGAAGTATAGTGTAGTAATAGATAAATAAGGCATATGACTGCTGCGATGGTGAGTACACAGAGAGCTGCTTGGGAGCCTTTTAATGCCTTTCAGCATTACAGATTTTGTTTGTGGTTTTCATTAGGTAGGATTTGAGAGACTAAGATGTGCATGAACTTCACGTCTTCAGAATACACTGTGAGAGACAAGAGGATGCAAAAGATTTAAGATGGGTTTAAGAGCTCAGCATGAAAGGAAATTAAGCAGTTTTGGGGTTATCAAGAGGTTTTGGTAGACAGTAACCAATTCTTTTATATTCTGCTAAAACAATGCAGTAGCATTTGATTTTATTTCATCCTATGTTCTTTTTGAAGCTGTGTATTCAAAACTAATAGGTACAAATAACACTATTGAAGATTTCTATGTGTTTTCGGGGATATCTTTCGAGAGGAAACAAGAAGTATTGTGCTTACTTTAAAATGCAATTCGACACATGCCTGAAGTGTTGAAATAAACCACAATTCTCCTGAACAGCTATTTTCTTAAGGCAGACAAATAAAACAGTTCTGACTTAGACTGGGAGCACCAGACTAGAAGATTTCTCCATCAGTAAAATGAGGAGAACCTGCAGAAGATGAAGTGAGAAAACTTCAGAAAGAGTTGTAATGAATATCACGAAAGGAGAGGGGATATCTTAAAAAAGACTGCAACAAATCTGTTGACAATTTTAAAAACTGGTTTTCAGACTATATCAAAATGTTCCAAGGTAAATCAAAAACTGTTCTGCAGAGCTCTATAGAATCCACAGGTAATAGACTTAGTGACAGAATTAATGCCCAGTTCTATGGATGGACAGAGGGCTGCAAGCACACATCAATGAGCTGTGTTGAGCTTCTCATCCACCAACACTCCCAAGTGCTTCTCCTCAGGGCTGCTCTCGATCTGTTCTCCACCCAGCCTGTATTTGTGCTTGGGATTGTGCAAGACCTGGCACTCGGCCTTGCTGAATACCATGAGGTTTGCATGGTCCTTCCTCTTGAGCCTGCCAAGGTCCCTCTGGGTGATGTCCCTTTCCTCCAGCGTGTCAATCACACCAGGTGTTAAATCAGGAAGAAACCAAAAGAAGTCCACTTTAAGGGTCAGATTTGCTTGTGCTGTAAATGACACTGAAGATGCTAATCTCTGGTTCTTGGCTCCCAGAAGATTACAATTTTTGGATTCAAACAAACAAACAAACAAACATTGAAGCCAAACCTAGTTGCCCTGACCTTTTAGTTCATTTAGTTTATGAATCATTTCCCCAGCATCAGAAGCACTGATGAATAAAAAAGTGTACTCAGTTCTAGGGCAACTCTATCTTATGCAACCCCAAGGAATACTGCATCAGTGTGCACTAGGGACACCTCTCATAGAAATTTCTACAGATTCCTCCTGCATCTCAAAACCTGGCTGATTTTCTCACTCCTCATACAGTGACAGCACAGCAAGGTCTGGAGTACTGATTAGAATTAAACTAGCACCTTCTGCCATTTACTGCTTTGAGTAATTTCTTCCTGTTTGGTTTCATGGGTGTCAAATTCAGCTTTGATTTTCTTGGTTCAAACCAGCAAATTACCAAATAAAGGTATTTTCTACTCTTTCTCAGTAAATGGAAGGTTCTCCTCAGAACTTGAGTGCTCCCACTTCTTTCAAGTAAAATAAGTGCTAGAATCAAATTGATCGGCTGATTTTTATCTGTCACATTGGCAGTGTAGATGCCAGTGGTGTTTATTCCTGTAATAGTAGCTATTGTATATACCAATAGTACACAATACCCTGCTAATGCAAACTTACCGAGGGCTAAAAACAACTGCAGTTGCAAGTTCTCTCAGTGAGGATTATTCAGCTGGAGCATGTTTTACTTCAGAGGGCCTTTTGGTATTTACTACAGAGCATATAAAAGTAATTCAATTGTAGTAAAAATTCATAAACTAACCAGAGGTTTCAAATTGCATATTTGCTTTAAATCACCTTGAAAAGGATTTTCTTTTCCAGAATCCTACTTTGAATGTAAAATGTTACTCCAACACGGATGAGGTATCTATTTATAAGCAAATGTTTGTGTGCAATGGTCAAATCTAAAAAAAGGAGGAATGGAATGTTTATTTTAGTCTTGATTTTCTTCCAATACCTTGTGCAATTTATCCTGAAATTCTAATTATATCCCCCTATATAAACACTGCAAATATGAAAACTGAAAGGAAGTCTGTTTGCTGGAGCTTTTTTCCTCCATTTTCCAAAGTAAAGAGATGCTTGTGGTCGAATTACTTAATGAAAAGAATTCAGTGTGTCAGCAACCATCACAACAAAGAAAACATGTCCATTTACAGTATTGTTTAACTATTTCTATCGTTGGTGACCACTTTAAGAGGGTATTTGAATGGAAACATGCCAGATGAATAAAAACAACCTTCATGGGTGCCAAACATTAGCTCTTTCTACAAAATCAGCTAAACGTGTGCAAAATTACACACACCTACTCTAACTGCTGACCTCTCAGGCAACTCCATGGTCTATATCTGATGTGATTTTGTTTAAGGAAGCAATGCCAATAAAATACATCAGGTTTTATTACCAGCCCAACATGTCATCATCCAAGATGATATTGAACCATAGCAAAAAAATGCCTTCTAGCTCAGGAATTGTAACACAGCAACATGGGTATAAAAATGGTTATCTACTCATGAAAGAAATCTACAATTTAAGCTGAAAAGTAATATTAGCTTGACAAACCCCACAATAACCAGAAGCTCGGCAATTCTACAGCCTTTTTATAGTTGCAGAATAAAATGGGATGAAAATTAATTTTAGGAAGTCACCCTTGCAGATCTCAGTTGAAGGAGGGTGCCTGGGAAGTGCAATAGTGAATCAGAACTGTGATTCTTCCGGTTGCCAACAGTAATCTGGACTGGACATCTCTGAGGAAGGAGCAACAAAGTTTGTAATGAATAGCAGTTGGCTCAAAATTCTTATGCTAAGTTCTAAACCATGAGGCTTCTATCCCCCATGATCCTTCCCTATCATCTATTTTAACTATGCAGAACTTCATTGTCCTTATTTAAATCCCTCTCTATTTAAAACCCTAATTTAAAACCCAGCTCAATGGCAGTTGTGTGAAATTCCACTGGCTAAATACAAATACCACAAAGAAATATGCATGTTATAAAATGCAATCACTTAGCTTTGAGTATGCAAACTTATTGGCACCCCCAGAGTTCTACAAGAGTTCTGCAAGAACTTGGTTATGTTATCCCAGGCCACCATTTTTGTATTTTCTTTGCAAAATAGTAGTATTCTTTGCATACAAGCTATTGAAATCACCTACACGATTTTCTTCAGCTCATGCTTGTGTTTTAATGTGTATTTGTATACAGACTGAATGCAACCAAACTGGAGATCAGCTTGTCACAAAAAAAAAGCCCTAACACCATATAAGCTGCTCTTGCCTCTACCAATTCAAACAGCCACAGATAACCCAGAAATGGTCCACAGTCCAGGACATACCAGATTAAAAACCTTTCTACAAACATATGGCAGGGGAGGGAAACAAAATTGCTAGGGGGAGAGAGTTCTACAGCTGGAGTATGTCAAATGACCATCCTGCATTCAGCTCACCCTTCCCACTGCACATTTATACCTCACTGCTCCTCTCCATATTCCTGCACCAGAAATAACCCATCTATCTGGAGAATATCAGGCTAAAACATCTGATCAGTAGGGTAGCTACTACGTGGGGGTTTTACCTTTTTTTTTTACTCAAGTAAGTTAAAAATACCATTTTAGACTTGCGCATGTTTGTTTCAGAGGTCAGAAAACTTACCCATTTCCTCTGTGTTTGCCATTTCCCATGTTACCACAACCACATCCTGTTTTCCCTGTTTCTCTGACTCATACAAGTCCATAGGAGTAGACAGGACCCATCTGAGAGTCCTGGCAGAGCTGGCTGGCATCATCATGAGGCTGCTGCTTAATGTCTTTGAAAGGTTGTGAAGCCTGGAGAGCTTTCCCAATCATTTTAGAAAGGTAAATCTTACAGCCAGAAGGACAACTCAAGGACCTACATTGAGGTCACTCTCATTTCCACGCTTGGGAAAATGAGAGCAAGGCCTCTTGGAAGCCCTCTAACGTGATACATCTACAATTTCCATCTAACTCTGGAGCTGCCTTAAGAAATGGCTACCAGCTCCCCACATAAGCTCTAAAACTGCAAAACTTATCTATCCTCCTTCTTATCTGCAGCATAATTGTAAGAACACTTGACCTATCAATCCCTATAATTACAAAATGATACATCTGTGGCTGGAATCTTGCTAAGGCCTTAGAGACATTACAGTTTTGTGGTGGACAAAATTACAGAAATACAAAGCAAAAAAAACCATTAAAACTAAGAAAGACAAAAAATTGGGCTCCAAGATGATGCTGAAAGTAAGGAAAGTTTAGTTTTCAGTTTTCTGTTTCATGGCACAATGAATTTACTGTTGCATTGTTTACCTGAGATCTGACTTTTCCTCTTTATTACTTTTATATAAGAGAAGTCGTTTTATTTTCTCTCTTATGTCCAATTATTATGTCTCTGGACAATTGCATTTTTCTTCAATGTAACGTAGGATTATATTGCTGCAATTGAAGGAACTGGAGCTACAACACACTGGTCCTGCTAACAGCTCAAAGTCAGTAACCAATTTCATACATTCAAAAACACATTCCTTCAAAAGCCTCCAGATTCTAATTATAATGAAACCTTACAACACTAAATGCAGCCATTTTTTTATGTACCAGCTATTCTCAAAGAAAATTGCTTTCTCTGGATGTCTGCACAACCTGCTACTCTTTCCATCTTCTGAGCACTGAAATCACAACATTTTCACCAAAGCATCCACCAAAGTCTGGCCTGAGATATTGAGCCCCTCACAGCCCAAGCAAGGCCTGCTTATTTCTCCCCATACAGCAACGCTGGCCACAAGAACTACAAAGCTTGTGGCTTTAGCACATTTCCCCCACATCAATGACTACAGAGTGGTGAAAAGAACGAGCTTCTGACTGCTCAAACCAAGAGCCTTATTTCCACCTGTTAAACAACATCTCTGTCTCTCAGCAGAGTCCAACACAGAGGAGCAGACAGACTATATTTAAATCAATCAAAACTTTATTTATAATTGAATTCAGCTACAATGAAACTACATACAGGAAGAACTATATACATGAAGAAACAAATCTCTACATCGCCTCTTGTCCAGGATCCATCTGAGTCTGTCCTGAGAAGCGGAAGCGCTCATAAATAAATGGGAAAATATATTTCCAGATTTGGAATGAGGTCCTCTCTGCAGGTTGGGCATGTGTAAGAAGATTGAATAGCAACAGGGAGGCACCTACTGCAGAAGAGATGGCCACACACGATCGCCATAAGCTGTCGTCCACGTGCCACCATCTAGAAGAAAGAAAGCCTCAACATGCTTTGGGAGGAAAGAATGTGAGTTTGCTGCTCCATTGGCACCAGGCAAATGAGACTTCAGAGCATCTGGAATCTGTTAGAATAATGAGGGACCCACAGATCTGCCAGTGCCATCGTGGCAAAGGTTTCTCCCTCACGTTCACCACCCAGAAGTGACTTGTGGAACTTCCCAGCAAGGGCTGTGCTTCCAGCCAGCT
>JAVTVJ010010871.1:0-53321 GCA_034509425.1 Eopsaltria australis | reverse complement strand
TAGCCCTGTCCTTTGCCTTCTGCTAAAAGCAGTTTCAAGCCCGGCTGCTTGAGTTTCTTGAAAAAGAACAACAAAAAGAACTATTACATTTTAGATAAGGATCTGTTACCAACTGTAAAACATCAACTCACCTTCAAGAAGCTTCCATCAATGCATAGGGGAAGGAAGAGAAAAGAAGATACAATTAGATTTGGTGAGCCCCTCCCCGTGCTGCATGCAAACCTCAGCTCAGAAAGCTGTTAAAGCAGAGGAGGTGAGGAAGGGTAGGGAAGCACCCTCTCAGGTTGGTTAAGAACATTCAGAGCAGTAGCACAAAGAGCTGCTGCCCTGAAAACAAGTAAGTGGGTGCTGCTGATTCTGCTCTCACTGCTGCAACAGGGTAGAAACAGAGGCAGCTTAGGAACCATCTGAACACCCTCCTCCCTGCTCCCCTCCTCCTGTTCCCTATTTGGATTTGGCCTGGAGCTGCTTCTTTCTCTCCTTCTCCCCTAAACCAGCAAATTCTGCTATGATAACCCCAAACACTTCACTTAGGATGAACAGCAGCTGAAGAAAGGAAAGCAGAACAGGGTTTGGAGAGTAAAGAATTCTATCAGTCAAAGCTAGAACTGCAAGGAACAGACAGATCAGCCAGTGCCATCCTGGCAAGGGCTTCTCCCTCTATGGATACCATCAAGAAGGGACTTGGGGGAACGTGCAAGTTGGAGCTTCCCAGCAAAGGCTGTGCTTCCAGCCAGCTGCCTGTAGCATCCCACCTGAGACAACTGAGTTGTGCAGCTCCCCTTTTGTTCTTTTCCCTCCCACAAATCAGAAATGACAAGAACATGTGATAAGAACGTGATCCTCACCTCTGTAATGTCATCCCACCATGTCAGAGGACTCCCAAAAGGGTCTGCCCATTCACTGGAGCTAAGAGAGCTAAAAGAACACACAGCCGTCAATTCCACAGTGCACAGAGGGCTACCAAGACATGAAATTGCAGAAACTGAAAGAACCCCTTGTTCTGATCTAGCAACATCCCAGCCCAGAAACACAATCAGTGCAAGAGCTTTTATGTACGGAAAGCATTTCAGGGTATTGCAATCCATAACATCAGAAACATTCAATAATGACTTCCTGAATGGAGAGGAAATGTTTCTCCTGGATTTTACTGGTTTGTAGGGTTCTTTTCCACTACTTCTCTTCCAGACAGGGCACTATGTTTCAAGTCAGGATTCTCCAAACAGAATCAAGCAGAACCCAAAAACTGGCAAAACCCTTTCTACCATACATCAGAAATCACACTTAGGAGAGACACTCTATCTGTGACATACAATTCAATATCTATTGGTTCCTGTTGAAGGTTGCTCGCCAGTAGTTCGGGCGAATTCCCTGCTGATCTGGAACCAAATGGGCTCTCTTCCCAGTCCTGCAAAGGGGTAAAAATGGAGACACAGTAGGAACCGCTCAAAACCACTCCATCCTGCTTCTCTGTTTCAGTTCCCTGATTGGATTTGGGGTAGAATCTTTTCTATCCCTCATTAGCCCCAAAAAGGGCACCTTCTGTAGTCATAGCCCTAAACATTTCATGTTGGATGAACAGCTGCTGAAGAATGGAAACCACAACCACAGGAATTTGGGGCAAAAACATTTGCTGCTCCATTGGCACCAGGCAAACAGGACTTGGAGCATGTGCAGTCTGTCAGTCAATGCTAGAACTGCAAGGAACACACAGATCTGCCAGTGCCATCCTGGCAAGGGCTTCACCCTCTACGGATACCACCAAGAAGGGACTTGGAGGGATGTGCAAGTTGGAGTTTCACAGCAAGGGCTGTGCTTCCAGCCAGCAGCCTGTAGCATCCCACCTGAGACAACTGAGTTGTGCAGCTCCCCTTTTGTTCTTTTCCCTCCCACAAATCAGAAAGGACAAGAACATGTGATAAGAACGTGATCCTCACCTCTGTAATGTCATCCCGCCATGTCAGAGGACTCTCAGAACGGTCTGCCCATTTACTAGAGCTAAGAGAGCTAAAAGAACACACAGCCGTCAATTCCACAGTGCACAGAGGGCTACCAAGACATGAAATTGCAGAAACGGAAATGACCCCTTGTTCTGATCTAGCAACATCCCAGCCCAGAAACACAATCAGTGCAAGAGCTTTTATGTACAGAAAGCATTTCAGTGTGTCGCTATCCATAACATCAGAAACATTCAATAATGCCTTCCTGAATGGAGAGGAAATGTTTCTCCTGGATTTTGTTGGTTTGTAGGGGTTTCTTCCCGTTAGTTCCCTTCCAGACTGGCTGCTATGTTTCCTATCAGAATCCTTCACACAGAATCAAGCAGAATCCAACAGTTTGGCAAAAACCTGTGTCTACTGCACATCAGAAATTACACTTTGGAGAGAAGCTTCATCTGCTACATACTCAGCATCATCATCTCTTGATCCCTCTTCATTGTCACTCCTCCGTAGCTCAGGTGAATTCTCTGCTGATCTGGAACTGAGTGGGTACTGCTGGCTCTGCTCCTTGTCCTGCCCCTCTGAGTTGCCAGTGTCATTAGTCAGAGGACTAGCAGGACCTGCTGCCCGTGCACTAACAGAGAGCAGAACCAGAAAGAACATGCAGCCATTTCAACATGGAGCCAATAATTTCACTGGGAACAGAGAGTTACCTACACATAACACCTATTCTGATTCAGCAACATCCCAGCCCTGCACCACAATTGTTTCCCGAGCTGCTGTATACTGTAAGCATTTCAGCATACATCAAGCCATGGTGTAATAAATATGCAACTATGAGTTCATGGAAAGAAAAGAAAGGTTTCAGCTGGATTTTGCTATGTGTTTTTTTTTATTCTTTTACTTACTTCTCTGCAAGACAGGACACTATATTCCAGGTCTGAAGAGTCGTCAGCATACCCTAGAAGCTTGGCAAAAACCTGTTCCTACCATATATCAGAAATCAGAATTTAGAGAGTGATTTTACTCTCACATACCCATCATTATCTCTCGGATCCTCTTCATCATGGCTTATCAGTAGCCCAGGTGAATTCTCTCCTGAGGTGGAAAGATGTGAGGGCTGCTGGTTCTGCTCCCTGTGCTGCAGTGGAGTAAAAATGGAGACAGACTAGGAACCACGCAAAATCATTCCATCCTGCTTCCGTGTTTCAGTTCCCTGACTGGATTTGGGGTAGAATATTTTTTTCCCCTTGTTAGCCCCAAAAAGGGAACCTTCTGCAGTCATAGCCCTAAACACTTCATGTTGGATGAACAGCTGCTGAAGAATGGAAACCACAATAGGCATTGGCAGTAAAGAATTCCAGATTGCTGCTCCATTGGCACCAGGCAAACAGGACTTGGAGCATGTGCAGTCTGTCAGTCAATGCTAGAACTGCAAGGAACACACAGATCTGCCAGTGCCATCCTGGCAAGGGCTTCTCCCTCTATGGATACCACCAAGAAGGGACTTGGAGGGACGTGCAAGTTGGAGTTTCACAGCAAGGGCTGTGCTTCCAGCCAGCTGCCCGGAGCATCCCACCTGAGACAACTGAGTTGTGCAGCTCCCCTTTTGTTCTTTTCCCTCCCACAAATCTGAAAGGACAACAACATGTGGATTCTCACCTCTGACTCCTCATCTGACCAATATGGAAGATCAATCTCATATAGAATTGAATCACTAGAGAGAGCAGAACCAGAAAGAACACGCAGCCAGTTAAACATGGAGCCATTTATATCACTGGGCACCAAGGGTTACCAACAAAGAAAAGGTTGGAACTTAAAACATCCCCCATTCTGATTTAGCAACATCCCAGCCCAGGAACACAACCGTTGCAAGAACTCCCATGTACTACAACCATTTCAGTTTGTTGAATCATTCTCTTACATTAAATTATGGCTTCACAAACAGAGAAGGAAGGCTTCTACTGGATTTTGCTGGGTTTATTTTAATTCTCTTCCAGGCAGGCCAGTATATTCCACATCTGAAGTATTTGTACAGAGCTAAGCAGAACCCAAAAGCTTTGCAAGAAACTGTTTCTATCACATATCTGAAATCAGAGTTTTGAGAAACATTTTCTCTCTCACATACTTATCATCTTCTCTTGGTTCCACTTCGTTATCCCTTGCCAGTGGCTCGGCTGAATTCTCTGATGCTCTGAAAAGATATGGCTGCTGCTGGCTCTGCTCCCTGTCCTGCAATGGGGTAGGAATGAAGGCGCTTAGGAACCACCTGAACACTGGACTTCCTGTTCCCCTGTTTCAGTTCCCTAATTAGATTTGGGCTGGAGCTGTTTCTTTCCCTCTTTCTCCCCCAAACTAGCAAGTTCATCTGTGACTGTTGCCTGAACACTATTTATTACATGAACAGCTGCTGAAGAAAAAAACCCCATACCCAAACCTACTCTTATGTTTGGTATAAGTGGAGCTGGGTCATGCAAATCCTGATGTAAAATGTGAGGCCTTTTCTTTGCAATGGTTCAGGAACATCCCTATCAGGACACAACTCCCATGCTGTTTGCTGCAGGATTCTGCTTTGCACAGCAGCAGTGGCATCCCAAATTTGAGCAGATACACTGCACTGTGGGCTGCATCAAAGAATATTCCTTCAAAATAGTAGGGGGAAATGAAAAAATAAAGCTAACATGACGCTTTTAAAGACTTCCTGGAATAAGAAACAAAACTAGTTTACAACCCAGTCAACTGCAGTTGTGTTTTACACCTCAGTGATAGGGGTGCCCTAAATGGATGTTGCAGATGAAACACTTCTTATTTGAGAAGTCAAAGACTTCCTGCGCTCTCCTTTAAATCCCTGAAGCAACAACGTCTTTTAGGTTGTTCATTCACTCTCTGCAAGCGATTCTCATGGATGCTGATGTGTTCATGAGTGTGTTTGGGGTTGACTGGAAACTGTGTCTAAAGTGGTAAATAAGAGCCATGTTTCAACCTTTGAGGCCAGGAGGCTTAGTAAGATTGCAGAAGACAGGCAAGAAAACTAATTTGACTGCAAGATGGAGAGGAGTGTGCAGTCACTACTTACCTCAGCAGATTCATCATCACTGATAACGATGACTTCAGGCTCAGAAGAGTCGCCAGTGAGATCTATGACTTCTCCACATGCGAGATCTGTGACTCCTTCGCCTGGGAGATTTATGTCTTCTTCACCTATGAGATCTATGATTTCATCTTCGCCTGTGAGATCTATGATTTCGTCTTCACCTGTGAGATCTATGATTTCATCTTCGCCTGTGAGATCTATGATTTCATCTTTGCCTGTGAGATCTATGATTTCATCTTCACCTGTGAGATCTATTATTTCATCTTCACCTGTGAGATCTATGATTTCATCTTCGCCTGTGAGATCTATGATTTCATCTTCACCTGTGAGATCTATGACTTCTTCAGCAGTTGAAAAACAGAACATTAAAGCCAAGATCAGAGATTGCAGAGGAATGAAATGGACTGCCAGTGTGGAATAGGGTGAGGCTGGATTCCCTGTGCCCTGGGTCTCTTTTTTTCAGGAACATGTCCAACATTCCACTCAAGCTTTGGCCTCAACACTCCACAGGGAGCGTTGCCAGCCCTGTCCTCAGAAGGGGCAACACAAGAGGAAGAGCAGCTGAGCTCCTCACAAGTTCTGTTGGATGACAACAGCTTACGGGAGGTTCACACCAATAGATGATTCATCTCTTATAGGGGAATGGTTAGCACACAGGAGGGAAAAAACCAACCAACACTAGGGGGGATCCTAATTTAACAGTACCATGCTGTAGATTGTTCCCTTGAAGGATGGGGAACAGATAAAGACAAACTTTTCCTTCTCTTTGTCCAGCTTGGGAGATCCCAAACTCAGCTTGCCACTTTCCACAGTAGGAGCGGCAGTGACTGCCAGCACATCAGAACACACATTCAGGTGTTTGAGCAGCACTTGAGGACCTTTGCTGCACAGCTCATCTCCCACTAGCAGCCAATGCACCAAGCTCAGTAACAAACCAGAACAGTTGTCAGAATGCTTGTTGTTTAGGGATGCCATACCAGGTGCTTTCTCAACTGCAAGGTTCCCATCCCTCCCCAGTAAAGGGCCTAGAAAGTGGCAGAAGCACACGTTCAAATGAACCCCAACCCTGCATGCAGAAGCAGTTTCTGTTCTTACCAGGCTCAAGAGAAAGTGTGGCCCTTTCCTCAAGGTCTATTGGCTCTGTCTGTGAAGTTCCACCTGCGCTGGAGGGCAGCAGCCGGCTCCGTTTCTGAGCTGGTCTGGAATCAACTGCTCCTCCTGGGCGCTTTCGCTGACGCTGAGAGAGAACAAAGCCTCAGCATTTCTGTGCCAGTAATATTAACATGGCCCTCGGTTTGTGCAACACCAAGGACAGCACACGAGGATACAGAAAACACTCCTGCAAAGGCTGCAATATGCATCAAATGCTGCTATGGGCCATTCCCACCTGAGCACATCACCTCAGGGAAAAGACACCACCCCTCATCTCCTACAAGCTGCCTCACCAAGAAAGAGCCTGTCCCATTGGCTTGAAAATGAGGAGACCAGTTCTCAATCCTATCAGGTTGCTGCTCACACTGCAAGCATTTCTGAATTACTGCTAACACCAACAGGCATTCAAAACCTTCCATATTCTAGAACATGAAGTTCCATGAAGTTTTGAAAGGTGTCTGTTCCTGTACATTTGCTACAAACTCTTGAAATCCTTTCTAGAAGTCCCCTGGAAAACGTTTCAAGATTGAGATTTGCATTGAGTAGCAAAGTACTTACTGAGCTCATGGTGTTTTGTGATCAAAAACCAACGGCAAAGTGGGACAAACACCACAAAAGGAATGTCAGGGATGTGACCAATTCTGATCAATCCCTTTGGTTCCTTTGGGTAGCCCACTGCAGATTTTTCGGAGTTACAGATAACTGTTCTTCCAAACCTGGCAGAAAGGTAGAGGGGAGATGATGTATTTGGAATGCCAATTTTCTTGAACATTCCCATGTCGCAAGATTCTCATTCCCGAGTCTCCGGTTTCTGTCCGAAGCTAGAGGGGAAGTCCGTGCCTTTGGTACTTGAGGCCACCTGGAGCCCATCGTGCAGCCCAGCCCAGCCCCTCAGCATCAGAAGCCTTTCCAAGAATGGTCTGCACTCACCTGTACAGTCAGTCCGGAGTTTGGCTGGCAAATGTCAGCAAATCGCTCTCTGTTCCCACCTGGGATGGAGAAGACGGATGCTGCGCGTCTGCTGCGCAGCAGAGAATCCGTCAACTGGGCTCAACAGGCTCCGTGTCAACAGAACCTTGGGAGCAGCCGTGCCCCTGGCAACCGGTGCCAACATTCCATGCCCAGGTGACCATGATTCCATGGCCTGGGTGTCCGTTTTGGTGACCCGTGGAGTTCCATGGAGGCATCTCAGTGACCCCCTGGTTCTGCTGCCACCCACTAGATCAGGGTGCCCAGGGCCCAGTCCAGCCTGGCCTGGAACATTCCAGGGACAGGGCATCCACAGCTTCTCTGGGCAGCCTGTTCCAAAGTCTCACCCCCCTCACGGTTCCTGTGAACATCTGACCCCCATCTCCCCTGTTGTGGCCTAAAGCCCTTCCCCTTGCCCCCTGGCTCCCTGCCCCCTCTGGGCACTGGGAGGCTGCAGTGAGGCCTGGCCGGACCCTGCTCCTCTGCAGGCTGGGCAGCCCCAGCTCTCCCAGCCCGGCTGCAGGGCACAGGGGCTCCAGGCCCCCACCATGGCCACGGCTCCTCCGGCCCTGCTGCACAGGCACATCCTGCTGGGGCTGGGCACAGCTGGACATGGCTCTGCGCTGGGGCCGCACGGGCAGGGCAGGGGCAGAGCTGCACCTCCCGCGCCCGAGGAACCTGCGCACCCTCAGCATCGCTGCAGCCTTTCCGGGCTAAAGAAACCCCACTGACACACACCGCCCCAAAACAAAAAGCATTTTAAATGCTTCCTTAACACTCCTCCTCCAGATTTATTAGTCTGTTGCTGTTTTAATTCTTAGGGGAGTGTTTTGACTTTAACCCTAGTAAATACCAATTAAAAGAAAACCAAATCTGTTGGGTTTTTTCCAAACTGTTGAAACTATCTAATCATTCAGATCCTTATTTCGAGTCTCTGAGGTCTTGACATTTTCAGGTGTTCAGCTGCTCCTCTGACAGCATTTCCCAACAGGGCTGAGTAGGTTTGCTCTGCTCCTTCCTTCTTCCCAAGGCCCTGCTCTGCTATGAAAGGTGACACAGCAGAAAAAGCAGAATTAATATTCAGTTTTCCTTCTAGCCACTCTGCCACAGGACCTGTGCTCAGAGGCATGGGCTGGGGCTCCTGAGAGCAGCAGGGAACCCATCTCAGCCCTGCCAGATGCAGAGATGCTCCTCAGCCCCTGGTCCCGTTGGCTGCTCTCTGGTGGGAAGAGAGTGGTGGAAATTGATGCAGTGCTGTGGAGAGCACAAGGATATGTTCAGCTCATGTCCTACATGAGGAGGCTCATTTCTTACAAAAATTTCTATGTTATTACAATTCTTGCTTCTTGGGTAATTGACAACATATCAAGTGTTTAAGAACGGGTGTGGATGACTTTTCCATTTTTTTAAAAATCCCAAAGGAGATTTAATGCTTTATATAAAACTGCTAAGATGCTAAAGCAATTCCAAATATACATTGAATATATTAATAATTATGCACCTTGTATGAATTCCAAAGAACTAAATATGAGAAATGAACCATGCAAATATGATGTCTCTGGTCTGGGCTTCCAAAGCTCAGAAAACTCAATCCTCCTATGCCTACAGATCAGTGATGGGATGAGAATGTGCTTTTCCTTCTGCAGAAAACTATGCACCAAGACCAAGAGCAATGCTTCAACTGTTCCATTACCTTTTGCTAAGCAATGCTTTTGTAACACAATACTTTCTAAAAAGTATATATATATATATATATACACATATATATATGTATGCATGTATTTGTGTGTATATATATATATATTTGTATGTATGCATGTATATCTATCTATTCACTGAAAAGGTTAATTACTAACCCTAAACCAAAATTTTAAAAGAAAATTGCCTCAGCTGATGGTGTTGAGCCAAACTAACACCTGTTTAAACCTATTATAAAATCAGCTGAGTGCCAGTTCATTGCAGGTTACTCAAGATCAAACCTCCTTGACCACAAAGGGTTTCTTTAAATGCTCTGTTCAGTGAGAATATCTGGCATAGTATGTCACCTAGGAATACAGCTATTTAAAAAGACATTTCTGCTTACTGTCATTGCACCCACCAAGTAGCTAAAAGTCTAGCAAGAATGAGAAACAGAAAACATTAGTCTAAAATTTATGGCCACCCTGTAAGTAAATATTTTTATGTGTGTTCGTCTAAGGATTATCTTTGAGCAATTTTGACCACTCGTGTAGTTTTCATTAAAAACAAAAATCAAAAGATCGCTTTATCAGAATAATAGTAACATTTTAATTTTTTTTGTTAAGATCAAGCCACATAAAAATTAGGAGGCACAATGAACCTACTAGGAATGTCCCTTGTTTTTTACTACCCCTGCCTAAATATGGCAATACTGAGACCTCTTGAAATATGACTGAGGAAGTAGATAATTAACACAATAAAGACAAAAATGAAAAACCAAAATTAAGGATACATGTACACACAGATAACTAACTTTTAACACACAGAGGGCCTTCAGCTTGGTCATCTGTTTCCTGTTATAAAGTTACTTTTTCCAGTATTACATGCTATAAGGATAACATAAGGCTGTCAAGATAATGGAAAATCATGACTATGCTAGGACAGCATTTTATTCACCCTATAGCTGGTACCAATGAGCCAGGCAAATGAAAAACACAAATAGTATTTAGATATGTGCCTTGGACATCAAGACAGATCCTTGCATAACTAGCTGCTAGAATAACAGTTGTTCACCCACCAGGACCACACTGTCTAGTGACCTTGTTTAGCCAGTTTTAGGCCCTATTGATTCTATACCATTTATGTATACAGAAACATAGGGCAAAGTAACATACCTAAAAATTAATGTAATTGAGTTCACATTTCTAGAGAAAAGTACATGCCACAGTTTAGAAATTTAATGTGTGCTGAATTAGGTATTATCTGTTGCTGCAAATCTTGATTTTTATGCTTTTTTCATCTGTTTCTCTTCAGTTTTCAATAAGCATCAGTTCATCTGAAGTATAGTTCAGGTTTTACTATTCATAATAACACAACTCCATCCTTGGACATGAGGAAGATTCTGTTCTCCTGAGAAGAAACCAGAGCCCATTGATGCCAACAGCAACAAGGTCACAAACCAGTATCACAAATGGAATGGAGTCTCACTAATCCTGTAAGCCATCAAGATGATGGGTATTGTGAAATGCCATGAAAATATTCCAAATTTTGGGGAGGAAAAAAATTTGTCACAAACACACTTTGTACAGTTTGGCTCATCCAAGAAAAAAATGCGATGTCATGATGTATATAAACACAGTACTACTTTTGTAGGTTTTCTCCCCTGCTTCTATAAACCATTTCTTCCTGTGAAGCCTATTTCTTTGTGGGGTTGCAGATACAAAATAATTTACTTAAGTCACAAATAAGGAACACCTGTGGGAAACTGTCATTAACATGAAAACAGGTACTTCAATAAAATTTTTAAAAATTCAACAAATGAAACAGAGATTGGTATTTGGATTCTTGTGTGACTTTACCTGTTTTTCTTGACCATCTGAAGTACCTAATAACCTCTTGGACAGTTGTCCAAATAAGGCTCCTTCTCCACTTCTTAAGAAATAGTGGTTTTTCCTGTTAAAAAAACCCATTTTAATCTTTTATTCAATAGCACACATTCCCTGTTGCACATCCCAAATGTATTCCTTCTTTTCAGGTAGATCCAAAAACCATTACAGACTACTGATAAGGATATTGCCGAAAATGTGAAGCATGTAAGAGCACAGAATTTTGCTCTACTGGAAGCTCTGTATTATTGCATAGTATCAGACCATGCCAAATGTTCAACATCACCATAATTAGAACATTCATATTGCTACCCACTGCCTGGAGCAGAGCAGTGTGAAAACCCTCACCTATAAGCAGCATCACAATTTCCACCAGGTGCCTCACCTTGACGAGTTCATCCTTCAGCACAAAAAGGTCACAAAGAGACATTTTCTCACTCCAGAAAGTAATTTAACATGAATAATGTTCAGATTGACATACCACTAACTTAGAAACTGAATTTTCATTAGGCAAGTATTGGAGAAAACTCTGGAGACAACTGGTATCACCATGTATTTGGTATTTGCCGTACACCCTTCAAAACTCCAGATACTCCTGTAACCACAAATAGTTGCAGAAAAAGTATTCCATCATTGTGTACCGAAGAACTCAGGCTAAAGGTAGGAATTCAGTCCTACTTGCTCACTTTTCTGCTTTTTAAATAAGTGGGTTCCATGTGTTCATATTAAAAAAAACTCAAGTATTTAGATCTTTTAGATACCTAAGTCTCATGAAGAACAAAATATTTCTGGATCCCTTTTTTCCTCCAATACCTATAGTTTGCAATTCAATTTGCCATGTTCTGAAGTTATGTTCAGAGTTTTCAAACTTCGGGTTATGTCGGCGAGAGGAGCAAGACGACGAGCCAATATGGTTCATAAATCAAGCTCGTTTATTGTCAGAGAGTGCACATACTTATACTACCTTACGTGCTCAAGATATTATTTACTTACAGAAGTTTCACACGGGATTTTTCTCTAATCTAAGTAAAACACAGACTGGTCTCAGAAGGCAATAACATCAACAATTTCTTCTGCCAAGCTAATCTCCAGACACCTGCACTTTGTTTACAGCTCTCATGTCTCCCTTTCCACAGTTGTCTTGAGAACAGCCTTGAGCAGAGGCCTAACTCTTATCTATGGAGTCTGGATTGCTCACTTATACCTTATGTCTGTGCAGCCAGAAATGGCCATTTCCCAACATATCCCCCTTTTTTTTCTTTGAGCAATCCAGACCATGTTTACATTTTTCTATTATTTATCAATTACTTAACATTATAAGCTAATTGACACTTGAACTTAACAGAAATGAAACTCAACAGCACTTAACTTTAACAGTCCTTAAAACTTACCTATAATCACTTAAACTTAACTTCACTTAAACTTAACACTTATATTTAGCAGAACTTAAATTTAACAGAAACTAACCTTAATAGAGCTTAACAGAATTTAAAATCAATAAACTTTAACCTAACATCACTTAAATTTAGCAACACTTAAACTTAACTGAACTTATGGCACTTTTACTCTTATGATTGTAATAACTATTAAAACTATCAATCTTATCCTTATAAATTTCATTTATCATCTATTTTAAAACTTATATCAGTCAATCAATTTCTTAAAGGCAATGTTACTCTTATTATCTACTTCAGTCTTTTCCCAGTTAAACTGGGTCTTCTTTGCACAAACCCTCTAGCGACCCATGGCCCTGATCATGGAGCCATTCTTCAACAATTCCCCCTTGTTCCTCTTTGGCAAGCAAAACACTGTGGGTCACTTTGGTTACTTGTTTCATTAAACAGCTATACACAATCTTAACAATTATTATAAACACAATAATAACAACACACAATCGAAGGCCTTCAAATAACAAGGTTTGGATCCAACCTGTGATGCCCAATGAGGACAACCATTTAGCTATTCCTAAGTCATTGCTCACCATCCAGGGTCTGCAACAGCTGCCTTGTTTCAGTGAAGACATGGAAAGCCCTTCCGGATAGGGTCTCCAAGTCCACCCCAAAAAAGGATCCAGCTGATATAAATTCCAATTATTAAGTCAAACCCGACTTAAATACGATTTGGATGCAGAAACACCTGGGTCCGCTGGTAGATGTCCGACCAGGGAGAGTCAAGGCTTGGCCAGGGCCAGGACTCCAACTGGAGGGATTTCCCTAAACACAGATCTTATGAGAAAACTGTTAGAAACAACAACTAAGAAGGTTACTTAAATCTGAGCAAATAACAGAGACAGTTACACAAACATAACACAGGTTGTGCAGACTGTAAAATAACAGACTTTGCCAAACACTTTTGACTAAAAAGACCATGGTACCAGAAACATGATAATTAAAAGACTGCATATGCATGAGTTTACGTACGTAATCTTAACAGAACTTAATCCTTGCTATAACACACATAGCTATGTATAGTTGTAGTTAACTCTTATAAAATCTAGTTTTAATACTTAACTGTAACAGAACTTAAGAAACCTAATAGCATTTAAACTTTAACAATATATTTATAAGTACTAATACATCAGGGGTGATCGCTTGGGATATGATTGAAAACAGTGTTGCAAGCTGCAAGCACACAGATCCATCCTTTCTTTGCTCCATCTTCTCCGAGATCACTGTACTTCCAAATTCAGCTGTAGGTATAAAACTCAAACACTCATTGAAACAAAGTAAAACAGGAAAAACAGTAAGAACAGATTACAATTCAAGTCATTCATTTCTATCTAGCAAGACAATTCCCATCATTAATTAACAAACAATACAAAGGTATACATTTCCTGACAAATTCTGCTACTAAGGCTTACCACTCTAAAACATGCAGGATTTTGCAGAATGAAAAAATCAAGACAGAAATATTTGAAATCTTATTCTAATACTATCACTATAAGAAACAAACTGCTCAGTTTTGCTCCAACAAGCAATCTTCTTGTCTTAAACATTTCTTAATATGTAGTCTACAAGTTTGCACATGTTATTTATTCAAATGTTTCTTCTAGCTTATTAATCAGTTTACATTTTGCCCAAACTTCCTTATTCTGCTCGGCCTCGGCTGCGCTTTGGCACCGGCCTGTTAGGTGTACGATTCTGCTGCGTCCCCTCTGGATCAGTTCTGCCAGGTTTTCAATCCTTTGTTTTTGCTGAATTGTTGCTGTGGGCTGGATGCTTGTAAACAGTCACTCCAGCACTCTCACTCTCTCCGTCCTCCCTTTCTCCCCCTTTTTCTTTTTGCACTGACTAAGTGCAAGTCTTGTAGCAACCTAGATTTCCCAGATTTCTTCTTGTTAACACAATTTCCACCAGGAAAATCAGCAGCAAGTATACGAGACAATATGAACAGTCTTTGATACTTGCAGAAAAACGACCTATTAAAAGTGCACCCAGGGGTTGACTCAGGAGCACCGGCGGTCGAGGGCGCAGGCGCAGAGAGTGCTGGGCCGGTACTGTTGGAGCACGGCGGGCGGCCGCGCTCTCCTTCCCGTTTTCCGGTGCCAGCAAGCGAGCTGCGCGCGGTCCCTGTGGCTAGGGAAAACTGTTGTTACTCAGTCGATGCTGGGAAAAGAGGTTCCTCGCTGCCCGCCCGGCGCACAGAAAAACCGTGGCTGTTGCCGCGCCGTGTCACCACCGCTGCCGGCTCCACAGCCTCCCACCCCCGGCGCACTGAGATGCCGCCGGAGCCGAGGGCAGGAGCCGAGGGCAGGGACCGCCGGGCAGGAGCCGCCGCTTACTGCAGCGGCCGCGGGGAGAAATCCGAAACCGCTGCGGGGAGATAATCCGAAACTGCTGCGAGGGGGGGGGGGCGGGGGGACACGCTTCCCTGGAACTCTGGAAGCAGTGTTCTAGGAGATGCATCTGCAGCTAAAGAAGAAAAAAGGAGAGGTCCTGAAAGTTCTCAACGACTTTGAGGAGCAGTAACTTCCTCGGATTCAGATAGAGATGAATAAACAGAAAAGCGAGAAGGATTCAGTCAGCCATGATGGTCAGGAGCTGGAGGCTCTGTTCTCTGATGTCCAGCCACTGTTCCCAGGCAGCAATTTGCTCCTTCTGGCCATCTCCCCCCAATTCTGGGGGATGTGGCATGGGGGGGGCGCCGTTGGAGGCTCGCGGGTCGAGCTCTCTAACCTTTTAAACATGTAGAAATTTTTCCAGTACATCACTTTCATCACTTTTCTGTCCCTTTTTCCCTGACGGATTGTAGAAGCGAGTCCGATTGCAAAGCTGTTTTCACAGTCTCGGGGGCGGCTGTCCGGTTATCACTGAACATGTCTCACAGCGCCCTTTTTAATTGTCTCTCAGCAGGGTATTTGAAAGGCCACTCTCGCTCTCAGGGTTAATCTACAGTCTCAAGTCCATTTTAGGAGATTCCGCATAGCGGAATTATCACAGTTCAATTTTCTCACAGAGATTATAAATTAGAAGAGGTCCTGGACTGTCAGCTGTCCTTCATCTATCTCCATCCCTTCCGTCCTCTTCCCCAGACCTGAAGCACCGGGGCTCTCTGCCTAGGCGCGACCCTCCCGCCTCTGCGCTAAGGGCCTGCGTCTGGCAGGGGCTATCATTTCACCTCTTTTGTCTCCCATGGCGGTGACTATTTCTGCTATAAATGTCTGCATTCCCACCCCACCGGCACTCGGCTCATCTTTTCTAACATGACCTGAATGGAGGCGTCTGCGGGCAGCGTCTGCTGATTACAATTTTCTAAAACACACTGGCGTAACAGTGCCCCTCGCCTCCACTGCGGCACCCCAGCTGTGATAGCCGCGGATACCCTATCATCCTGCAGGGACTCAAAGAGCACTGGAAACGCCGCTTCTCCTCGGCTTAAAGTTCTAACGTCCTGAGCTAGTTTTTCATCACCCTCTTCCAAAGCTTTCTGTTCTACCTTCGCCCAGCTAATTCTGCGTCTCCCTTCCCCCGCGCGAAACGGAGCAGCGCCCCCGCCTCCACCTCCACCCAGCGAAGGGGGGGGGCGCGAGCGGCAGCTGGCGCGCCGGCGGCTGCTCCTGCCGAGAAGGGACACTGCTTCCTTGCACCGGGCGAGAAGGCATAGAATCGCCCGGGGTGGGGGGCAAAGCCGGCTGACCTTTCTCCTGGAGTTCGGCCGGTGCACAGGGGAGGGGCGGACACCCCTCCTCCGGCTCCGGCGGCGCGGGCGCCGCGGCGGCCGATTGCTCCGTGCAAACAGCGGCCGCCTCCGAGGCAATGCCGTGCTCGGGCGGCGAGCCGTGCACCCCCTGCACCACACACCTCCCTACTGCCGGCAGGCTGGGCGTTTAGTTACCAATGCCAAGCATTCCCGGGATAGGGCGCTCACCTCCCGGAGTCCCCCTGCTCCCTTCCGTGCTTCCTTCTAGTTTTGCCGTGGTTACGGCTGCAACTTTTTTCTCTGCCTGGTATCTTTGCAAACAGGTCGTTACCTCCCTCCAGGGCTTCCCGAGTGTCGCGCCTATCTTGTTGCTGTCTAGAATTCCCTCAAACAACTGATCACCATATTTCCGCCATTCAGGCTGGTCAAAGATCGTATTAGGGTCCCTGAAGCAACCCTTTTCTACTCCTAACGTAACTAATCCTGTCACCTGTTTTAAGGTGTCTTTGCTAACTCCCCGCTTTTCCAAAAAGCGTGTTAACAAATCTACGGCTACCTGCGAATCCATATCCGTCCAGCTGGTTAACCTCTCCAGGCTGATCGCAGTGGCCTCCACGTCCCTCCGCGCTGGCCCCTCCGCGTCTTTCCGCGCCGCGTCTATGCGCCGATCGCGATCGCCACGCAGCCTTTCCGAGTGTAGCCGTTCTCGGGCGGCGGACCCCTCTTCGAGGTCCAAGCGATCGGATCCCCCCTTCGCCGCGCAAAGGGTATAGATCTTCGCTCCCCGGTCGCTGCTACCGGTGCTTTCCCGATCCCGCCGGTCAGGTCCCGCGCGTCTCCGTCCCGCACGTCGGGGTCACCATTTGTCGGCGAGAGGAGCAAGACGACGATCCAATGTGATTCATAAATCAAGCTCGTTTATTGTCAGACAGTGCACATACTTATACTACCTTACGTGCTCAAAATATTATTCACTTACAGAAGTTTCACACGGGATTTTTCTCTAATCTAATTAAAACACAGACTGGTCTCAGAATGCAATAACATCAACAGTTTCTTCTGCCAAGCTAATCTCTAGACACCTGCACTTTGTTTACAGCTCTCATGTCTCCCTTTCCACAGTTGTTTTGAGAACAGCCTTGAGCAGAGGCCTAACACTTATCTATGGAGTCTGGGTTGCTCACTTATACCTTATGTCTGTGCAGCCAGAAATGGCCATTTCCCAACAATGTTCCTCTTTTATTAAGGACTATATCTGAGAAGGGACAACCAGCTTCCCATCTGCAGTGACGGCCCATCCTTCTTGGTTATATGTTCTTTCTTGGTCTTCAATAAATTTCTTATTTTTTTTATTGTATTCTGACTTTTGAGAAATATCTGTCTGTCAGGAATCAGGGTTCCTTTAATTGTTATTTTACTTTTTGCTGCTTCTTTTGCCTCTTTATCTGCCAGCTCATTTCCTTCTTCCAATTCTGAGCTCACTTTCTGGTGTGCTCTAATGTGCATAATTGCTACTTTTTTGGGCATCTGGACTGCTTCTAATAGTTTCATTATTTTTTGTGCATGTTTAATGTTTTTCTCATGTGAATTCAATAGTCTTTTTTTTTTTTAGAGAGCTTTATGTGCATGCTCAACCTTGAATGCATATTTCGAGTCTGTGTAGATATTTATTTTTCCCCTTTTGCCATCTCCAAGGTACGGGTCAGGGCGATTATCTTGGCTTTCTGTGCAGAGGTGTCTGTGGGTAGGGGATCAGATATTATTACTTCTTTGCAAGTGGTAACTGCATATCCAGCATGTCGTTTTCTACTGATGACGTAGCTACTCTCATCTGTAAACCAATTTCTGTGTCATCGAAAGGGGTGTCCTACAAGTCTGGGCGGCTGGAGTAGGTGGCTTCAATGGTTTCCAGACAGTCGTGTTGCACCGGCTCTCCTTGATTTCCGCTGAGAAAGGAAGCTGGGTTGACAATATTAGTCAGCACTATTTCCACATCATCTTGTTCTACCATAATGGCTTGGTATTTCAAAAATCTTTGAGGGGAAAGCCAGTGCCCACCTTTCACTTCTAGTACTGAGGACACTGTGTGGGACACCAGCACAGTCATTTTCTGGCCCAAGGTGAATTTCTGTGCTTCCTGAATATTCATCACAACTGCTGCTATAGCCCTGAGGCATCCTGGCCATCCCTTAGCGGCTGCATCTAGCTGCTTGGATAAATAGGCAACTGCCCTTCGATATGGGCCTAGATTCTGTGCCAGTATTCTCAACGCTATCCCCTGTTTCTCATGCGAAAACAGAAAAAAACGGTTTACTCACATCCAGGAGTCCTAGGGCTGGGGCTGACATAAGGGCATCTTTCAACTGAGAAAAGGCTCGAGTGGCTTCCTTGGTCCACTGGAGATCTCTGCTACCACTTGCGATAAGTGCATACAGGGGTTTGACGAGCATTCCATAGTTGTAAATCCACAATCTACACCATCCTGTCATCCCCAAAAGGGTTCACAGCTCTTTTACTGTCTGGGGTTGCGGGGTTTGGCATATCGTTTCTTTACGGTCTTGCCCTAAAGTCCGTTGTCCAGCACTAACTTTGTACCCTAGGTAAATTACTTTTTGCTTTACCACTTGAGCCTTCTTCTTTGACACCCTGTACCCCTGGAGCCCTAAAAAGTTTAAAAGACTCACCGTCCATGCCACACATGCCTCTTGTCTTAGTGGCTATAAGGAGATCATCCACATCCTGCAACAGCTTCTTTTTTTCTGGTGGAGCCTCCCAGGCTTCTAGGTCCTTTGCAAGCTGCTCCCCAAACAATGTGGGGGAATTTTTGAACCTCTGAGGAAGAACTGTCCATGTGAGTTGGGTTTTACGCTCACTTTTAGGATTTTCCCATTCAAAGCCAAAAATTTTCTGACTGGCTTCATGGAGAGGAAGGCAAAAGAAGGCATCTTTTAAGTCTAAAATGGTAAACTAAGTTAGCTCTGGTGTTAAACATGTCAATAAAAGTATACGTATTTGCTACCACTGGGTAAAGATCTTCAGTTATTTTATTAACAGCCCTTAAGTCTTGCACCACTCGATATGACCCATCGGGTTTCCGAACAGGTAATATAGGAGTGTTGAAGTCAGATTGGCATTCTTGCAATAAACCTAGTTGTAGAAAATTTTCAGTCACTGGCCCAATTCCTTCTCTGTCCTCTTTTCTCAAAGGATACTGCTTAATCTTGACTGAGTGTTTTCCTTCCTTGAGGTTAATTACTATAGGAGGTGTGTTCTTTGCCCTTCCTGGCACATTAGAAGCCCACACTCCAGGGAACACCTGACTAACTATTTCTTCACTGATTTCTTCCCCGATCTCAGTGGTTGTCAGTATCAGACTTAACACCTCCACATATTGTTGATCATTTACCTCCAGAATAATTTCCCCATCTTTAAACATAATGGTTGCTTGTAGTTGCTCTAATAGGTCTCTTCCCAGGAGAGCCTTTGGAGAGTTTGGCATATATAAAAATTTGTGGATGCCCCACTGTTTCCCAAATTTATATTTTAAAGGTTTACAGAAATAAGCCTTTTCAGATTGGCCAGTGGCTCCTTGCACCATAACATAATCCTTTCTCACGGGCACCAGGGCTTTATTCAGTACTGAGTATGTTGCTCTTGTGTCAATTAGAAACTCCACCTTTTCCCTTCCTTCTCCAGCTTCATTGTCACAACCAGGGGATCAGCTGGGGTAAGATCTCCCAGTCCTCCTCAGTCTTCCTTGGCACAGGCAACCATTCTTGTTCCCTTGTCCCCCCTCCGTTTGGGGCATTCATTCTTCCAGTGCCCAAACTCTTTACAAAATGCGCAATGATCTTTGTCTAGTCGGGGTGGACCTCTCTGTTTTCATGGACTTTGTCTGTGTTCTTCTCTTCTCTCCTTCCTCACTATCATAACTTTCTTCGTATTTTGCCTATATCCCTCTTCTCTATTGCTGAATACTCTCCATACCTCATCAAGTAGCTTTTCTAGGTTTCTTGACTCAGGCCCTACTATTTTCTGAAGTTTACGCCTGATATCCGCTGTGGATTGGCCCAAGAATAAGCTCACTAATTGTTGGATTCCCATTTCATCTCTGGGATCTAGAGGTGTATGACGCCGCATCGCACTCCTCAGTCGGTCCAAAAATTCAGATGGTGTCTCAGAAGGCCCCTGTTTAATAGTATATAACTCTGACCAATTTATGGTTTTAGGTATAGCCCGTTCCATCCCTCTGGCTATCCATTCCTGATAACTTTCTAACTTCTTCATCTCCTCTCCCCTGTTTGGTCTCCAGTCTGGTTTATCAAGGGGAAAATAGTCTTTTACATCTAATTGCTGGGTTCTACAATAATCTTCTGCTAGTTCTCTTGCTGTTTTCAGAACTAGCTGCTTTTCTGTCTCAGTTAATGATTCTAACAATAATTGCATGTCAGACCAGCCTGGATTATGTTGTTTGATAATATATCGCAGGTTCTGTGCTGTAGTTACTGGGTTACTGCGATAATCCTGAGCGACCTTCCTCCATGCTTCTAAATTAATAGAGGAGAATGGCACTTTAACCATCACTGGGTCTCCCCCTGGTCCTACTGCCTCTCGTAGGGGGACTTGTAGGACTTGTTGTCTAGTCCGGGATGATACCGGGCTGCTAGGGGGTGAGCTGGCCTCTGCATCCCCATCTCTCTCTTCCCTTTCCCTTTCTTGTCCGTTGGGGAGGGCCTCCAATAAATCTGACAGGCCTTGTTCCTGAAATGTGCTTTGGGAAACCTTATCCAATTTTATACACCTCTGTCCAATACTACAAGCTGAGCAGCATCTCTTTAGTTTCCCACTCTTTGCTTTATTCTCCTTTTCCATAGCTACTAGAGGGTCAAGAGGAGCCTTAATCCCACAATCTCTTTGCCACTCTGGGTGATTTCGGAGAGAAAAGAACATATCACAATACGAAACTTCACTCCACTTACCCTCCCTCCTTAAAAATAGTATTAATTGTAGCAAAGTGTTGTAATCTCGAGTTCCAGTGGGTGGCCACCTCACCCCTTCATCTAGCCTATACAGAGGCCACCACTGGCTACAATACTTAATAAGAGTGGACTTATTCTCAGTACCTCCGATCCCTGCAACTTCTTTTCAATGTGCTATAACACACCCTAATGGACTAGCTTTAGGGACTTCTATGCTCTGTCTAGCTCCCATTGTCTCCTCTTTCCCTTATACCTTGCTGCAATTGTAAATTTTGCCACAAGGTGGTAGTGTTGTATCACAAATAAACTTAAGAGCGCTTATATCTTATTACAATTACAACTAACACAAGATGACAATTCCACTTACAAAAAAAAAATCCACTACCTCTCGCAAACTCGTTAGCAACAACAAGACACCAGTAACAATAAAGCAGCAATTAAACAATTATAAAACTGCAGTTAGACAACAATAAAACAACAAGGACGCAACATTGCAATTATAACTTTCAAAAATCCACAACCTCTCCCGAACTCAGTAGCAACAGCAAAACCCCAGTACCAATAAAGCAACAGTGAAACAATGATAAAACTGCAGTTAAATAACAATAAAACAATGACACAGCATTGCAATTATAACACAAGATGGCAATTTTGCTTCAAAAATCCACTACCTCTCCCAAATTCATTAGCAATGGCAAAACACCAGTAAAAATAAAGCAACAATGAAACAATGATAAAACTGCGGTTAGATAACAATAAAAGAACGATGACACAACATTGCTCACCCACGCATTCACCACACTCACCAAGTCCGGACTCAAACACACCACCTTAGTTCCAATATCTCAGGAAAAAGTTTACTCAACCCACTACTGATCTATCAATGACACCGGTCCCCCTTCCTTCTCCCTCCCCCTCCTAGACCTACGGAGGAGCGGAGCGGGCCTTGCCAGTGTTTAGTGACACCGGTCCCCCTTTCTTCTCCCTCCCCCTCCTAGACCTATGGAGGAGCGGAGCAGGCCTTGCCGGTGTTCGCTCCCTTCCACCAACAGCTTGCAAGCTTTTACCTACCAAGGGACTATGTTGCACGCAGGACGTCTCCTGCGATTTACCAACAGCCCTCCAACCACACGTACGTTTTACTAAATCCTCTAAGATTAATACGTACTGTTTTAGCCGCAAGCCAGTGGTCCTTATCTGTCCCTGCAGTAAGCGAGCCGAGGTCTCGGAGTTCTCCTCCAGGAAATCCCGGGGCGCGCCGTGGAGCCCTCCGTCCCTCAGCCCGTCTCTGCGGATGGACAGAGCCCTCCTGGCTGGCTCGCCAATTGACACGCGGTATAAAGACTCCACAACCTGTTAGAGTTGTAAAGTAGGTACGTATTTTATTCAGCGCCGGACGCAGGGGGAGAGCACCTTCCCAAATCCTTTGTACCTTTTACAGCTTCCAATTACATATTTATCTACAAAAAGCATGCATATTCTATAACGCCTATACATATTTATTACTTGTCTCTCCCTGTTCTCCACTTCGTATGTAAATCAGTTGCAGCTGCGCAATCTGTCCCTTTTATTGAGGTGGTGGTCTTAATTTGAGTCTGGGGGCTTGAAAGGATGAAGTAAGAGGATTCTTCCTCATGTGAATTTTTGACCCCATGAGTTTTGCACATGCGTGCTCTTTCTTTTGCCGTGGTGGCCCCTTTTTATTACTCTAAGGTCATGAGTACCAGCACCTTACTGGTGCTAAGGTCAGCACTATTTTGATAGTTACCAGATATCTTTCGAAGGGCCCCCTTCTCTTCAGCCTCCCTTCCGTCCTTGGGGAACAGGATAATAAATCTTATTGTTTCATCTACTCTAAGTTGTTAACTCTTAAATTCCGTGTTTCACCAGGGTCAGAGGGAGGTGGGGAAATGGGGCACTGGGGAAGGTCTGCAAGGGAAGCAGCACAGGCCCAGGCCAGGCTAGGAGAGCTGCAGTGGGGGTGAGCAAAGGCCTTGGGGGGGCTGGGAGCACCCCCTGCCAACAGCAATGAGATTTGTATCCCCTGGCTGTGGCTGCTGTCCCTGGCACTGAGGCCCATGAGGAGACACCAGTTCCTGGCAGCCCCAGGGCTTGTGGCCTCCTCCCGCAGCCCCCAGAGCTTTGCAGGGCTCCTGCTGCTCTCCTGCCCTCACCATCCCACAGCCCATATCCCCCTGCTCCGGGACAGCCACCAGCATCCTGTGAGGCCCCCGATGCCCATTCCCAGGGGATGGGCTCAGGGCTTGGCTGTGCTGCTTGGCCAAGCCCAGGCAGGGCTTTCACAGCCCCATTCCAGAGTCCATTTCCCAGCTGGAGCCCGTGCTGCCTCTGAGCTCCTGCTTGCCCAGCCCCAGGGACGCTCTCCTTGTCTGCTCATTGCCCCCACGGGCTCTGGGCAGGGATGGCCTCAGTGGGGGCTGCTGACATCCTCAGACACTTGGAGGATGCTGCTGAATTTTCCCTCTCCAGAGGCTTGTTCAGCCTTCAGCTCTTCAGTTCAGGAATTCAGTGCCTGAGGGCTCATTAACATTTCACAACACCCTAACAAGCCAAGACTCTGGGAATCATTGAGGTCTTCAATTCTTTTGGGGTTAATTAGACAGATTCCAGAAGTGTGTTCAGAGTGAATCTATTACAGTGAAAAAAGAATGAGAGAAGATCTTTTTCCCCTGATTCTTCTTTTCCCGTTTATAGATTTACATCAGCAATCTCCACTTCATATTGATCCTGAATCCCTCCTAATGCAGTCTGAATAGATATGACAATCAAGACCCTTAATGGCTGACAATCAAGCAGATCTTGTCCCTACCCCCTCCCCACCATTTCCCTCATGCAACCCCTGGCACTCAGAGCAACCTTGTGCAAATCTGAGCTTCCTCCACTCCAGGCTGTGCCTGCAGCTTTCAGCTCCTTGGCACCAACTCCCACCTGCTTTCCTTGCAGAAGGAGCTGCCTGAGACACACAGGGATGTTCATTTCTTGTCAGCAAACAAAACCAAGGAAAGGCTCAGCTCCATAAAAAGCAGAAGTCCAGCCCAAGGAGTGCTGGGGAATGGAGTCACATCCAGGGCTGTCCCCAGGGCTCAGGGTTGGGGCCAGCTCAGTTCAATCTCTTTATTGCTGATCTGGACGAGGCCATCGCGGGCACCCTCAGTCAGTTGCCAGGTGAGCCCAAGCTGGGTGGGAATGTGGCTGTGCTGGAGGGCAGGAAGCTCTGCAGAGGGATCTGCACAGGCTGCAGCCATGGCCCCAGGACAATTGGATGAGCTTCACCAAGGCAAAGGGCCGGCTCCTGCCCTGGGCTCACAACCACCCCAAATCCCTGGCCGTGCCCTGCCCCTGATCCCCACAGCCTCATCAAGTTTGTGTCCTTTGGGTGACACAGGCTCAGAGGCACAGAAAGGTTTCTCTTCATAGCCAAAATAAAAAAACGTAAGTATGATAAAATTGAATAAAATTTGAAAGTCTTCCATTAGCAATATGAGACATCCCAGCAACATCTGACATCCACACAGGATTTCTGTACCAAATGAATTTTCAGCAAAGATGATTGTGTGAGAGATACAAACACAATTAAGGTGTTGTATCAGGATGCTCTGCCAGGAGTGAGTGTAAAAGAGCTCTGTCGTGGTTTTAGTTCGCCTATTCAGGTTTGTGGCTAAATGCCAGCACACTTACTTAAATTTACTTGATTGCTTGTTGTGAGACAAGGATTAGGAGTAGGCAAAGCAGGCTCAAACTTTAAAAAGTACAAAGAAGTTTTATTAATATATCGAAGACAAAGGGAAAAAAGAAAAAAAAAAAAAAAACTCAAGAAAAAACCAGAACAAACTCTGCAGACTACCCCTCTTTCTCCACTCTCCATTTCATTCTCCCTGACAACATACAAAAGACAACACTTTGACTTCCAGTCAGTTTACCACCTCAGAAACAGCTCTTGTTCCGGTTCATTTAGGGAGAGAAGTTTCTTTTGCTTACACCATGGATCTTCTGTAAGAAAAATACAGTTTTTATGGGTCTTCTGCCTCACCATTAACCGCCGCCATGAGCAAAGTCCAGCTTAATGGTGGATCCCTCCCACCCCAGTAGCCTTCCCACAGCCACTATGGTGGGTTATGAACAGTCCACAGGGTACCTGTTTTAAGGATGCTCAGTTCAATTGCAGCAACAAAGAAAATCCCTTCTTCTGTGCTTAGCAACACAGGTTCTCCTGACAACTCAGGTTCTCTGGCATTCTCCCCGGGACCAGGGCTCTGGGTCACAGCCTCTCCTCTCTTTTGGTTCTAGTTTCTCATCAGGCTGTACTTTTTCAACACTTACTTGTCTGTACTTAGGTATTTCAGTTCATTGGCTGCAATAAGAACCTCACATCCCCTTTGGACTATATCTTCATATATTACAGAGAATTTATTAGCTCAGTCCCCAACCATGGTTCTCCAAAAGAGTTTTCAGCTTCACTCTTGAAGCAACTTCCCATGCACCCCCTTGTGAGTATCAGTTCTGCTTTCCTCACTGACTGTAAAGTCTCTGCACTGCACTATGTAGGTGTCCTCACTTGTTCCTCTCTCTGCGAGGAAGGATGGGTGTCTGTGAGTTTAGTCCAGGCATGGAGAGAGTTAATTTCTGTCTCTCTCTCTCCGGCAGTGTGAGGATCACGTGCTCTCTGCCGGGCTGCTTGAACAGGTCCGAGCTGGATGGAGTCCTGGCCTGGAGCAGGGGCCTGGCTCTCTCTCTCGTGTAGCTGACACACCGGCTGAGCTGTAGCTGCTGAAGATTCCAGCCGTTCCTCCCCCATGCCTGCCCGGCTGCAGCGGCACGGCTGCCGTAAAACCTCCCTTTCCCCCCCCAATCCCTCCTTTGGAAGGAGGTGGGGGGGGGGGGGGCGCCTTACCAGCGAGAGAAGCAGGAGCTGCTCCTCTCCACACAGCAGCAGCAGGTCCAAAGAGGAAGAGTTTCTGAGAGTCTCTGCTTATATATGGTTTTTTTCCTCGAAGGCGGATCACTTTTTAATTGGTTTACCTACCTATCAACCCTTAAAACTACCTGATCATTGGCTCTCTCTCGCAAGAAGGAAGTTGTATTCCTTCCTGCAGCACAGATCACTTCCTAGATTTTGACCTCTCTGGCCTAACCCAGGACACCCAGGTTGATGCCATTTGTCCTTGCTGCCCCTCCCATCCCCCTGCCCCACAAACAGCCCCGAGGCACCCGGGAGGGACAGGCCCTGCTGTGCCCGGCCTGGCCTCAGGCCTTGGCCTTTCTGCTTCCTCCAGCCAAGCCAGGCCTTTCTCAGCATTGCCCTTCCCTGCTCACAGCCTTTGGCTCCCTGCAATCCTGGCCTCAAGGATCTGCTCTCACCACTCCCTGCGCAGCCTTTGCCACTCCCTGCACTCACTGGGGCCCATTGATGCTGCAAGGCACTTGGAGTTTTGCTTCTGACTCCTTGAGCAGCTTCTTCATTCTTCTCTCAGTGCCTGAGGCTCCTGCACTCAGCCCCAAATCCACCATGGGGCTGATTAAAATCCAGAAAGCCCTCAGGAGCTCCTTGTCTTCCTTCAGTTGTCTTCATGTTTCCAGGGCTTGTGCAGCTGATTGGAGTCAGTTTGGAGATCTCTTAAGGAGGGAGATTTCAAAGTGCACCTCTTTGAAAAAAGTGCACACTTTTTGTTTTCCATTAATCAATGGAATTGATTTATGGAATCAGTTAATCAATAGAATATATTTTTACATTTCAGTTCAGAAAAGAGGTGACAGGAGCATTCCCCAAGTGATATTGATGCTAAATATCTCCTTAGGAGGTCTGGGCACAGAGAAGAATGAGCCCCTTGCAGGCTGACCCTGTTTGGACAAGCTGCTCCTCAGCCCCAGCCTCACCATGTCTGACATCGCCCACCTGGCACTGACATCCCTGTCCTCTGCATCACAACCTTGTCCCCTGAGCTCTGCAGCTGCGTGTCCCAGCCCATTGCACCATGTCCCACCTGCTCTCCTCAGGGCTCTGCCTGCACACAGGGTCAGGAGAAGTTCTCCTCTTGGTGAGGAAAGAATGGAAAAGCCTGAGCAGGTTTCCTAAACACCAAACCCCACTCAGGAAGCACATGCTCAGTCCAGGCTGCCTGGAATGATGTCACCTTTCTCCAAGGGACAGTGTGAGCAGAAATGATCTCTGTCAGCAGAATTCTCTGAGTCTTTCATCTGAATACTCTGTCCCTGTCCTTTGCCTGGGTCTGTGTTGGAGATGGAAGCTGCTGGTGCCATTCTCAGCTTTAAGCCCTCTTTTGATGCAGACAGATGTTCCCAGGTGTGTTAAGCAGCTGTTGCTCAATGTTTATGCAGAGCTTTTGTATCCTGATGGAACCAAAAAGCCCCTGTGACATATTGGGGCTGGATGGTACCAAGGAGACCATTGTGACACTGGGGATCCAAGGAGACCCTGGGGACACCATGGAAACTCATGGAACCATGGGCACTGTGACACAGCAGAGCCTCATGGAACCAAGGAGTGAATTGTGACTGTGCCAAACCTCATGGAACCAAGGGGCCCTTGTGACACTGAAGAACTTGACAGAACCAAGAGTCTGTTGTGACACAGGGGGCACTCATGAAACCATGGAGAGCATTTTGTCACTTTGAGGCCTGATGGCACCAAAGGGCCATGGTGGCACTGCAGAGCCTTGTGGAACCAAGGAAACCATAATGTGGCCCCATGGAACCACCTCCATGGGGCCATGGTGACACTGTGGAGCCTCATTGAACCAATCAACCTCCATGTGACACTGCAGGGCCTTGTGGAATCATGGAGACCATGGTGACACTACAAGGCCTCATGGAACCAAGGGGCCATTGTGCAATTGTGGAACCTTGTGGAACCAAGGGGCAGTTGTGGTACCGTGGGAATTGTGGCACCTGTGGCACCACGGAACCAAGGAGAGCATTGTGACACTACAGGACCCCATGGAACTGAGGATTCATGTGACAGTGTGGGACACATGGAACCGAGGGGCCATTGTGACACTGCAGAACCAAAAGAGCCCAATGTGACACTGAGGGCCCCCATGGAACCAAAGGTCCATTCTGACATTGCAGGACCTCATGGAATCCTGGAGACCACTGGGAAACTTCCAGGCCTTGTTGAATCAAGGGGCCCTGCAGGAACCAATGAGACCCCATAGAACCAAGGGTCCACTGTGACCCTGTGGTACCAAGGTGTCGGGGGCTGGCCCAGGCCAGATGCCAGGCACCCATGAGAGCCACTCACTCACTCACTGCCCTCTGCAGCTGGACAGAGGACAGAAAATTTAACAAAGGGTTCCTGGGCTGAGATAAGGACTGGGAGAGATCACTCAGCAAATCCTGTCATGGGCAAAACAGGCTCAGCTTAGAGCTAGGAAATGAATTTATTGCTAACAAACTCAGAGCAGGATAAGAAGCCCTTAAAAATTCCTTTCCCCCCACCTGTCCCTCCTTCCAGCTCTACCTCCTACCCTGGCAGTGCAGGGAGACAGGGAATGGGGGTTATGGTCAGTTTATCACCTGTGGCTTCTCCCCCTGCTCCAGCCTGTGCAGATCCCTCTGCAGAGCTTCCTGCCCTCCAGCACAGCCACACTCCCACCCACCTTGGGCTCACCTGGCAACTGACTGAGGCTGCCCTCGATGGCCTTGTCCAGATCAGCAATAAAGAGATTGAACTGAGCTGGCCCCAACCCTGAGCCCTGGGGACAGCCCTGGATGTGACTCCATTCCCCAGCACTCCCTGGGCCTGGCCATGCAGGCAGATTTTGACCCAGGGAACAGATGCTGCAGAGGCTGTTGGATCAAGTTCCTGTGAACCCAGAATATTGGGATTGGTGCAGCTGTAGCTCTGCACAAGAGAGCTCTTCAGCCACTTTCTCTCTTTTCCTCCCTCTGGGCATGAAGGGAGCTCATGACTCCAGTGTGTGACTCGTGTGTGCAAAGAGCAAATCTGGACAGAATTCAGGCAGGGAGGGTTTGGGGGGATCTTGGGATCTGTGCTGGGCACAGAACGTGTTTTCCATTGGTGTGAGACTGTCTGCTGTGAAAAGTGGATTTAATATCCATCAGAGGAATGACTTTTGCTTTTCATGGAGCTGTGCCTTGCCTTGGTTTTGTTTGCTGCCAATAAATGAACATCCCTGTGTGTCTCGGGCAGCTCCTTGTGCAAGGAAAGCAGGTGGGAGTTGGTGCCAAGGAGCTGAAAGCTGCAGGCACAGCCTGGACTGGAGGAAGCTCAGATTTGCACAAGGCTGCTCTGAGTGCCAGGGGTTGCATGAGGGAAATGGTGTGGTAGGGATAGGGATAAAAATGTTTGAAATGTCAGCCTTAAAGGATCTTGATTTTCATATCACTTCTGACTGCATTACAAGGTGATTGGGATCAATATCCACTGAAGATTGCTGATATGAATCTATAAACAGGAATAGAAAAAGATACAGGAAAAAACAATTCTCTCCGCATTGTTTTCAATATAGTATATTCACTTTGAATACACTTCTGAAATCTGTCTAATTAACCACAAAAGAATTGAAGACTTGAATTATTCCCAGGGGCTTGTCTTGTTTGGGTGTTTTGAACAAATGTTACGAGCCTTTCTCATTGAATTTCTCGACTGAAGAGCTCAAGAAAGAACAAGCACATGTAAAAGTAAAATTTATCAGCAACCTCACAGGATCTATCCAGGAATGAAGAGAAATGGGTACAGCTTTGTGGCTGCCCCAGCTCTGGGATGGGCCCTGGGCCTGGAGCAGGAACAGCACTTGAGGGCCACAAGGCCAGGGCTGCTGTGCTGGCCTGGGGAGATGGGATGGCAGCAGGGGCTGCAGAGCTCTCAGCATCTCCTGCAGAGGAGAGCAGGGCACACAGGGAGCCTCCTTTTCCTTTGGCCAGGCCCATGGTTCCCCCATGGCTGGGGCTGAGTCCTGTGTGAGCTGCAGCTGCTGCTGTGCCCTTGAGAAGGGCTGAGGCCGTGGGGCCACTGCCCAGAGCAGCCTGGCCTGAGCAGAGCTGTGGGGCCAGAGGCGGCTGGGCTGTGCTGGGGAGAGGCCCTTGGTGCTGCACAGAGCTCAGGGCCGCTGGCAGAGCTTGCAGGGAGCTGGGCTGGGCTGAGAGAAGCTGCCAGAGCAAGGCATCAGTGTCCATCTCAGCCTGGCTGAGCGTGCAGGGGCAGGACTCAGCCCAGGGCTGCTGGGGCAGGGCCAGGGCCTGTGCAAGGCATTGCAAACAGGCAAGTGGCCCAGAGAGGAACTGAAGAGAAACTTCACAAGCCTCAAATGGGGGCATGTTACAATATTAAAAATCATCTCCATGTGGTGAGCTCACACAATGCTTGTTCTTCACATCTCACTGGCCCATGGAACTGAACAATGCCCATTGTGTATGAAGGAGAATTGGAAAGCGACCAACTCCAGGTGTGCCAACTTTTAACAGTGCACCGGGGAGTCAGGTGTGACTCTGGCATCACCAACCACCAGGGACCACCAAGGAGACTCCCAGGACAGAAGAGAACATCCGTGAAGGGAAGGGAAAATATGGTAATTATTTCAAGGAAATAGTTATCAAATGTATGTTTATTCTGGGATGATCACTGAATATTTATGTTAAATCCGGTCTGTAAACAGAAACCTTGCTGTACTCAGCATGCACAGCTTTGGGAGGAGCTGTCCCCTTGTGCATCTGGCTGAATATAGAAGTCTGTTACTTAATGCTCCCTCCATGTCAAGCAGTTTATTTTATTTTTACTGAGTTTTGGTAGCAGTGTCACAATGGACCCTTGGTTCCATGATGCCCCACAGTGTCACAATGGTTGCCTTGATTCCATGAGGCCCTGAAGTGACACAATGACCCCTTGGTTCCATGAGGTTTGGCAGAGTCACAATTCACTCCTTGGTTCCATGAGGCCCTGCTGTGTCACAGTGCCCATGGTTCCATGAGTTTCCATGGTGTCACCAGGGTCTCCTTGGATCCCCAGGGTCACAATGGTCTCCTTGGTACCATCCAGCCCCAATATGTCACAGGGGCTTTTTGGCTCCATCAGGAGACAAAAGCTCTGCATAAACATTGAGCAACCCCTGCTTAACACACCTGGGAACATCTGTCTGCATCAAAAGAGGGCTTAAAGCTGAGAATGGCACCAGCAGCTCCCATCTGCAACAGAGAGCCAGGGAAAGGACAGGGAGAGAGAATTCAGCTGGAAGACTCAGAGAATTCTGCTGACAGAGATCATTTCTGCTCACACTGTCCCTTGGAGAAAGGTGACATCATTCCAGGCAGCCTGGACTGAGCATGTGGTTCCTGAGTGGGGTTTGTTGTTCAGGAAACCTGCTCAGGCTTTTCCATTCTTTCCTCAACAAGAGGAAAACTTCTCCTGGGCCTGTGTGCAGGCAGAGCCCTGAGGAGAGCAGGTGGGACATGGTGCAATGGGCTGGGACATGCAGCTGCAGAGCTCAGGGGACAAGGTTGTGATGCAGGGGACAGGGATGTCAGTGCCAGGTGGGCGATGTCAGACATGGTGAGGTTGGGGCTGAGGAGCAGCTTGTCCAAACAGGGTCAGCCTGCAAGGGGCTCATTCTTCTCTGTGCCCACACCTCCTAAGGACACATTCAGCATCAACATCACTTGGGGAATGGTTCTGTCACCTCTTCTCTGAACTGAAACGTAAAAATATATTCCATCGATTAACTGATTCCATAAATCAATTCCGTTGATTAATGGAAAACAAAAAATCACGAGGTGCACGTTGAAATCTCTCGCCTTAAGAGAACTCCAAACTGACTCCAATCAGCTGCACAAGCCCTGGACACTTGAAGACAACTGAAGGAAGACAAGGAGCTCCTGAGGCCTTTCTGGACTTTAATCAGCCCCACAGTAGATTTGGGGCTGAGTGCAGGAGCCTCAGGCACTGAGAGAAGGATGAAGAAGCTGCTCAAGGAGTCAGAAGCAAAACTCCAAGTGCCCTGGAGCATCAATGGGCCCCAGTGAGGGCAGGGAGTGGCAAAGGCTGCACAGGGACTGGTGAGAGCAGATCCTTGAGGCCAGGATTGCAGGGAGCCAAAGGCTGTGAGCAGGGAAGGGCAATGCTGAGAAAGGCCTGGCTTGGCTGGAGGCAGCAGAAAGGCCAAGGCCTGAGGCCAGGCCTGGCACAGCAGGGCCTGTCCCTCCCGGGTGCCTCGGGGCTGTTTGTGGGGCAGGGGGATGGGCGGGGCAGCAAGGACAAATGGCATCAACCTGGGTGACACTGCAGATCCTCCTGGAACCAAGGGCCAGTGGGACACAGCAGGGCCTCATGGAAACAAGAGGCCATTGTGAGCCTGCAGGGCTGCACCAGCCCAGAACACTCAAATGCTGGGGGGAACCAAAGGTTCCTTTACTGGAGTTTGGTGCACAGGAGAAACACCAACCTGATATTCTCAAGAGGCCGAAATGACACAAAATTTTAGTGGCAAAATATAGAAAATCAAGCAATTTGGCTAAAGGTTTAGTACAACATCCAATTCAACATCAAACACTTATTATAATAGTAATGTCCTCAACTTTGCCTATTTAACCTGGAAACCATTAAAACCTTAAGTTGTTACGTTACCCAAAAATATTCCATGTAAATAGGATTAGAAGGAGAAGAAAGAGAGAGAGAGAGAGTGACAGAAAGACAGAAGAGCTATAGAAAGACACACACACAGCTACCAACTGCTCGGGTTCCAGCGTGGGTGAGACACAAACCCCAGGAGAAGGCAGGGACCAGACCATGGGCTGACCTCGTGCTCCATCTTTGAAGCCCCTGGGCCTTTGTGGGGCTCCCCCCAGGTGGGACTTGTGATTGCTGGGGCAGTCAGAGCCTGGGTTAGCACTGCCCTGGTGTGACTGATTGACAGCTCATCCCAAGGTGTCTGGGGACATTGATCTCATCCAGCCTCTGACAGCGACCATGGTGACACTGTAGAACCTCATGGAGCCAAGGGGCCTTTGTGACACTACAGAGCTGCATGGAACGAAGAGTCCATTGTGACAAGGATGATCCAAAGAGACCATGGTGACACTATGGAACCTCCTGCAACCATGGGTCCATTTTGACACAGGAGGTCCTCAGAAAACCAAGGAGTCCGTTGTGACACTTCAGAACTGCATGGACTCCAGGTGACCATGTTATAGTAGAGAACCTCATGGAAAAAAGGATCCATGGTGTCACTGCAGAACCAAGGAGAGCATTGTTGACAGTATGAAACCTCATGAAACCAGAAGTCCATTGTGACACAGCAAGGCCTCCTGGAACCACGAATCTGTTGTGGCACTGTGGGGAACCATACTGCAGGACCACTTGGAGCCAAGGGGCCTTTGTGACACTGTGGATCCAAGGGCACCATTGTGACACTGAGGAACCTCTTGAAGCCAAGGGTCCATTGTTACACTGTCGGGCCCTGTGGAACCAAGGGGACACAGTGACATTGCAGGGCCTCATGGAACAATGGAGACTATTAGGACACTTTGGGACCCACTGGAACCAAGGGGCCAGTTTAGCACAGCAGAGCCTCATGGAATCAAGGGGACCACAGTGACAGTGAGGGGCTCCATGGGATGATGGTTCCATTCTGACACCGTGGAAGCAAGGAGGCCATGGTTACACTACTCTGACACTTCAGGGCCTCATGGAATCATGGAGACTCTTGTGACACTACAGGCCTCATTGAACCAAGGGGCCATTTGTGACACTTTATAGCCCCATGGAACTAAGGAATCCACTGTGACACTACAAGGCCTCATGAAAACAAGGAACCTTTGTGACACTACAGGGCCCCATGGAACTAACAATTCATGGAACAGTATTCATGCAACTCCATAAAACCAAACATCCATTGTGATATTGTGGAGCTTCATGGAATACCGGAAATGATCATGACACTTTGAGGCCTCGTTGAATCAAAGGACTCGGTGGGACCTTGCGGAAGCAAGGAGAGCATTGTGAACCAGTGGGGCCTCATGGAACTGTGGAGACCATTGGGACACTTTGAAGCCTCATGGAACCAAAGGAGCATTGTGATATTACAGGGCCTTGTGGAACCAAGGGTCCATTGTAATGCTGTGGTATCAAGGAGACCACTGTGACACTGCAAGGCCTCATGGAAACAAGGGGGGACCATTTCGACACTACGGGGCCCCATGGAAACAAGGGGCCATTGTGTCATTGTGCAGTCCCGTGAAGCCAAAGAAACCATTTTGACACTGCAAGGCCTCATGGAAGCAAGGAACCCTTGTGACATTATGGTCACAATGAAAACAAGGGGCCAGTGTGACACAGCAGGGCTGTGTGGAACCAAGGACCCAATATGACACTACCATTGTGACACTGCGGGGTCCTGTGAATCCAAGGGAACAGGTAACAGGTCTGGTTGGCTTGGCCTGACTGGCTCAGCTGATCTTGGCACATAGAGGATCTCTTCTCATGTGCCCCTCAAACACTGGGATTCATGCTTTCCTTCATAAGAAAAAATAATTTCCTTGTCCTTCCGGCATCCACAGCCCAAATGGGATTGTGCCTCCAAAATTCCCTATATTCAGAGATTGCTCCTAGACAAAAGTTGCCATTGCAAAAAATCTGGGTGGCCTTGGCTTCCTGAGAGCTGGCTCTCACCTCCCTTCAAACACTGGGGCTGTGTGCTTTCCTTCCTATGGAAAAGAACCATCCCTCCTGCCCAGGCATCCATGGCCAAAATTGGTACTTTTCTTAAAAAATTCCCTATATGCAAGGATTTCTCTCAGATGAAAGCTGCCAGGACCGTGATGCCCGAAACCTAGGCAAGAAAACAGTACTCCATAGTACAAGTCCTGTAGAGCAGGTAGTTGTTTATTTGATGCTGGGAATGAGGGGGATAGCTCCATCAAACCCACCTGTCCATTCTCTGCACAGTACCAGCTTTTATAGTTCTTTTACTTAATATGCACATTATCCTTTCCTAACCTTCATATTGTAACATATTTTCTAATTGCATGGTTATGTAAGCCCTTGTAGCACATGTGTGATTTCTGCACGAGGTGGTTGTCAGCCTCCTGGTGGTTGTTTTGGATGAAGGCTCATAAGTCTTCCTCAAGCTTGAACTTTTCATCCCTGTTTCCTGCACGTGCTCTATAAGATTGTCTGCTCAAATGCCAGTGTTTAGCTTTCTGCAGTTAGGTTGTTCTGCTAAATATGCTGATTTCTAAAAAGTGCTTCATTCACATACCCTGTTGCAAGGTCATTACTTCTTTCTGCATAGCTACAGCTTTTTGCATGTCTCAAGCGTTATCTTGTTGCCTCGGCATCACCTTGCTTCTGTAGTGTCACAATGGCCTCTTGCTTCCAGGAGGCCCTGCAGGGTCACAATGGCCCGTTGGTTCCCTGGGGCCCCACAGTGTCACAATGGCCTCTTGGTTCCATAAGGCCCCACAGTGTCACAATGGTCTCCATAATTCCATGGGGCCTTGCAATGTCACAATGATCTCCATGGATCCACGGTGCCCTGCAGGATCACAATGGCCCTTTCGTTCCACCAGGCCCTGTAATGCAACAATGGCCTCTTGGTTCCACAAAGCCCTGCTGCTTCACACTGGCCCCTTGGGAGCATGTGGCCCCACAGAGCCACAATGATCCCCTTGGTTCCACGAGGCCCCACAGTGTCACAAGGGTCCCTTGTATCCTTGGTACCCCACAAAGTCACAATATCCCCTTCATTTCACAAGGCCCCACAGTGTCACAATGTCCACTGGAAGAGAAGGAGCCCCAGTATTGCAGGGGCTGGTGAACGACAGCCACCAGAGGCCAAAGCCAGCCAGACTTGTCTGTCCTGGCAGCTTTGTCTGGGAGAAATCCTTGGATGTATGGAATTTTGAATGTGGAATGCCAACTTCTGCCATTTGTGCCTGGAGAAAAAGGATGGCTCTTTTCCATTGGAAGGAAAGAATAGAGCCCCAGTGCTTTAGGGGCAGATGAGCAGTAGCCACTGGAGGCCAAGGCCAGCCAAATTCATCTGTCCAGGCAACTTTCATCTGGGAGCAACCCTTGGATATATAGAATTTTGAGGGCAGTATCCCAATTTCAGTCATGAGCACCTGGATGAGAAGGCCAACTCTTTCCCATAGGAAGGGAAGCACAGAGCCCCAGTGCTTGAAGGCAGGTGAGAGCTGGCTTTCAGGAAGCCAAGTGCAGCCAAACTCGCTGGCAAAGGCAACTTTTGTCTAGGTGCAATCTCTGAATGTAGGGAATTTTGGAGGTGGAATCCCATTTTGGCCATGAATGCTGGGAGGAGAAGGACGGTTCTTTTTTCATTTGAAGGAAAGCATGGAGCACCAGTGCTACTGGGGCATGTTAGAAGAGACTATCAACATGCCAAGGTCAGTTGGACCAGTCAGGCCAAGCCAACCAGACCTATTACCTGTTCCCTTGGATCCATGGGGCCCTTCTGTTCACAAGGGATCCCTGGTTCCATGGAGCTGCACAATGACACAATGGTCCCTTGGTTCCATGAGGCCGAAGAGTGTCAAAATGGTCTCCATGATTTCATAAGGTCCTGCAGTGTCACAACATCCCATTGGTTCTTTTGGGCTCCCCAGGGTCCCAATGGCTCCCGGGCTGCACGAGGCCCAGCTCTGTCACAGTGGCTCCTTGCTTCCATGGGGTATCGTAGTGTCACAATAGCCCCTTGCTTCCAGAAGGCCTTGCAGTATCACAGGAGTCTCCTTGGTACCACAGTCTCACAATGGACCCTTGACTCCATAGGGATTCACTGTGTCAGAAGGGTCTCCTTCATTCCACAAAGTCCTGCACACGCCATTGATTCAACGAGGCCTCGAAGTGTCATTATGGTCTCCAGGATTCCATAAAGCCCCACAATGTCACAATGGACCTTTGGTTCCATGGGGTCCCGCACTGTTACATGAATCCTTAGATCCATGGGGCCCTGCAGTGTCACCATGGTCTCTTTGGTTCAATGCTGCCACACAGTGTCACAATTGCCCCTTGGCCTGATGAGACCCCAGAGTGTCACAATGGTTCCTTGCTTCCATGAAGCCTTGCAGCGTCACAATGAACTCCTTGGTTCCATGGGGCTGCAAAGTGTCACAATGGCCCCTTGGTTCAATGAGGCCTGTAGTGTCACAATGGTCTCCATGATTCCATAAGGCCCTGAAGTGTCAGAGTAGACCATTGGTTCCATGAGACCCCACAGTGTCACAATTGGCCCCTTGGTACCATGAGGCCCGGCATTTTCAGAATGGCCCTCTGGTTCCATATGGCCTGGCAGTATCAGAATGGTCCCTTTGTTTCATGAAGCATCACAGTATGACTACGGTCCCCTTGATTCCACAGGGCCCCACAGTGTAACAATGGACCCTTTGTTCCATGAGGTTCCTCAGTGTCACAGTTGTCTCCGTGTCTCTGCAGTGTCACAGTGGCCCCTTGGCTCCATGTGGCCCCAGCATGTCACAGTGACTTGTTTTTCCATGAGGCCACACAGTGTCACAATGGACCCTTGGTTCCATGAGGCCTTGCTGTGTCACAATGGACTTCTCATTCCATGAGCTTTCATACTGTCAACAATGATCTCCTTTGGCTCTGCAGTGTCACCATGCATCCTTGGATCTGACAATGGCCTTCTTGGCTCCACAAATCCTTGCTGTGTCAGAATGTCCCCTTGGTTCCATGAGATTCCACAGTGTCACCACAGATCCTTTGTTCCATGAGGCTCTCTAGCATAACACGGTCACCTTGACTCCATGAAGCTCCACAGTGTCACAATGGCCCCTTGGTTCCATTAGGTTCCATAGTGTCACCATGGTGTCCCTGGTTCCATGAGGTTCCACTGCATCACAATGGACCCTTTGTTCCATTGATGTCCTGAGTCCTGAGCAGCAGCCTGAGACAGAGCTGACTGAAAAGAAGAACCCCGGGCACTGTGTCATGAACACCATCAGTGTTATATAGCTAAAGATATCATTGCAAGAAACTTTCCCAGCTGATATGAATAGAGGTTTGTTTGTAGAGTATTTTAGGAGAAATTGTCCCGGCCAAGGTCTGCGCCCTGGCCAAGCCCTCGTCCTTGCTGGTCAGGACATGTGTCATCACATGCAGGAGTTTCTGTGCTAAAAATATAATCAAGTCACTTTGACTTGCTGATTTGGGCCTATAAAAGCTGGACCCACTTTTGGGGTGAATTTGGAGACCTCACCTACAGGTGGATGCGCCGCATAGGATTTTCCAAATTGCTGGGAAGAGTTCTCCAGATCCTTGCTGTGAAATGGGGCTCCCCAGGCTCTGCTGACTCTGGATGATGGTAAAGTATTGAGGCAATTGGTGACGTATCTTTCTCAATCACTACCCTTTCTCTTGAACATTAATTATTAATGGCATTACCTTGCTTATTTTTTCTTGTTGCTAAAGCAAAGTGCAAAGATTTATTGAATGTATCATTTTACCTTTGCTTTCCATTTATATTCGTACTAAAATAAGAGTATTCTTTCCATTGGTTTTTGTGTTCCTTAAACCAATTCTGTCAATGAGCAAAACAAGAAGTGAGCAAGGTGGGGCAGCCAGGGCATGAGGACAGCCTGCAGGGACAGAGGCGCAGGGCAGGGACACCGTAGCACAGCCTGGGCTGCAGAGGCCACAGGCATGGGCAGCAGCTGCAAGGCCCTGCCAGAGGCAACTCCTGCAGCACTTTGGCCATGGCTGCTGGCCCTGGGCGTGAGGCATGAGGAGGAGACAAGTGAGCCTTGCTGTGCTGGGGCCTCATTGCCTCCTTGTCCCTGCTCAGCAGCCTGGCAGGGGCCGCCCCATGGTGCTGCCCTTGCCATTGCACATGGCCACATGGCAGTGGCCCGGGAAGAGGCCTGAGCAATGAGGGAGGGACAGGATGTGCCTTGCCAGGGGCTGGGGCTCAGGCCTTGGCCCTTTGCATTGCTGAAACACATCCAGCTTTGCTCAGCATCACAGACACCTTTGCCTTGTTTGTCCCCAGCTGTCATCACTGCCTCCAGTGTTCTGCTCTAACTGGAACCTGAGGACACTTTCTCACTTGTGTCCCTCACTGGGACACATTAAAACTTCTAGAAACTTTGGAGTTCGATTGTGACTTTGAATTCTTGGGAGGTTTCTTCAACTCCCTCTCAGGGAGTGATGTTCAGGGACTCAGCACCAAAGCCCCAGAGGGTCATTCCAGTCCTTGTGCTGTGTCTGTGCTGCTGAGCTGGGCCAGGCTCCTGGCACAGAGGCAGCTCCTGGCAACCAAGAAAAGTTTCAGAAAGCCATTTCTCCTGAGGAGCAGCTCCTCTCCCAGCCCAGCAGGGCTGAGGGCACTGCCTGCAGGCACCTAAGAGGAGTGAAACACACAGAGGCTGAAAGAAACTGGAAGGACAATTCTGAGCTTATTCATGGAGAAATCTTCACCACTTGTGACACAGTCAGTCTGTGGCTGCAGGGATCTTGTAAAGCTGCCCCAGGACAGGACTGCTGTGAGTGTAAGGATGGCTGTGCTGGCGTTTGTGGTTTGGGGGAGGATGTGGTGCAGAGCGGGGCTGCCCTGGGCACCGTCAGAGGGACAGGGCAGGACGGCTCCTGCTGCCAGGGACGGCTGCAGGGACAGCTGAAGGTGGGGGTGCAGCCAGGGCTGCCCAGGGCTGTCCTGCACAGCAGCTCCTGCAGCCCTCAGGGCTCTTGGCCAGCCCAGGCCATCTGCCACCTGCCAGGGGCAGCTCTCAGCCTGCCTGGCAGCTCCCCATGCACTGTGGGCAGAAGTAGGAGGTGGAAGGAGCCACCCCCATCAGGGCAGATTCCTCCTGCTCTGGAGGTGCTGCTGCATGGCCAGGGCTGCTCTCAGCTTGCTCAGAAAGGCTGTCACGTTTGTCTGTGTCACCGACACTCCTGCACTGTCACCCTGGCCATCAGCACATCTGCCTCACATCTCCCTCACAAAGTGCCTGCTCACCCTCCTCTGCCTCCAGACAGCAGCAGCAGCACCTTGGCTTGCAGCATCTCTGTGTGTCTGAGCTGCCCTTAAGGCCCTGCTGCCAGGGAGATGCCCCTGGGCAGTGCCCTGTGCTGGGAGGGCTCTGCAGGGCAGAGCTGAGTCCCCAGGGCTGGGCTGGGCTCTGGCAGCACTGGCAGGGACAAGCCTTGGCTACAGAGAAACAGCTCCCAATAGGCACAAATCCAGGCAGCAGAGAGCCAGAGCAACCCTTGGTATTCCTCTCTGTCCAGCTGCACAGGGGAAGAGAAAAGGGTTTAGGGAAATATTCTTTGAAATTGGACCCTTCAGAAAGGCTACTGTATTTTTCAAGCACATTTTAAGTGCGATCACCCTGAAATAGAGGGAGGTGTAATGAGCAATGGGCACCTGTGTGGGGTCCAGCAGGTCTGACTGCACTGGGGCACAGGGAGCCCTGTTTTCCCTCTGGGCTCCCCAGGGTTCAGGCTGAGAGCAATGCTGAAGATGAGGCAGGAACTCAGCTGCACAATCTCCAGTTCAAAAATAAAAAAACTCAAGTGAAATTTCTCCAAAGAAAGAGATGTAATTTTGAGCGAATGTGTTATAAAATTTCATAAAATTAATTCAAAGAAGTTGGTCTCATCTTGTCAATGCCTTCTTTCAACAGTCCACGATGCCCAGAGTGAAGAAATGTGCAACAGCAGCTCCATCAGCCACTTCCTCCTGCTGCCATTGGCAGACACGCGGCAGCTGCAGCTCCTGCACTTCTGCCTCTTCCTGGCCATCTCCCTGGCTGCCCTCCTGGGCAACGGCCTCATCATCAGCGCCGTAGCCTGCGGCCACCACCTGCACACCCCCATGTTCTTCTTCCTGCTCAACCTGGCCCTCAGCGACCTGGGCTCCATCTGCACCACTGTCCCCAAAGCCATGCACAATTCCCTCTGGGATACCAGGGATATCTCCTACTCAGGATGTGCTGCGCAGGTCTTTTCCTCTGTGTTCTTCATTTCATCAGAGTATTTCCTGCTGACCATCATGTGCTATGACCGCTACGTGTCCATCTGCAAACCCCTGCACTACGGGACCCTCCTGGGCAGCAGAGCTTGTGCCCACATGGCAGCAGCTGCCTGGGCCAGTGCCTTTCTCAATGCTCTGCTGCACACGGCCAATACATTTTCCCTGCCCCTGTGCCGGGGCAATGTCCTGGGCCAGTTCTTCTGTGAAATCCCCCAGATCCTCAAACTCTCCTGCTCCAAATCCTACCACAGGGAAATTTGGCTTATTGTGGTTATTGCCTGTTTATGTTTTGGTTGTTTTGTGTTCATAGTTTTCTCCTATGTGCAGATCTTCAGGGCTGTGCTGAGGATCCCCTCTGAGCAGGGACGGCACAAAGCCTTTTCCACGTGCCTCCCTCACCTGGCTGTGATCTCCCTGTTTATCAGCACTGTCATTTTTGCCTACCTGAAGACTGCCTCCATCTCCTCCCCATCCCTGGATCTGGCACTGTCAGTTCTGCACTCGGTGGTTCCTCCAGCCCTGAATCCCCTCATCTACAGCCTGAGGAACGAGGAGCTCAAGGATGCCCTCAGGAAAGCCATGACTGGATGCTTTTCAGATGTTAAAATCTTTCTATTTTGCTCTGCAGAGTAGTCATGGTATAACACATTACATGCTCGGCCTGCCTTCTTAAGCTTTTAAATTCTGAGAAGTGGGGGGACTGGGCTTTCTGTTTTTCCCATGTGATAATGTTCACACTAATACTTTAGTCTTCATGCCATATTGAATTCACTGTCTACCTCTTTAACTTGACCCACTGACTGTGTAAATGAGGAATTATACCCTGTGTGTGTTTAAATAATGCAAATGTTCATGCAGAGATTTATGTGTCAAAATTCCTTTGTTACCTTTCCTTCCGCTGCATGGGCAGTGCCTGTCTCCATAGGAAGAGAGAAAAAGAATCCCAGCCCAGCAGCTCTGCCAAGGAGCAGCTGCACTTGGTCCTTTCAGAGCTGCACTCTTTCCACTTCTACCCATTCCTTTAATGTCCCTGTCCAAGGCCTGAGTGCTCTGGCAGCTCAACCACTGTCCTGCAGTGTCCGTGCTGTGACCACAGGCAGGGACAGGCCATGGGCACTGCTGGGACACAGCTGGGTTCCATTACTTTGTTCACATCAGACAGAGGGATCTCCCTGGGCAGTGCCCATGGCTTAGGTCTTCTTTCAAACTTAGTCTGAAGAACAAGCCCAAGGAATAAACTTTCCTTGCTGTGCTCCTTTGTCCCTGGAGTCAGTGCAGTGAGATCAGCGTCCCCCTGTGGTACCTCAGGCACTGAGGGCTGGCTCAGGTGTTGTGTGTTGGTGGCCCATGGCCATGGAGATGACAAATGATCTCCAGGTCACCTGCCTGGGGCTCTGCAGCTCCTGATGGCTCTGCTGGCAGGTGAGCATTTTTCTCTAGGCAATGAGAACCTGCCAGGAGAGCACAGAGGATCTGCAGGGACAGCCCATCCCATCCAGTCAGCCGTGAATGGAGCCCTGGAGCAGAAACACCCAGAGATAAAGGACTGAATCTCTCTGTGAACTTGTTACCAAACATTGGAAAAACTAAACTCCTTAACACCAATGCAGCATTAAGAAGCAGCATTCTTTATTTGGCCAGATGCACAAGGGGATATTTCCTCTGAAGTGCCATGAATGCTGAGTACAGGAAAGCTCCTGTTTATAAACTGTATTTTACAGACATGCTCATTGATTCTTCTGGAATAAACATCTATATGATAATAATTTCCTTGCAATCATGAACATATTTTCCCTCTCCTTTGTGCATGTATTCATCTGTCCCAGAGGTCTCTTTGGTGGCCCTTGGTGGTTGGTGACCCCAAAATCAGACCTGACTGCCCAGTGAACTGCTACTGCTTTCAAATTAGGATAGAAGTTGGCATAACATGGCTGGTTACTTCCCCATTTTTCTTCTTGGTCAATGTTTAACATGATCCTACAGAACAAGCACTGAGTGGTTTCATAGGCCCTGGGGTTTTTGAAGAGTAAGCATTACATTAACCCAGCAGGTGCCAACAGTTCCTCATCTGGCAACAAACTGGCAAAGGAGAGCTCTGCAGGGCCAGGGGACACAGCAGGGACAGGGACAGGAGTGTGGGCAGTGAGTGGTGGGAGGCTCAGGGAAGTTGCCCAGGAGGATGCAGGGCAGCCCCAAGGGCATGTGGCAGCCCTGGAAGAAGGCAGGCACCTGTGAGCAGCCTCCATGGGCACAGCAGAGCCTGTGTGGCAGGGGCTGAGTGCAGGCAGCAGCAGCAGCTGCCTCTGTGTCCCAGCTGCAGCAGCAGAGCCCAGCAGAGGCAGCCCAGGGCCACGGGCAGCAGAGCCCCCGTGCTCTGCAGAGCAGCACCCCCAGCTCGGGGGCTGTGGGGAGCAGCCCAGGGGCTGCAGCAATGGCTGCTCAGGCCAGCACAGACGTGTTCCCCTGGCCAAGGCTCTGTGGGCAGCTGGCATGTGGCAGGAGCAGAGCAGGAGCCCGTGGCTGTGCACAGGAGCCCTGGCAAGAGGCTGCCCTGGCCCTGGGCCAGCAGGAGCTGCCTGAGGAGCCGCGGGGCCAACTCTCTGCTGCTGTGCTGGGCAGCGGGGCTGGCCCTGGGGCTGCACCAGCTGCCCGAGCTGAGCATCTCCTGAGCATTGCAGACACACAGTGGCTGTCCCTGAGCTCCAGTGCCTCCAGTTCCTGCTGCAGGCCCACACAGCACTGGGCTGCTCTGCGCGGCTGCACATGGGACATGGATTTCAGTGCTGGGAGAGGCACAGAAGGAGCAGATCCAAGCAAGGCTCTGCCTGGGACAGGTTGGGGGCCACAGGAGCTTGAGCAGGGTGTGGGAAGAAGGCAGGAGTTGGGAATCCCACAGGAATTGGCCATTCCGCAGCCAAACACAGCTTTTTGTTTGAAGCAGCAGCGAGGGAGGACAGAGGGACATCAGGAAAGCTTTGGGAGCTCCCAGGGTCAGAGGAAGGTGGGGAAATGGGGCACTGGGGAAAGTCTGCAAGGGAAGCAGCACAGGCCCAGGCCAGGCTAGGAGAGCTGCAGTGGGGGTGAGCAAAGGCCTTGGGGGGCTGGGAGCACCCCCTGCCAACAGCAATGAGATTTGTGTCCCCTGGCTGTGGCTGCTGTCCCTGGCACTGAGGCCCATGAGGAGACACCAGTTCCTGGCAGCCCCAGGGCTTGTGGCCTCCTCCCGCAGCCCCCAGAGCTTTGCAGGGCTCCTGCTGCTCTCCTGCCCTCACCATCCCACAGCCCACATCCCCCTGCTCCAGGACAGCCACCAGCATCCTGGGAGGCCCCCGATGCCCATTCCCAGGGGATGGGCTCAGGTCTTGGCTGTGCTGCTGGGCCAAGCCCAGGCAGGGCTTTCACAGCCCCATTCCAGAGTCCATTTCCCAGCTGGAGCCCGTGCTGCCTCTGAGTTCCTGCTTGCCCAGCCCCAGGGACGCTCTCCTTGTCTGCTCATTGCCCCCACGGTCCCTGGGCAGGGATGGCCTCAGTGGGGGCTGCTGACATCCTCAGACACTTGGAGGTTGCTGCTGAATTTTCCCTCTCCAGAGGCTTGTTCAGCCTTCAGCTCTTCAGGAATTCAGTGCCTGAGGGCTCATTGACATTTCACAACACCCTAACAAGCCAAGCCTCTGGGAATCATTGAGGTCTTCAATTCTTTTGGGGTTAATTAGACAGATTCCATGAGTGTGTTCAAAGTGAATCTATTACAGTGAAAAAAGATTGAGAGAAGATCTTTTTCCCCTGATTATTCTTTTCCCGTTTATAGATTGATATCAACAATCTCCAATTGATATTGATCCTGAATCCCTCCTAATGCAGTCTGAACTGATATGAAAAATCAAGACCCTTCATGGCTGAAAATCAATCAGATTTTGTCTCTACCCCCCACCCACCATTTCCTTCATCGAACCCCTGGCACTCAGAGCAGCCTTGTGCAAATCTGAGCTTCCTCCACTCCAGGCTGTGCCTGCAGCTTTCAGCTCCTTGGCACCAACTCCCATCTGCTTTTCTTGCAGAAGGAGCTGCCTGAGACACACAGGGATGTTCATTTCTTGTCAGCATCAAAACCAAGGCAAGGTTCAGCTCCATAAAAAGCAGAAGTCCAGCCCAAGGAGTGCTGGGGAATGGAGTCACATCCAGGGGTGTCCCCAGGGCTCAGGATTGGGGCCAGCTCAGTTCAATCTCTTTATTGCTGATCTGGACGAGGGCATTAGGGCACCCTCAGTCAGTTGCCAGGTGAGCCCAAGCTGGGTGGGAGTGTGGCTGTGCTGGAGGGCAGGAAGCTCTGCAGAGGGATCTGCACAGGCTGCAGCCATGGGCCCAGGACAATTGGATGAGCTTCACCAAGGCCAAGGGCCGGCTCCTGCCCTGGCCTCACAACCACCCCAAATCCCTGGCCGTGCCCTGCTCCTGATCCCCACAGCCTGTCCTGTTCCCTTCATCCCTGCATTGACAGGGACTTTCTGGGAGAAGGGAGCTCTGCTGTGTGTATGGAGGGAGGTGCAAGTGCCACCACTGGAGTGGGAACCACACCTCATCAGGTTTGTGTCCTTTGGGGGTCACGAACTGGTGGGATTCAGAGGCACAGAAATGTTTCTCTTCATGGCCAACATAAAAAAATGTAAACATGTTAAATTTTAATATATATCGAAACTCTTCCCTCCGCAATGTGAGACATCCCAGTAGCATCTGACATATCTTCCATCCAAAAGAGATTTTTATAAAAAAACAATTTTGGACAAAGATGATTCTGCTTTTGGTAGTTTGAAAGCAAATCAGAGAGAGGCTCAAAGTCTGAACTACAATTTAATAGAAAAAATTTAATAATACAAAAAACACTGACAGAGTCAGAATACAACCTGACACCCTGTCGGTCAGGGTGTTGGTAGTAGTCCACTTAGAAGGTGGTTGCAGTCCTCTGGGAGTGACAGATGCGCTTCTGTTGAAGCAATGATCCTGAGAAAGGTGTAATTCTCCTCTGAAGGTCCAGTGGTGGTGTAGAAGGGTCTGGTCTTCCTCTGGGAATCCAGTGGAAAAGCTGACTTGTGGTGCTTCAAATCTCAGTTTATATGCAGATCGGGATACATTGGTTCCTCCCCCTGGGCGGGGCATCTCACAATGGGATGATGAGCCACTATCTGCAATGTTTAGGGTGAGTGAAGTGCCCATCCGGCCCCAACGACTGGCCCATTAGCAAACCATTCTGCAGCCATCAGGAACACTGCTCCACCCGGCCCCAACATCCCATGAAGATGGTGATATAATACATACCATTGTAACCTAAGACACCCAGGAACCCTTTGTTAAATTTTCTCTCCTCTGTCCAGCTGCAGAGGGCAGTGAGTGAGTGAGTGGCTCTTGTGGGTGCCTGGCATCTGCCCTGGGCCAGCCCAGGACACCTTGGTACCACAGGGTCACAATGGACCCTTGGTTCTCTGGGGTCTCATTGGTTCCATGAGTCCCTGCAGGGCCCCTTGATTCCACAAGGCCTGGAAGTTTCCCAGTGGTCTCCAGGATTCCATGAGGCCCTGCAATGTCAGAATGCACCTTTGCTTCCATGGGGGCCCTCAGTGTCACATTGGGCTCTTTTGGTTCTGCAGTGTCACAATGGCCCCTCAGTTCCATGTGTCCCACAGTTACATGAGTCCTCAGTTCCATGGGGTCCTGTAGTGTCACAATGCTCTCCTTGGTTCCATGGTGCCACAGCTGCCACAATTCCCACAGTACCACAACTGCCCCTTGGTCCCACGAGGCCCCACAGTGTCACAATGGCCCCTTGCTTCCTTGAGACCTTGCAGTGTCACAATGGTCTCCATGATTCCACAAGGCTCCACAGTGTCACCATGGCCCCAGGCAGGTGGTTCCATGGAGCCCCAGTATGGGTACCTTGGTTTCACAAAGCCATGAAGTGCCACCATGGCCCTTTGGTGCCATCAGGCCTCAAAGTGACAAAATGCTCTCCATGGTTTCATGAGTGCCCCCTGTGTCACAACAGACTCTTGGTTCTCTCGGGTTCTTCAGTGTCACAAGGGCCCCTTGGTTCCATGAGGTTTGGCAGAGTCACAATTCACTCCTGGGTTCCATGAGGCCCTGCTGTGTCACAGTGCCCATGGTTCCATGAGTTTCCATGGTGTCCCCAGGGTCTCCTTGGATCCCCAGGGTCACAATGGTCTCCTTGGTACCATCCAGCCCCAATATGTCACAGGGGCTTTTTGGTTCCATCAGGAGACAAAAGCTCTGCATAAACATTGAGCAACACCTGCTGAACACACCTGGGAACATCTGTCTGCATCAAAAGAGGGCTTAAAGCTGAGAATGGCACCAGCAGCTCCCATCTGCAACAGAGACCCAGGCAAAGGACAGGGACAGAGAATTCAGCTGGAAGACTCAGAGAATTCTGCTGACAGAGATCATTTCTGCTCACACTGTCCCTTGGAGAAAGGTGACATCATTCCAGGCAGCCTGGACTGAGCATGTGCTTCCTGAGTGGGGTTTGTTGTTTAGGAAACCTGCTCAGGCTTTTCCATTCTTTCCTCCCAAACAGGAAAAGTTCTCCTGGGCCTGTGTGTAGGCAGAGCCCTGAGGAGAGCAGGTGGGACATGGTGCAATGGGCTGGGACACGCAGCTGCAGAGCTCAGGGGACAAGGTTGTGATGCAGGGGACAGGGATGTCAGTGCCAGGTGGGCGATGTCAGACATGGTGAGGGTGGGGCTGAGGAGCAGCTTGTCCAAACAGGGTCAGCCTGCAAGGGGCTCATTCTTCTCTGTGCCCACACCTCCTAAGGACACATTCAGCATCAAGATCGCTTGGGGAATGCTTTAAAAACCTCTTCCCTGAACTTAAAGAAAAAAATACTCCCTTGATTAAAAACCAAAAATGTCATGAGGTTTACTTTGAATTCTCCCTCCTTAACAGAACTCCAAACTGACTCCCATCAGCTGCACAAGCCCTGGACACTTGAAGGCAATTGAAGAAAGACAAGGAGCTCCTGAGGCCTTTCTGGATTTTAATCAGCCCCACGGTGGATTTGGGGCTGAGTGCAGGAGCCTCAGGCACTGAGAGAAGGATGAAGAAGCTGCTCAAGGAGTCAGAAGCAAAACTCCAAGTGCCTTGGAGCATCAATGGGCCCCAGTGAGGGCAGGGAGTGGCAAAGGCTGCACAGGGACTGGTGAGAGCAGATCCTTGAGGCCAGGATTGCAGGGAGCCAAAGGCTGTGAGCAGGGAAGGGCAATGCTGAGAAAGGCCTGGCTTGGCTGGAGGAAGCAGAAAGGCCAAGGCCTGAGGCCAGGCCTGGCACAGCAGGGCCTGTCCCTCCCGGGTGCCTCAGGGCTGTTTGTGGGGCAGGGGGATGGGAGGGGCAGCAAGAGCAAATGGCATCAACCTGGGTGACACTGCAGATCCTCCTGGAACCAAGGGCCAGCAGGACACAGCAGGGCCTCATGGAAACAAGAGGCCATTGTGAGCCTGCAGGGCTGGAACAGCCCAGAACACTCCAATGCTGGGGGAACCAAAGGTTCCTTTACTGGAGTTTGGTGCACAGGAGAAACACCAACCAGATATTCTCAAGAGGTCAAAACGACACAAAATTTTACTGACAAATACAGAAAATCAAGGAATTTTGGTAAAGCATTTAATACAACATCCAGTTTAACATAACACACTTACCATAGCAGTAGCTTCATTAACTTAGCCCATGTAACCTGGGAACCTTTAAACCCTGAAGATGTTACGTTACCCAAAAATGTTCCAGGTAAATAGGATTAGAAGAAGGAAGAGAGAGAAAAAGACAAGACAGAAGAGATTTAGAAAGACACACACACAGCTACCAACTGCTCGGGTTCCAGCGTGGGTGAGACACAAACCCCAGGAGAAGGCAGGGACCAGACCATGGGCTGACCTCGTGCTCCATCTTTGAAGCCCCTGGGCCTTTGTGGGGCTCCCCCCAGGTGGGACTTGTGATTGCTGGGGCAGTCAGAGCCTGGGTCAGCACTGCCCTGGTGTGACTGATTGACAGCTCATCCCAAGGTGTCTGGGGACATTGATCTCATCCAGCCTCTGACAGCGACCATGGTGACACTGCGGAACCTCATGGAACCATGGGTCAGGTGTGACAATGCGGATCCAAGGACACCATGGTGACACTGTGGAACCTCATGGAAGCAAGGGGACACTGTGACACTGTGGGGCCTCATGGAACTGAGGAGTCTCTTGAGACTGATAGGGAAGATGTCTTTAGAGACAATTCCATGAGTGAAGGTGTGGGTGTTGACATCTTTGAAATGGGTCTTAAGGTCTCTATGAACTTCAAGCAACAGGTTTATTACAGAAACAGACAAGTGGGTCTGCACAAGCCTGAGTTTATGAACTTTGTGGTAAAATGAGAGGTTTGAGGGGGGATATGGGGTAGGCAGTTCAGGAAGGCTGTACCTTCCTAGAACCTCAGGCAATGGGGAAAGGAAGGGGGCAACACGTGGCTGCGAGTTTAGGATTAAAGGAGGCTGCACCCTCTGAAAGCCCGAGAGAGAAAACTCCTTGGGCATATGCCCCAGTGAACTCTCTCCCTTTATTAGAATAAAGTTTCAGGACTCCTCTGTCTCCTTTATGGACACTGGCTTTTCATAGCGAGATTTTCCATCCATGGCACTGTGGAATCTCACGGATCCAAGGGCCCATTGTGACACATCAAGGCCTCATTGGAACAAAGGAACCATTGCTGACAGTACAGAAACTCATGGAACCAAGGGGCCATTGTGACAATGCAGATCCAAGGACTCCGTGGTGACACTATGGAACCTCATGGAACCAAAGAGACCATTGTGACACTCTGGTGCCTCATGGAATCATGGAGACCATTGTGAAACTCAGGGTGCCCATGGAACCAAGGGTCAATGATGAAACTGTGGGACCCATGGAACCAAGGAGCCATTGGACACCGCGGGGACTCATGGAGTCGGGGCTTTGTAGAACCAAGAAGCCACTGTGACATTGCAAGACCTCATAGCAGCAAGTGCCATTGTGACACTAAAGAAATAAGGAGAACATTGTGACACTACAGGACATAGTGGAAACAAGGTTGAGACAATTGTGACACTGTGGGGTCCCATGGAACCAAGGGAACATGGAACAGGCCTGGCTGGATTTGCCTCGTGGGGACCACCTTAAAGGTCAGTCTGACCTTGGCACTTGGCGGGCCACTGGCGCTGAAGCACTGGGGCTCTGGGCTTTCCTTCCTATGGAAAAGAACCGTCCTCCTATTGCAAGTGTCCATATCCGAAATTATTGTTGTGCCTCTAAAATTCCCTATATCTGGGGATTTCTCCCAGACAAAATCTGCCAGCACCGTCTAGACTACCTGGCCTTGGCCTCTGGTGACTGCCCCTCATCTGCCCCCATAACACTGGGACTTGGTTGCTTCCTTATTATGGAGACCCTTGTGACACTGTGGGGTCTCGTGGAACCAAGGGGATCATTGTGGCACTGTGGGGCCACATGGTCCCAAGGGGCCAATGTGAAGCAGCAGGGCTTTTTGGAACCAAGAGGCCATTGTTGCATTACAGGGCCTGGTGGAACCAAAGGGCCATTGTGATCCTGCAGGGCACCGTGGATCCATGGAGACCATTGTGACATAGAAAGGCCCCATGGAATCATGGAGACCATTGTGACACTGTGGGGCCTCGTGGAAGCAAGGGGACATGGAACAGGTCTGGCTGGCTTGGCCTCCCAGGGGCAGCCTGACAGGTCTGGCTGATCTTGGCCTGTTGAGGGCTGCTGCTCATCAGCCCCTGGAGCACTGGGGCTCTGTGCTGTCCTTCCTATGGAAAAGAACTGTCCTTCTCCACCCAGTGCCCATAGCCAAAATTGGTACTTCCCCTACTAAAATCCCTATATGAACGGTTTCTCCCAGACAAAACCTGCCAGCTCTTGCTGGCCTTGGCCTCTGGTGGTCACCTCTCATCTGCCCCTGAAACATCAGAGCTTTGTTCTTTCCTTCCTATGAAAAAGAACCCTCCTTCTCCTCCAGGGGCCATGGCCAAAATTGGGATTCCACCTCCCCAAATTCCACCTATCCAAGGATTTCTCCCATCTGAATGTTGCCAGGACAGACAGCTCTGGTTGGCCTCGGCCCTCTGTGGCTGCCACTTATCTGTCCCTGAAACACTGGGGCTCTGCTTTCCTTCCTATGGAAAAGAGCCATCCTTCTTCTCCAGGTGCCCGTGGCCAAAACTGGAATTTGGCCTCCAAAATTCCATCTATCCAAGGATTGCTGTCAGACAAAAGCTGCTACAAGACACAGGTCTAGCTGGCCTTGTCCTCTGCTCAGTTTCTTAGACTATGAGCAGAAGGCCATTTCTTTCCCAGGGGAATGAAAACCCAGAGCCCCAGTGTTTCAGGGCCAGGTTACAGGCAGGCACCAGAGTCCAAGGCCAGCCAGAGCTGTCTGTCCTGGCAACATTTGTGTGGTACAAACCCTTGGATATAGGGAATTTTGGAGGAGAAGTACCAGTTTTGGCCATGGGTGCCTGGGCAGGGGGGATGGTTGTTTTTCACAGGAAGGAAAGCACAGAGTCCCAGTGTTTGAAGGCAGGTGAGAGATGGCCAAGGGAAGCCAAACTTGTTGGTAATGGCAGCTTTTGTTCAGAAGCACTCCCTGGATATAGGGAATTTTGGAGGCACAATTCCATTTTGGCAATGGGCACTTGGAGGAGAAGGACAGTTCTTTTCCATTTGAAGGGAAGCCCAGAGCCCCAGTGTTTCAGGGGTACATGGGGAGAGACCCCTGACATGCCAGGGTCAGTTGAGGCAGTCAGGCCAAGGGACCCAGTCCAATTACCTGTTCCCTTGGATCCATGGGGCCCTGTAGTGTCACAATGGTCCCTTGCTCCCATGAGGCCTTGCAGTGTCAAAATGGCTTCCTTGGTTCCATGGAGCTGCACAATGACACAATGGCCCCTTGATTCCATAAGGCTGCAGAGTGTCACAATGATCTCCATGATTCTGCATAGTCCTGTAGTGTCACAATGGGCCCTTGGTTCTATTGGGCTCCTCAGGATCACAATGGCCCCTGGACTGCACAAGGCCCAGCAGTGTCACAATGGCCCCTTGCTTCCATGAGTCCTTGCAGTGTCACAGGGGTCTCCTTGGTACCGCAGTATCACAATGGATTCCTGGTTCCATAGGGATTCACAATGTCAGAAGGGTCTCCTTGGTTTCATAAGGTCCTGCAGAGCCCCTTGATTCAACGAGGCCTCGAGGTGTCATAATGGTCTCCAGGATTCCATAAAGCCCCACAATGTCACAATGGACCTTTGGTTCCACGGGGTCCTGCACTGTTACATGAGTCCTTAGATCCATGGGGCCCTGCAGTATCACAATGCTCTCCTTGGTTCAATGGTGCCACAGAGTGCCACAATTGCCCCTTGGCCTGATGAGACCCCAGAGTGTCACAATGGTTCCTTGCTTCCATAAATCCTTGTAGTGTCACAAGGGACTCCTTGGTTCCATGGTGCTGCAAAGTGTCACAGTGGTCCCTTGGTACAATGAGGCCTGTAGTGTCACAATGGTCTCCATGATTCCATAAGGCCCTGCAGTGTCACAACAGACCATTGGTTCCATGAGACCCCACAGTGTCCCAAAGGCCCCTTGGTTCCATTGAGCCCCACAGAGTATCGCTATGGTGCCCTTGGTTCCACAAGGCCCTGAAGTGCCACAATGTCCCTGAAGTGCCACAATGGCCCTTTGGTTTCACAAGGTCTCAAAGTGTAAAAATGGCCTCTATGGTTTCATGAGGCCCTGCTGCATCACAATAGACCCTTGGTTCTGCAGTGTAAGAATGTCTCCCTGGTCCCTTGGAGCCCCAGAGTGTCACTATTGTGCCCTAGGTTCCACGCGGCCTCATCGGATCATAATGGTCTCCATGGTCCCACGGATGCCTTAAAGAAGGCTGACCTGAAACAGAAACTAGACAGAGTTAAAAGAATAAAAGAAGTATTTATTAAAAGGCCTTTCCAAGGTACACCTCAGGCTATGCAAGAGTCTCGCAGAGACTATGCCCAAAATGGATGCCTAGCACATGTTTTTCAGACAGATATAAGTTCAGTTCATCTGCATATCAGAAACTGATTGTCCAGTTACAGCTTCAGGTAGTGGAGTCCCATCCTCAGTTTGTCCCCCTTCTTCTCTTGCTGCTGTCCACAGTTGTTTACATTTTTGGGCTTTTGGACAAACAGAGTATCCTTGAAATACAGGCCTAGAGAAATTGTTTTGTCTGAATAAAAATGCTAGAACAGCATCTGACAGGCTATGAAATTTTAGAGTTATACGTTAAAGCAGTACTGATCTGGAAAATATGAAATCTAAGACCTAAGGCATCACGATGAAACCACACTGGCTTACAATGGCTTCCCTGGTTCCATGATGTCCTCTGGTGTAAAAATGGACTCCTT
>JAVTVJ010010870.1:0-20427 GCA_034509425.1 Eopsaltria australis | reverse complement strand
CACTATTGCTATCTCTCCAAACCATAGCATGCCAGAATCTTGAAATTTTCCTGAAATGACTTGCTTAACTTGAGAGATAATTAAGAATCAGTTTTAATACTAAATCTCCAGAATACAACCAGCAATACACCACACATTCACCACACTATTAGGGTCTTCTGCTGTGTTCGTAGGTTAACTACAGAAGAGCGGGACCATAATTGTCCATACATTTAATTGTCCCTTTCAACAGAAGTGTCCTCTCTTGAAATGCAAATTTCTCATTTTAACAGAGAATCTAATTCAGCCAAATTAAACACAGAAGGAATTTACCTGTTATCATTCCCTAAATGAAAAATATCAAGCAAATATCAATTTCAAACTCAGAGCTATGACCAGACCCAGCCAACAAGGGAAGTCTGCTGTCTCCCAGTGGCTTGGGTAAGGGACATTTCTGGAAAACTCTCCAGTCTACTAAGGCCCTCTGATTACTATCTGTTACCGGTTGTTCAAACTGGTAGTGATGAAATAACAAAGAGAAGTCTGAGGGCAATCAAAAGAGACTTCAGGGCCTTGGGATAATTGGTTGAAGGATTGGAAGAACAGGCAATGATTCCCTTGGTCCTTCCAGTAACAAAGAATAATATTGATAGGATTAGGCAGATCCCTCAGGTTAATAAGTGGCTCTGAGGTTAGTACAATCAGAAAAATTTTGGATTTTTTGACCATGGGATGATCTACTCAACATCTGGTCTACTGACACTTGATAGGATGCCCCTATCTCAGAGGGGACAAAGAGTTCTAGCACAGGAACTAGCAGGGCTCATTAATAGATCTTTTAGCTAGCTTGGAAGGGGGAGAGGGAAAACACCAGGCCTGCCAGGGATGACTGATGAAATGCTGTGTCAGAACTTGAGGAAACAAGCATCAATGGGATCCCTCAATTTCCTGCATGAGGTGTGGGCTACAAAGTACCACACTTGAAACAGACAGTAGATCCATTGCAGAAGGACCAACTCCAATTATTTAAACCAAAATTAAGACTGAACTCCAAGGGTAACACACCTACTCACAGGAAAAAACTGCAATGGGATTTTTAATGATCATAAATATTCCGAACATCAGGTTTTTGTAGTTGCTGAAAGATAGAGAATCATAAAGATGACACTGTAGCTTAGGGGTGTTATAATAGAAGAAGGTGGTGAAGGAAAAGGAAAAAAAAACCAAACCAAAGAAAACATCTGCTCAGTTTAAAAGTCCTAAAACCATTAAACCATTCAGAGCTTTGATAACTTTCATCAGATTCACAAAGGGATACTTCAGCTCTAATTTACTTTAGCCTGAGCCTATCCAATAAAAAAAAATCTGAAATCTAGGTTAAAATTAACTGACAACAACAGCTTCCTTAAAATGAAAAATATGCTTGTTCCTTCCCTTCTGTCCCTCTCCCACTAGCTGAAAGTTAAAGCTGGGAAAGGAAGAGACTTCAGAATATGAAAATTTTCATTGTCTGTCTATCCAAATATTCCTAAAAATCTAAATCCAAAAGGCTAGCAAAAGACTATTTTAAGCAAATTGACAAAAATGCGCTTGGGCTCAGTTAGAGTAAGTCTCAGATGAGGATTCAGCTTTAGTACAGTTTTCACTTAAAAATAAAAAAAAGAAAAAAAAAAAAAGAGAGCATTAAGTCTGTGAGGACAGGAGAGAAGATTTTTCTTTCTTCTTTTTTGTTATCTTGGAAGAGATGATGTTGCAGAGTCATCAACTCTCAGCTTTCTCCAAGAATCAGAGTGATCATGACAACCACCACACCTTGTTCCAACACATACAATGGCGGTTTCATAGAGAAGGGAAAAAGACACTGTGTTATCTGCATTATTCTTTTGCTCAAACACACTCATTTAAACTCACAGACCATTTCAACATCTCAGCTTATAAACTCTTTAGAAGTGCTGTGGGACTGTATAATTCAAAATAACATGCAAGAGACAGATCTTCCTTTTTTTCTAGGGAGTAACTTTGTTGAACTTTTTCTAAAAATATTTAGGAAATTGTTAAACAATATTGTATTACAGGGAGATTAAAAAAAATAAAAAAGAAGCAAAAAGCAAAGGCAACCACACAGAAGTCCCACTCCACTCCCAAATAAAACCTAACACAAACTTTTAGCACTTGGTTCCAATATTGTTATTTCTTAGCATTTCTTTTCCATGGTAGCTTATTCTTACCTAGGGATGATATCAAGCTACTTTGAGCACTAGGTGCAAGTTTATTAGGTTGTAAGATGATCCCATTAGACATAAAAGTTCACATCAATTAACTCCTTCTGCACATGATTAGAAAGCAACACTTCGGATGCCTTTATAAAGTAACCTCAAAAAAGCACTGTTAGAAGAGGTACTTCCTTCTTCCTCCCTTCAACTCTTGGAGTAGTATCATCACAGAATTAAATTCAGGAGTACTGAATTCCCAGTACACTCCTTTACACTCACTGAAATGTGTGAGCCATGTCTCATTCACTCATGAAAACCCCAGTTTTGTGGCAACGGGGTTTGGTATTGGCAGTGGTTACTGTGATTTCTATCACACCCCTGCCAGGTTTTAGACCAAACAGAATCAAGGTCTGCTCTGAAAAGATAACTTTTTACCTTTAATCACCATCAGTTTTAGAAGTTTCCCACTGAATATCACAAGTTCACAAATATGTCTGGAATTTTATAAACTGCAGATATTAAATTCTATCTAAACAAATATCTAAAGGAGAGTGAAACTTTTAGATGTGACTTGTTTTCTATTTTGAAGATGATAACATAGATTTGACAACTACCACAGAAATAGATGGTTGATGGCTTTTTTTCCATGGGCAACTGAACATTCATCTACTAATGAAATGGAAATACGACAGATATTTTTCTCTCAAAGGACATAATTACAAAATGTGTTGGATTTAAAACCAAGGTTGAAATCAATCACCTCATCTCCTCTGACCAGAGCTTACGCCACAGCCCCAGAACTCTGCTCCTCCCTCCTGGTTTGGGGCAGTGTCTGCAGAGGTGGCCTCAGCAGATGAGCCTGAGGGCTGTGGCCTCCCCCAGCCTGAGCCTGGCCCAAGCTGATTTTCAGGACAGCTGCTGGGTTTGGCTTTCTTGTGGATACATTCTCCTGCCTTAGTCTTGTTTCCTTGTCCTGAGACCAGAGGTAATTCAGCAATAGTGTCACCTTTATTGTATCTCAGGTTCCTTTAGGCAGCTTAAGTCCCAGCCCACAGTCAGAGTCAGGGGAAGAACGGGTGGCCTTGGGTGATCTCAGCCTCTTTATTGAGTTTTGCCATAATGGGCAGAACTCCTTCCTAGCAGTGTTTAAGCCATTACTCACAGCATTTCAGCCTCTGACACCGCTGATGTGCCCAGGGCCCTGTGAGGCCCAGTGCCACACGACAGACACCCCGAGCCCCACGCTGCCGAGGCCTGGCTTTGGAGGGAGGGCTGTGCTGGGCACGAGGAATTGGCCAGATGGACGCAGGCAGCGAGCTGTGGTCGGGGGCTCCATGTCCAGGTGCAGCAGGGGATGAGGGGTGTCCCTCAGGGAGGGCTCTGCCTTGGCCCGGGGCTCTGGAATGGCTTTGCCAATGGTGCAGAGAGTGGATGAGCTCCCCCTCAGCACGGGGCTCGCAGGGCACAGGGGCTGAGGAGAAGCACTTGGGCTGCGGATGGAGGAGAAGCTCAGCGGGAGCCGGCAATCTGTGCTGCCAGCCCAGCAAGGCAGCCACGTGCTGGGCTGCATGGAAAGGAGCCAGAGCAGCAGGTCAAGGGGGTGATTGTGGCCTGCTAGTCCATTTTGTGAGCACCCACCTGCAGCACTCCATCCGTGTGTGGGGGCCCCAGCACAAGAGGGACGTGGGCGTGCTGGAGTGAGTTCAGAGGAGAGCAATGGGGATCCTCAGAGAGCTGGAGCACCTGTGCTATGAAGACAGGCTGGGCAGAAAATGTGTTCCTATTGGCCTAGGGAGAGATGCCTGTGCCCAAACTGAGGCACAAATGAGACCATATGATGACAACATCCAGATTTTATTAACATGGATTTTATTTCATAAGAACTGGGAGGGAGAGAGAGAAAGAAATAGGAATGAAGACTCTGAGAGAGAGTGGAAGAGAATCTGTTGGAACTAGATGATTTTTGAAATCCTTCCCAACCCAAAGTATACTATGACTCTAGAGGACGCGTGGATGTGTACTTTAACTTGATATTGTTAATAAAATAATCATCATCATCATCATCATCATCATCATCACTTTATTTATTTTTATTATAATTATTTACTGCTACTACTATTTCTTCGTCTTCTTCTTCTTCTACTTCTTCTACTTCTTCTACTTCTTCTACTTCTTCTTCTACTTCTTCTACTTCTTCTTCTTCTACTTCTTGTTATTATTATGCCTATACTTATAATTATTATTACATTTACTGCTACTACTATATCTTCTTCATCTACGACATCTACTGCATCTACTATATCTTCTTATTATTTTTCTTCATTTTCTTATTATTATACCTATTTCTTCTCATATTCTTCTTCTTATTCTTCTACTTCAACTTTTTATTCTTATTCTTTTTCTTATTCTTCTCATTACATTTACTACTACTATTTCCTCTTCTACACCATCTTCTACATCATCTTCTTTTTGGTTTATTTTCCTTATTCTTAATTCCTATTCTTTTTCCTCTTCTTATTCTAATTCTTCTTGTTATTCTTCTTCGTGTTATCTTATTCTCAATTCCTCTTCTTATTTACTGCTACTGTTTCTTCATCTACTTCATTTTCTTCCTATTATTCCTATTCTAATTTTTTTTTTATTCCTTTTGGCAAGTTTTGTGGTTTTTTTTGGTGTGTTTTTTTTTGGTTTTTTTTTTTTTTTTAACTAGTACTACTTTTTAAAAGCAACATTCCTTTGTTTAGGAAGAATTGCTTGTGTCGTGGTCCTGTAGTGTCGAGTCCTGATAACAATATGCCCATTCCTCATGGATAAAATCCCCAAGGATTGCATGTAATCCTTTCAGGATGAGAGGAGGAAATGGCTTTCGATTCCAGAAGGGGTTGTTCCAATGAAATATTCGAAACAACTTTTCCCTGACAGAGTGGTCAGATACTGGAAGAAGTTGCTCAGGGAGGTTGTGGAGTCGCTGTCTCTGGAAGTGCTCAAGTCGTCCGGATGTGGCACCTGGGGTCATGGTTTCAGGGTGATCATGGTAGTGCCAGGCTGACTGGAAGATTTTCCAGGTCTCTTCTCACCTTGATGATTGTCTGGCCTTCACTGCTGAGCCCCCTGGCGCCAAGTGTCCCCACGGGTGCTGCTTTGGGGCTGGCCACAAATGGTAATCTTCGGTCTTGGGGAGCAGCCGGGCAGTGCTGAGGCTGCAGGGCCATGTCCAGGAGAAGGCAGCCCGTGTGGCTCCCTCAGGAGGCCGGGCAGGCTGCGGGCCAGCCGCCACCTGCGGGGCCAGGGCTGGCTCTGGCAGCGGGCCCTACTCCTGGGGCTGTGGCGCCAGGCAGGGCCAGCGGAACAGGCTGCGCAGCGCCCGCAGCGCCCGCCTGAGGTGGGAGGGACGCTTCTTGCGGGGGGCCGGCCCCTGGCCGAGGGCCCGGGCTCCCGGCTGGGGAGACGAGGCACAGAGCGGCCCTGGGGGGCACGGCTCACATGCCCCGTGCTCAACCCAAGCCTCACGGGGTGCAGGCACGGGGAGCCCACCTCCTGCCAAACCTGCTGCTCTTCGCTCTCTGGCTTCATCTTCACAGAGCTCAAGGACACTGATTTCATCCCACTTGTCCTCCTCCTGCAGCAAGGGCTTGGTCCCAGGGCTGCGGATGCTGACCTGCTCGAGCTTTTTGTCACTGGCATTCCCCCAGCTGGGCATCAGAGAGGATGTCTTACTGTTGCTTGTAGACAACCACGTACTGGACTTGTCCTCTTCAGGAAGCTCTTCACTAAGGGACTCTTCCCAATCTGACGGTTCCTGGTAGTTCTCAACTTCTCCACAAGACAGATCGCTGTATTCTTCCCAGTCAGACACATTTTGGGAGCTACTGACTTCTCCTTGGGAAGGCGCTTGCTCAGGATATTCTTCCCAGTCTGAAAAGTCCTCGTAGCTATCGATGTCTCCTGGGGACAGCCCTTCCTTGCTCCATTCATCCCAGTCAGAAAGGTCATGGCAGTTACTGATATCTCCTTCAGAGAACTCTTCTTCAATAGATTTGTCCCATTCAGACACTTCTTGGTAGCTACTAGCATCTCCTAGGGATAGCTCCTGCTCAATGCAGGCTTCCCCTTGGGGCCATTCATGGTACCCACTGGCATCTCCTGGGGACACCTCCTGCTCAATGCAGGCTTCCCCTTGCGCCCATTCATGGTACCCACCGGCATCTGCTGGGGACAGCTCCTGCTCAATGCAGGCTTCCCCTTGGGACCCTTCCTGGTCGCTACCGGCATCTCCTGGGGACAGCTCCTGCTCAATGCTGGCTTCCCCTTGGGAGCTTTCCTGGTGGCTACTGGGTTCTTCTAGGGAAAGCTCCAGCTCAGTGCAAGATCCCCCTTGGGACCCTTCCTGGTCGCTACCAGCATCTCCTGGGGACAACTCCTGCTCACTGCAGGCCTCCCCCTGGGACATGTCCTGGTACCTAAGGGCTTCTTCTAAGGACAGCTCCTGCTCAATGCAGGCTTCCCCTTGGGACCATTCATGGTACCCACCAGCTTCTGCTGGGGACATCTCCTGCTCAATGCAGGCTTCTCCTTGGGACCATTCCTGGTACCCACTGGCATCTCCTGGGGACAGCTCCTGCTCAATGCAGGCTTCCCCTTGGGACCTTTCATGGTGGCTACCGGCATCTCCTGGGGATAGCTCCTGCTCAATGCAGGCTTCCCCTTGGGACCATTCTTGGTACCCACCGGCTTCTGCTGGGGACAGCTCCGGCTCCATCCTGGCTTCCCCTTGGGACCTTTCCTGGTAGATCCTGGATTCTACTTGGCCCGGCTCCTGCTCAATGCTGGCTTCCCCTTGGGACCTTTGCTGGGTGACACTGGGTTCTTCTAGGGAAAGCTCCAGCTCAGTGCAAGATCCCCCTTGGGACCCTTCCTGGTCGCTACCAGCATCTCCTGGGGACAACTCCTGCTCACTGCAGGCCTCCCCCTGGGACATGTCCTGGTACCTAAGGGCTTCTTCTAAGGACAGCTCCTGCTCAGTGCAGGCTTCCCCTTGAGACTCTTCATGGTATCTTCCAGACCCTTCAAGGGAGATCTGGTCCTGCTCACTGCAGGTTTCCCCTTGGGATCCTTCCTGGTAGCTACTGGCATCCCTAGGGTATACTTCCTGCTCAGTGCAGGCTTCCCTTTGGGACTCTTCTTGGTATGTGCCCATTGCTCCTTGGGACACGTCTGGGCCTCTTTTGCTGTCAAACTGGGATAGCTCAAGCTCCCCAGCCAAGGCTCTCTCCTCTCTCTCTTCCTCTGTCCAGACTGACTCCCTGTCTGCCTCCTCCTGCTGCTCACTGAGCTCCTGGGTTCCTGCTGTGCTGGGTGAGGGGCTGGGGAGGCAGCAGGGGCTGTGCGGGACAGAGATCGGGCTCTCTTCTCTTTTACCTGGAACTGCTGCTTCCAGTTCTGCAGCCGTGCTTTGCTCCAGGTCCCTCTGTTCCTCTGGCTGCTGGTCAGATGCCTGGACCCCAGGCACAGCCTTGTGCACCTCCTCAGAGCTGATGTGCCTTGCTAAGCCCAGCAGAGCCTGGCTCCAGCCTGGGGGGCTGCGTGGGGCAGGGACTGGGCTCTCTGACCCTGCCAATGGCACCTCCTCACTGCGGGCAGGAGAGCCTGGTGCCTTTTCCACCTCGAGAGCCGGGGGCTCTGGGGGCTCCTCCTCCTCCTCAGCAGCTTCAGCTGGAGCTGCAGCAGCTGCCAGCTCGTCCTCTGTGGGACTCCCTGGAGCAGGAGAGGTGCTGGGCAGCTCCTGCGCTGCCTCCCCTGCCTCCTGGCTGCCCACGCTGCTGGGAGAGCTGGGCGCCTGCTGGGCACAAGTCTGGGCATCCTCGTCCTTCTCTGGGTGCGAGGGTTCATCACAAATCTTGTATCTGACACTGTCTCTCCACTGGGATAGTCCCTGGCTGCTGACACTTTCTTCCCTTTGGGGCAGCTCCTGGACATTGTAGTCCTTTCCTTGGGATAGCTCCTTGTCCCTGTTCTGCCCCACTTGGGACAACTCTGGCTCTCTCTTGTCTTCTTCCAATTGGTACATGCCTGGATGGCCTTGCACATCTTCTTCCAAAGGGGACAGTTCCTGATATGCCTCCCCTTCGCACGGGGACAGCTCTTGGCCTGTCAGATCTTCTTCCCTCAGGGACAGCTCCTGGTATGTCTCATCCTCTTCATCCAATTGGTAGAGCTCCTGGACAGTGGCACTTTCTTCCCAGCGCTTCACCTTCACCTCCAGCTCCTGCTGTGTGCCATCTTCCCACTGGACTCTCACACCTGCCTGCCACTGATGCCGCTCTTGGCGTCTCACACCTCCGCATGGGGAAACTTCCCGGATCGTCACTTCTTCTTCTTGGTAAAACGCTTGGACTTTCACCTCTTCCCAAAGGCCACTGTCCTCTCCCGATTGGGAAAGCTCTTGATCCGTGTCGTATTCCCAGTCTTCCTCCATACTGGCAAAGGCCCCCTCCTCCTCAGTGTAGGATAGGGGCTGGTCTGAGCCGTCTCCTGCCCCCAGCTGCTGCCCGCTGAGGGCCTGGTCTTCCAGCCCGTGGGGCAAGGGGCTGGGGGGCTGGGAGTTGGGGCTCACCTTCTCCTCCTCCATGTCTGATCTGCTGGAACACAGAGTGGGATCCCGGGAGCTGCTTCCTCCTGAGCGAGCGGCTCTCCTGGGACTGGGCAACGCAGGCTCCTGCGCCCCCTCTTATACCCTCTGCAGGGCGTGGCTCTGCCATGTCACAAGGGTCTCTGGGCATCACAATCTCACACATCACCCAGCGCCCTGACACAACGTGCCTGTGTCACAAAGGGCCACGCCCGGTGCCCCTTCGGCAGCCAAACCCACTGGAAGTGGCATGGAGCAGCCCCTGGGCCGGTGGGCTTCTAGCTCCTTGCTGTGACCTGCTTATTAAAATGATCAGAAATGTCTCTGCCTGAATTAGGGGGCAAATGAGACCATATGCCAAAGTCAATAGTATGGGTTTAATTTAACAATAAATGAGAGACAGAGAGAGAAAAAGATAGAAGAGAGATGGGGGAAGAGAAAGAGAGTGATAGAGACAGATTATGTAGAAAACCTCACCACTCTGAGAATGCCAACAGCACCCTGTTGGTGCTCTCCATCAGACCTTCTTGGTGCTGAGGGCTCCCTGCAAACATGGAGTTCAGTGGGTGAATGCACACTTGGACTGGGAGGGAATGCCCAGGTACCTCCCTTGGCAGGGACAAGTTTGACACAGCCTCTTGCAGCAGATCTTTTAATAATAGATTTAAACATTCAGCTTTTTCTAGGATTTCAGTCTCTTCTTACTGGATTGTTTTTGACACCTCTTCTACAGTGACAGGTAAAATTTGTTGATTGCCTGAAGTCAGAGATGAGAGAATATGGTGTCTGAAACTCTTTTAAGGATCCTGTGTACTCAGCCAAGACCAGTTCAAATGAAAACTCCCAACTCCAGCCCCTAGAATACTGCAAAACAGATAGAAACCATCCTGTGGGTCATGTAAAGCTTCTGGGCTGAAGCACTATTGCTATCTCTCCAAACCACAGCATGCCAGAATCTTGAAATTTTCCTGAAATGACTTGCTTAACTTGAGAGATAACTAAGATTCAGTTTTAATACTAAATCTCCAGAATACAACCAGCAATACACCCCACATTCACCACACTATTAGGGTCTTCTGCTGTGTCCGTAGGGTAACTACAGAAGAGCGGGACCATAATTGTCCATACATTTAATTGTCCCTTTCAACAGAAGTGTCCTCTCTTCAAATGCAAATTTCTCAATTTAACAGAGGATCTAATTCAGCCAAATTAAACACAGAAGGAATCTACCTGTTATCATTCCCTAAATGAAAAATATCAAGCAAATATCAATTTCAAACTCAGAGCTATGACCAGACCCAGCCAACAAGGGAAGTCTGCTGACTCCCAGTGGCTTGGGTAAGGGACATTTCTGGAAAACTCTCCAGTCTACTAAGGCCCTCTGATTACTATCTGTTACAGATTGTTCAAACTGGTAGTGATGAAATAACAAAGAGAAGTCTGAGGGCAATCAAAAGAGACTTCAGGGCCTTGGGATAATTGGTTGAAGGATTGGAAGAACAGGCAATGATTCCCTTGGTCCTTCCAGTAACAAAGAATAATATTGATAGGATTAGGCAGATCCCTCAGGTTAATAAGTGGCTCTGAGGTTAGTACAATCAGAAAAATTTTGGATTTTTTGACCATGGGATGATCTACTCAACATCTGGTCTACTGACACTTGATAGGATGCCCCTATCTCAGAGGGGACAAAGAGTTCTAGCACAGGAACTAGCAGGGCTCATTAATAGATCTTTTAGCTAGCTTGGAAGGGGGAGAGGGAAAACACCAGGCCTGCCAGGGATGACTGATGAAATGCTGTGTCAGAACTTGAGGAAACAAGCATCAATGGGATCCCTCAATTTCCTGCATGAGGTGTGGGCTACAAAGTACCACACTTGAAACAGACAGTAGATCCATTGCAGAAGGACCAACTCCAATTATTTAAACCAAAATTAAGACTGAACTCCAAGGGTAACACACCTACTCACAGGAAAAAACTGCAATGGGATTTTTAATGATCATAAATATTCCGAACATCAGGTTTTTGTAGTTGCTGAAAGATAGAGAATCATAAAGATGACACTGTAGCTTAGGGGTGTTATAATAGAAGAAGGTGGTGAAGGAAAAGGAAAAAAAAACCAAACCAAAGAAAACATCTGCTCAGTTTAAAAGTCCTAAAACCATTAAACCATTCAGAGCTTTGATAACTTTCATCAGATTCACAAAGGGATACTTCAGCTCTAATTTACTTTAGCCTGAGCCTATCCAATAAAAAAAAAATCTGAAATCTAGGTTAAAATTAACTGACAACAACAGCTTCCTTAAAATGAAAAATATGCTTGTTCCTTCCCTTCTGTCCCTCTCCCACTAGCTGAAAGTTAAAGCTGGGAAAGGAAGAGACTTCAGAATATGAAAATTTTCATTGTCTGTCTATCCAAATATTCCTAAAAATCTAAATCCAAAAGGCTAGCAAAAGACTATTTTAAGCAAATTGACAAAAATGCGCTTGGGCTCAGTTAGAGTAAGTCTCAGATGAGGATTCAGCTTTAGTACAGTTTTCACTTAAAAATAAAAAAAGAAAAAAAAAAAAGAGAGCATTAAGTCTGTGAGGACAGGAGAGAAGATTTTTCTTTCTTCTTTTTTGTTATCTTGGAAGAGATGATGTTGCAGAGTCATCAACTCTCAGCTTTCTCCAAGAATCAGAGTGATCATGACAACCACCACACCTTGTTCCAACATATACAATGGCGGTTTCATAGAGAAGGGAAAAAGACACTGTGTTATCTGCATTATTCTTTTGCTCAAACACACTCATTTAAACTCACAGACCATTTCAACATCTCAGCTTATAAACTCTTTAGAAGTGCTGTGGGACTGTATAATTCAAAATAACATGCAAGAGACAGATCTTCCTTTTTTTCTCGGGAGTAACTTTGTTGAACTTTTTCTAAAAATATTTAGGAAATTGTTAAACAATATTGTATTACAGGGAGATTAAAAAAAATAAAAAAGAAGCAAAAAGCAAAGGCAACCACACAGAAGTCCCACTCCACTCCCAAATAAAACCTAACACAAACTTTTAGCACTTGGTTCCAATATTGTTATTTCTTAGCATTTCTTTTCCATGGTAGCTTATTCTTACCTAGGGATGATATCAAGCTACTTTGAGCACTAGGTGCAAGTTTATTAGGTTGTAAGATGATCCCATTAGACATAAAAGTTCACATCAATTAACTCCTTCTGCACATGATTAGAAAGCAACACTTCGGATGCCTTTATAAAGTAACCTCAAAAAAGCACTGTTAGAAGAGGTACTTCCTTCTTCCTCCCTTCAACTCTTGGAGTAGTATCATCACAGAATTAAATTCAGGAGTACTGAATTCCCAGTACACTCCTTTACACTCACTGAAATGTGTGAGCCATGTCTCATTCACTCATGAAAACCCCAGTTTTGTGGCAACGGGGTTTGGTATTGGCAGTGGTTACTGTGATTTCTATCACACCCCTGCCAGGTTTTAGACCAAACAGAATCAAGGTCTGCTCTGAAAAGATAACTTTTTACCTTTAATCACCATCAGTTTTAGAAGTTTCCCACTGAATATCACAAGTTCACAAATATGTCTGGAATTTTATAAACTGCAGATATTAAATTCTATCTAAACAAATATCTAAAGGAGAGTGAAACTTTTAGATGTGACTTGTTTTCTATTTTGAAGATGATAACATAGATTTGACAACTACCACAGAAATAGATGGTTGATGGCTTTTTTTCCATGGGCAACTGAACATTCATCTACTAATGAAATGGAAATACGACAGATATTTTTCTCTCAAAGGACATAATTACAAAATGTGTTGGATTTAAAACCAAGGTTGAAATCAATCACCTCATCTCCTCTGACCAGAGGTTACGCCACAGCCCCAGAACTCTGCTCCTCCCTCCTGGTTTGGGGCAGTGTCTGCAGAGGTGGCCTCAGCAGATGAGCCTGAGGGCTGTGGCCTCCCCCAGCCTGAGCCTGGCCCAAGCTGATTTTCAGGACAGCTGCTGGGTTTGGCTTTCTTGTGGATACATTCTCCTGCCTTAGTCTTGTTTCCTTGTCCCGAGACCAGAGGTAATTGAGCAATAGTGTCACCTTTATTGTATCTCAGGTTCCTTTAGGCAGCTTAAGTCCCAGCCCACAGTCAGAGTCAGGGGAAGAACGGGTGGCCTTGGGTGATCTCAGCCTCTTTATTGAGTTTTGCCATAATGGGCAGAACTCCTTCCTAGCAGTGTTTAAGCCATTACTCACAGCATTTCAGCCTCTGACACCGCTGATGTGCCCAGGGCCCTGTGAGGCCCAGTGCCACACGACAGACACCCCGAGCCCCACGCTGCCGAGGCCTGGCTTTGGAGGGAGGGCTGTGCTGGGCACGAGGAATTGGCCAGATGGACGCAGGCAGCGAGCTGTGGTCGGGGGCTCCATGTCCAGGTGCAGCAGGGGATGAGGGGTGTCCCTCAGGAAGGGCTCTGCCTTGGCGCCGGGGCTCTGGAATGGCTTTGCCAATGGTGCAGAGAGTGGATGAGCTCCCCCTCAGCACGGGGCTCGCAGGGCACAGGGGCTGAGGAGAAGCACTTGGGCTGCGGATGGAGGAGGAGCTCAGTGGGAGCCGGCAATCTGTGCTGCCAGCCCAGCAAGGCAGCCACGTGCTGGGCTGCATGGAAAGGAGCCAGAGCAGCAGGTCAAGGGGGTGATTGTGGCCTGCTAGTCCATTTTGTGAGCACCCACCTGCAGCACTCCATCCGTGTGTGGGGGCCCCAGCACAAGAGGGACGTGGGCGTGCTGGAGTGAGTTCAGAGGAGAGCAATGGGGATCCTCAGAGAGCTGGAGCACCTGTGCTATGAAGACAGGCTGGGCAGAAAATGTGTTCCTATTGGCCTAGGGAGAGATGCCTGTGCCCAAACTGAGGCACAAATGAGACCATATGATGACAACATCCAGATTTTATTAACATGGATTTTATTTCATAAGAACTGGGAGGGAGAGAGAGAAAGAAATAGGAATGAAGACTCTGAGAGAGAGTGGAAGAGAATCTGTTGGAACTAGATGATTTTTGAAATCCTTCCCAACCCAAAGTATACTATGACTCTAGAGGACGCGTGGATGTGTACTTTAACTTGATATTGTTAATAAAATAATCATCATCATCATCATCATCATCATCATCACTTTATTTATTTTTATTATAATTATTTACTGCTACTACTATTTCTTCGTCTTCTTCTTCTTCTACTTCTTCTACTTCTTCTACTTCTTCTTCTACTTCTTCTACTTCTTCTTCTTCTACTTCTTGTTATTATTATGCCTATACTTATAATTATTATTACATTTACTGCTACTACTATATCTTCTTCATCTACGACATCTACTGCATCTACTATATCTTCTTATTATTTTTCTTCATTTTCTTATTATTATACCTATTTCTTCTCATATTCTTCTTCTTATTCTTCTACTTCAACTTTTTATTCTTATTGTTTTTCTTATTCTTCTCATTACATTTACTACTACTATTTCCTCTTCTACACCATCTTCTACATCATCTTCTTTTTGGTTTATTTTCCTTATTCTTAATTCCTATTCTTTTTCCTCTTCTTATTCTAATTCTTCTTGTTATTCTTCTTCGTGTTATCTTATTCTCAATTCCTCTTCTTATTTACTGCTACTGTTTCTTCATCTACTTCATTTTCTTCCTATTATTCCTATTCTAATTTTTTTTTTATTCCTTTTGGCAAGTTTTGTGGTTTTTTTTGGTGTGTTTTTTTTTGGTTTTTTTTTTTTTTTTAACTAGTACTACTTTTTAAAAGCAACATTCCTTTGTTTAGGAAGAATTGCTTGTGTCGTGGTCCTGTAGTGTCGAGTCCTGATAACAATATGCCCATTCCTCATGGATAAAATCCCCAAGGATTGCATGTAATCCTTTCAGGATGAGAGGAGGAAATGGCTTTCGATTCCAGAAGGGGTTGTTCCAATGAAATATTCGAAACAACTTTTCCCTGACAGAGTGGTCAGATACTGGAAGAAGTTGCTCAGGGAGGTTGTGGAGTCGCTGTCTCTGGAAGTGCTCAAGTCGTCCGGATGTGGCACCTGGGGTCATGGTTTCAGGGTGATCATGGTAGTGCCAGGCTGACTGGAAGATTTTCCCGGTCTCTTCTCACCTTGATGATTGTCTGGCCTTCACTGCTGAGCCCCCTGGCGCCAAGTGTCCCCACGGGTGCTGCTTTGGGGCTGGCCACAAATGGTAATCTTCGGTCTTGGGGAGCAGCCGGGCAGTGCTGAGGCTGCAGGGCCATGTCCAGGAGAAGGCAGCCCGTGTGGCTCCCTCAGGAGGCCGGGCAGGCTGCGGGCCAGCCGCCACCTGCGGGGCCAGGGCTGGCTCTGGCAGCGGGCCCTACTCCTGGGGCTGTGGCGCCAGGCAGGGCCAGCGGAACAGGCTGCGCAGCGCCCGCAGCGCCCGCCTGAGGTGGGAGGGACGCTTCTTGCGGGGGGCCGGCCCCTGGCCGAGGGCTCGGGCTCCCGGCTGGGGAGATGAGGCACAGAGCGGCCCTGGGGGGCACGGCTCACATGCCCCGTGCTCAACCCAAGCCTCACGGGGAGCAGGCACGGGGAGCCCACCTCCTGCCAAACCTGCTGCTCTTCGCTCTCTGGCTTCATCTTCACAGAGCTCAAGGACACTGATTTCATCCCACTTGTCCTCCTCCTGCAGCAAGGGCTTGGTCCCAGGGCTGCGGATGCTGACCTGCTCGAGCTTTTTGTCACTGGCATTCCCCCAGCTGGGCATCAGAGAGGATGTCTTACTGTTGCTTGTAGACAGCCAGGTACTGGACTTGTCCTCTTCAGGAAGCTCTTCACTAAGGGACTCTTCCCAATCTGACGGTTCCTGGTAGTTCTCAACTTCTCCACAAGACAGATCGCTGTATTCTTCCCAGTCAGACACATTTTGGGAGCTACTGACTTCTCCTTGGGAAGGCGCTTGCTCAGGATATTCTTCCCAGTCTGAAAAGTCCTCGTAGCTATCGATGTCTCCTGGGGACAGCCCTTCCTTGCTCCATTCATCCCAGTCAGAAAGGTCATGGCAGTTACTGATATCTCCTTCAGAGAACTCTTCTTCAATAGATTTGTCCCATTCAGACACTTCTTGGTAGCTACTAGCATCTCCTAGGGATAGCTCCTGCTCAATGCAGGCTTCCCCTTGGGGCCATTCATGGTACCCACTGGCATCTCCTGGGGACACCTCCTGCTCAATGCAGGCTTCCCCTTGCGCCCATTCATGGTACCCACCGGCATCTCCTGGGGACAGCTCCTGCTCAATGCTGGCTTCCCCTTGGGAGCTTTCCTGGTGGCTACTGGGTTCTTCTAGGGAAAGCTCCAGCTCAGTGCAAGATCCCCCTTGGGACCCTTCCTGGTCGCTACCGGCATCTCCTGGGGACAACTCCTGCTCACTGCAGGCCTCCCCCTGGGACATGTCCTGGTACCTAAGGGCTTCTTCTAAGGACAGCTCCTGCTCAATGCAGGCTTCCCCTTGGGACCATTCATGGTACCCACCAGCTTCTGCTGGGGACATCTCCTGCTCAATGCAGGCTTCTCCTTGGGACCATTCCTGGTACCCACTGGCATCTCCTGGGGACAGCTCCTGCTCAATGCAGGCTTCCCCTTGGGACCATTCATGGTGGCTACCATTCCTGGTACCCACTGGCATCTCCTGGGGACAGCTCCTGCTCAATGCAGGCTTCCCCTTGGGACCATTCATGGTGGCTACCGGCATCTCCTGGGGATAGCTCCTGCTCAATGCAGGCTTCCCCTTGGGACCATTCTTGGTACCCACCGGCTTCTGCTGGGGACAGCTCCGGCTCCATCCTGGCTTCCCCTTGGGACCTTTCCTGGTAGATCCTGGATTCTACTTGGCCCGGCTCCTGCTCAATGCTGGCTTCCCCTTGGGACCTTTGCTGGTGGACACTGGGTTCTTCTAGGGAAAGCTCCAGCTCAGTGCAAGATCCCCCTTGGGACCCTTCCCGGTCGCTACCAGCATCTCCTGGGGACAACTCCTGCTCACTGCAGGCCTCCCCCTGGGACATGTCCTGGTACCTAAGGGCTTCTTCTAAGGACAGCTCCTGCTCAGTGCAGGCTTCCCCTTGAGACTCTTCATGGTATCTTCCAGACCCTTCAAGGGAGATCTGGTCCTGCTCACTGCAGGTTTCCCCTTGGGATCCTTCCTGGTAGCTACTGGCATCCCTAGGGTATACTTCCTGCTCAGTGCAGGCTTCCCTTTGGGACTCTTCTTGGTATGTGCCCATTGCTCCTTGGGACACGTCTGGGCCTCTTTTGCTGTCAAACTGGGATAGCTCAAGCTCCCCAGCCAAGGCTCTCTCCTCTCTCTCTTCCTCTGTCCAGACTGACTCCCTGTCTGCCTCCTCCTGCTGCTCACTGAGCTCCTGGGTTCCTGCTGTGCTGGGTGAGGGGCTGGGGAGGCAGCAGGGGCTGTGCGGGACAGAGATCGGGCTCTCTTCTCTTTTACCTGGAACTGCTGCTTCCAGTTCTGCAGCCGTGCTTTGCTCCAGGTCCCTCTGTTCCTCTGGCTGCTGGTCAGATGCCTGGACCCCAGGCACAGCCTTGTGCACCTCCTCAGAGCTGATGTGCCCTGCTAAGCCCAGCAGAGCCTGGCTCCAGCCTGGCGGGCTGCGTGGGGCAGGGACTGGGCTCTCTGACCCTGCCGATGGCACCTCCTCACTGCGGGCAGGAGAACCTGGTGCCTTTTCCACCTCGAGAGCCAGGGGCTCTGGGGGCTCCTCCTCCTCCTCAGCAGCTTCAGCTGGAGCTGCAGCAGCTGCCAGCTCGTCCTCTGTGGGACTCCCTGGAGCAGGAGAGGTGCTGGGCAGCTCCTGCGCTGCCTCCCCTGCCTCCTGGCTGCCCACGCTGCTGGGAGAGCTGGGCGCCTGCTGGGCACAAGTCTGGGCATCCTCGTCCTTCTCTGGGTGCGAGGGTTCATCACAAATCTTGTATCTGACACTGTCTCTCCACTGGGATAGTCCCTGGCTGCTGACACTTTCTTCCCTTTGGGGCAGCTCCTGGACATTGTAGTCCTTTCCTTGGGATAGCTCCTTGTCCCTGTTCTGCCCCACTTGGGACAACTCTGGCTCTCTCTTGTCTTCTTCCAATTGGTACATGCCTGGATGGCCTTGCACATCTTCTTCCAAAGGGGACAGTTCCTGATATGCCTCCCCTTCGCACGGGGACAGCTCTTGGCCTGTCAGATCTTCTTCCCTCAGGGACAGCTCCTGGTATGTCTCATCCTCTTCATCCAATTGGTAGAGCTCCTGGACAGTGGCACTTTCTTCCCAGCGCTTCACCTTCACCTCCAGCTCCTGCTGTGTGCCATCTTCCCACTGGACTCTCACACCTGCCTGCCACTGATGCCGCTCTTGGCGTCTCACACCTCCGCATGGGGAAACTTCCCGGATCGTCACTTCTTCTTCTTGGTAAAACACTTGGACTTTCACCTCTTCCCAAAGGCCACTGTCCTCTCCCGATTGGGAAAGCTCTTGATCCGTGTCGTATTCCCAGTCTTCCTCCATACTGGCAAAGGCCCCCTCCTCCTCAGTGTAGGATAGGGGCTGGTCTGAGCCGTCTCCTGCCCCCAGCTGCTGTCCGCTGAGGGCCTGGTCTTCCAGCCCGTGGGGCAAGGGGCTGGGGGGCTGGGAGTTGGGGCTCACCTTCTCCTCCTCCATGTCTGATCTGCTGGAACACAGAGTGGGATCCCGGGAGCTGCTTCCTCCTGAGCGAGCGGCTCTCCTGGGACTGGGCAACGCAGGCTCCTGCGCCCCCTCTTATACCTTCTGCAGGGCGTGGCTCTGCCATGTCACAAGGGTCTCTGGGCATCATAATCTCACACATCACCCAGCGCCCTGACACAACGTGCCTGTGTCACAAAGGGCCACGCCCGGTGCCCCTTTGGCAGCCAAACCCACTGGAAGTGGCATGGAGCAGCCCCTGGGCTGGTGGGCTTCTAGCTCCTTGCTGTGACCTGCTTATTAAAATGATCAGAAATGTCTCTGCCTGAATTAGGGGGCAAATGAGACCATATGCCAAAGTCAATAGTATGGGTTTAATTTAACAATAAATGAGAGACAGAGAGAGAAAAAGATAGAAGAGAGATGGGGGACGAGAAAGAGAGTGATAGAGACAGATTATGTAGAAAACCTCACCACTCTGAGAATGCCAACAGCACCCTGTTGGTGCTCTCCATCAGACCTTCTTGGTGCTGAGGGCTCCCTGCAAACATGGAGTTCAGTGGGTGAATGCACACTTGGACTGGGAGGGAATGCCCAGGTACCTCCCTTGGCAGGGACAAGTTTGACACAGCCTCTTGCAGCAGATCTTTTAATAATAGATTTAAACATTCAGCTTTTTCTAGGATTTCAGTCTCTTCTTACTGGATTGTTTTTGACACCTCTTCTACAGTGACAGGTAAAATTTGTTGATTGCCTGAAGTCAGAGATGAGAGAATATGGTGTCTGAAACTCTTTTAAGGATCCTGTGTACTCAGCCAAGACCAGTTCAAATGAAAACTCCCAACTCCAGCCCCTAGAATACTGCAAAACAGATAGAAACCATCCTGTGGGTCATGTAAAGCTTCTGGGCTGAAGCACTATTGCTATCTCTCCAAACCACAGCATGCCAGAATCTTGAAATTTTCCTGAAATGACTTGCTTAACTTGAGAGATAACTAAGATTCAGTTTTAATACTAAATCTCCAGAATACAACCAGCAATACACCCCACATTCACCACACTATTAGGGTCTTCTGCTGTGTCCGTAGGGTAACTACAGAAGAGCGGGACCATAATTGTCCATACATTTAATTGTCCCTTTCAACAGAAGTGTCCTCTCTTCAAATGCAAATTTCTCAATTTAACAGAGGATCTAATTCAGCCAAATTAAACACAGAAGGAATCTACCTGTTATCATTCCCTAAATGAAAAATATCAAGCAAATATCAATTTCAAACTCAGAGCTATGACCAGACCCAGCCAACAAGGGAAGTCTGCTGACTCCCAGTGGCTTGGGTAAGGGACATTTCTGGAAAACTCTCCAGTCTACTAAGGCCCTCTGATTACTATCTGTTACAGATTGTTCAAACTGGTAGTGATGAAATAACAAAGAGAAGTCTGAGGGCAATCAAAAGAGACTTCAGGACCTTGGGATAATTGGTTGAAGGATTGGAAGAACAGGCAATGATTCCCTTGGTCCTTCCAGTAACAAAGAATAATATTGATAGGATTAGGCAGATCCCTCAGGTTAATAAGTGGCTCTGAGGTTAGTACAATCAGAAAAATTTTGGATTTTTTGACCATGGGATGATCTACTCAACATCTGGTCTACTGACACTTGATAGGATGCCCCTATCTCAGAGGGGACAAAGAGTTCTAGCACAGGAACTAGCAGGGCTCATTAATAGATCTTTTAGCTAGTTTGGAAGGGGGAGAGGGAAAACACCAGGCCTGCCAGGGATGACTGATGAAATGCTGTGTCAGAACTTGAGGAAACAAGCATCAATGGGATCCCTCAATTTCCTGCATGAGGTGTGGGC
>JAVTVJ010010869.1:0-233324 GCA_034509425.1 Eopsaltria australis | reverse complement strand
TCTGCCCCTGTAACATTGGGGTTCAGTTGTTTCCTTCCTATGGAGAACATTGTGACACTGTGGGGACCTTCTGGAACCCAAGGAACATAGAACAGGTCTGGCTGATCTTGGCTGCTGAGGGCTGCTGCTCATCAGCCCCTGGAGCACTGGGGCTCTGGGCTTTCCTTCCTGTGGAACAGAACTGTCCTTCTCCTCCCAGTGCCCATGGTCAAAATTGGTACTCCCCCTAATAAAATCCCTATATGAAGGGTTTCTCCCCGACAAAACCTGCGAGCTCTTGCTGGCCTTGGCCTCTGGTGGTCACCTCTCATCTGCCCCTGAAACACCAGAGCTTTGTTCTTTCCTTCCTATGGAAAAGAGTCCCCCGTGTACTCCAGGAGCCATGGCCAAAATTGGGATTCTACCTCCCAAAATTCCATCTATCCAAGCATTTCTCCCAGCCAAAAGCTGCCAGGACAGACAGCTCTGGCTGGCCTTGGCTCTCTCTGGCTGCCACTTATCTGTCCCTGAAACACTGGGGCTCTGCTTTCCTTCCTATGGAAAAGAGCCATCCTTCTTCTCCAGGTGCCTGTGGCCAAAATTGGGATTTGGTCTCCAAAATTCCATCTATCCAAGGATTGCTGTCAGACAAAAGCTGCTACAAGACACAGGTCTGGCTGGCCTTGTCCTCTGCTCAGTTTCTTAGACTATGAGCAGAAGGCCATTTCTTTCCCAGAGGAAGGAAAGCCCAGAGCCCCAGTGTTTGAGGGCCAGGTTAGAGGCAGGCACCAGAGGCCAAGGCCAGCCAGAGCTGTCTGTCCTGGCAACTTCTGTCTTTGAGAAACCCTTGGATATAGGGAATTTTGGAGGAGAAGTAGCAGTTTTGTCCATGGATGCCTGGGCAGGAGGGATGGTTCTTTTACATAGGAAGGAAAGCACAGAGCCCCAGTGTTTGAAGGCAGGTGAGAGATGACTCTCAGGAAACCAAGGGCAGCCAAAATTGGTGATAGTGGCAGCTTTTGTCTAGGTGCAATCCCTGGATACAGGGAATTTTGGAGTCACATTCCCATTTTGGTCATGGGCACTTGCAGGAGGACAGTTCTTTTCCATTTGAAGGGAAGCCCAGAGCCCCCATGATTCAGGGGCACATGGGAAGAGATCCTCGACATGCCACGGTCAGTTGAGCCAGTCAGGCCAAGCCAACCAGACCTGTTACCTGTTCCCTTGGATCCATGGGTCCCTGTGGTGTCACAATGGTAGTGTGATATTGGATCCTTTGTTCCTCACGGCCCTGCTGTGTCACACTGACCCCTTGTTTCCATGCGGCCCTGCAGTGTCACAGGGGTCACTTGCTTCCATGAGGCCTTGCAGTGTCACAGGGGTCTCCTTGGTACCGCAGTATCACAATGGATTCCTGGTTCCATGAGGATTCACAATGTCAGAAGGGACTCCTTGGTTTCACAAGGTCTTGCAGAGCCCCTTGATTCAATGAGGCCTTGAAGTATCATAATGGTCTCCAGGATTCCATGGGGCTCTGCAGTGTCACATTGGACCTTTGGTTCCATGAGTCCCCACCCTGTTACGCGAATCCTTATTTCTGTCGGGCCTTGTAGTGTCACCATGCTCTCCTGGGTTCAATGGTGCCACAACTGCCCCTTGGCCTGCTGAAACTCCACAGTATCACAATGGTTCCTTGCTTCCTTGAGTCCTTGTAGTGTCACAATGGGCTCCTTGGATTCATGGGGCTGCAAAGTGTCACAGTGGCCCCCTGGTTCTATGAGGCCTGTAGTGTCACAATGGTCTCCATGATTCCATAAGGCCCTGCAGTGTCACAACAGACCATTGGTTCCATGAGACGCCACAGTGTCACAAAGGCTCATTGTTCCATTGAGCCCCACAGAGTATCACTGTGGTCCCCTCGTTCCACAAGGCCCTGAAGTGCCACAATGTCCCTGAAATGCCACAATGGCCCTTTGGTTTCACAAGGTTTCAAAGTGTACAAATGGCCTCTATGGTTTCATGAAGCCCTGCTGTGTCACAATAGACCCTTGGTTCTGCAGTATAAGAATGTTCCCTTGGTTCCTTGGAGCCCCAGAGTGTCACTATTGTGCCCTTGGTCCCATGAGGCCCTGCAGTGACACAATGGTGCTTTGGTTCCAAAAGGCCTCAAAGTGTCACAGTGGTTTCCATGGTTCCATGAGGCCCTACTGTTTCTCAATGGGATGTCCTGTAGTGTAACAATGGTATCCCTGGTTCCAGGGTGTCAGAGTGGACCCTTCATCCCAGGGAGCCCCTCACTGTCACTGTGGTTCTTTTGATTCCATGGAGCCCTCCTGTGCTATATCGGCCCCTTGCTTCTGCAGGGCCCCACAGTGTCACAATGGACCCTTTGTTCTATGAGGTTTCTCAGTGTCACAATGGTCCCCTTGTCTCTGCAGTGTCACAATGGCCCTCGGCTCCATGTGGCTCTGCTGTTCCACAATGTCTCATGGTTCTATGAGGCTGCACAGTGTCACCATGGGCCCTTGGTTCCATGAGGCCTTGCTGTGTCACAATGGGATTCTGGTTCCATGAGGTTTCATTCTGTCAATAACGCTCTTCTTGGTTCTGCAGTGTCACCATGGATCCTTTGTTCCATGAGGTTCTCTAGTACAACATTGTCACTTTGATTCCATGAGGTTCTTCTGTGTCAGAGTGGACTCCTTGGTTCTGTGAGGCCCTGATGTGTCACAGGAGGCAGATGGTTGCATAGGGTTCCGTAGTGTCACAATGGTCTCCTTAGTTCCACAAGGCCCTGCTGTGTCATAATGGCCCCTTGGTTCCACGAGTTTCCGGACTGTCAACAATGGTTCCATTGTTCAAACAAAGCCCTCCAGTGTCACAATGGCCCCGTGGCTCCATGTGGCCCTGCTTTGCCACAATGGCTCCTTGATTCCATGAGGCAGCAAAGTGTCAAAATGGCCCCTCGGTTCCATGAGGTTCCACAGTGTCACAACGGTCTGCTTGGATCTGCAGTATCACAATGGACCATGGATTCCATGTGGCCCCACTGTGTCAAAATGGCCCTTGGTCTTCTGTGTCAGAACAGGCCCTTTGGTCCATGAAGACCCATAGTGTCAAAATAAACGCTTTGGTTCCATGAGGCCCCACTGTCACCAAATCTCCAAAATACCATAGTAAGACGCTTTACCACTAGTCTGAGATTTAAAAGGGTAACATTTCTTCAGGCATGAGGTCCAACATGGGATAACTCCTAACCTTATGTGGAAACGTGATTCTACAAGTGTGTTGCTTATAAACAATCGCTAAGGGTGTACGGAAAGGTATCCATTCCCATAAAACCCACCCAAAGTTCCCAGACTCAGTCCGTGTTTTTTTCTATCACTGCACCCTTGAGCCAGATGTCTTCTTCCCTTCCAAACATCCCAGATGGGAAAGAAGTCCCTGCATGCCTTGTTCCTCTGCTAAAAGTTCACAGACACAGTAAAAATTGAATTAACCCTTCTGGTATCAAGGCCAAGGCTTTGTGTGGCCAGGCAGAGGCAAGCAGGACGCAGAGCTGTCAGCAAAGGAAGGGGCCAGCCAGGTGGGGCAGCCAGGCCATGAGGACAGCCTGCAGGGACAGAGGCGCAGGGCAGGGACACCGTAGCACAGCCTGGGCTGCAGAGGCCACAGGCATGGGCAGCAGCTGCAAGGCCCGGACAGAGGCAACTCCTGCAGCACTTTGGCCATGGCTGCTGGCCCTGGGCGTGAGGCATGAGGAGGAGACAAGTGAGCCTTGCTGTGCTGGGGCCTCATTGCCTCCTTGGCCCTGCTCAGCAGCCTAGCAGGGGCCGCCCCATGGTGCTGCCCTTGCCATTGCACATGCCCACATGGCAGTGGCCCGGGAAGAGGCCTGAGCAATGAGGGAGGGACAGGATGTGCCTTGCCAGGGGCTGGGGCTCAGGCCTTGGCCCTTTGCATTGCTGAAACACATCCAGCTTTGCTCAGCATCACAGACACCTTTGCCTTGTTTGTCCCCAGCTGTCATCACTGCCTCCAGTGTTCTGCTCTAACTGGAACCTGGGGACACATTCTGAGTCGCGTCCCTCAGTGGGACCCATTTAAAGTACGAGAAACTTCACAGTTTCAACTTAACTTGGAATATTGAGAAGTTTTTTGTACACTCTCTCAGGGACTGAGTCTCATGTAAACACTACGAAATCCCTGCGAGAGTCATTACAGTCCTTGTGCTGTGTCTGTGCTGCTGAGCTTTAAAGGAGCAGCTCTGCCCAGGAGCAGCTCCTTTCCAGCCCAGCAGGACTGAGGGCTCTGCCTGCAGGCACCGAGGGCAGAGGAGCCAGGCAGAGCCAGGCTAAAGGGAATCAGGATTGGGAAGAGATTGAGCTGAGACTTCACTTGGGGAAACATCTTCACAGCCCTCTGCATGGTGAGTCTGTGCATGCAGGGCAATGTCCCCTGTGCTCCTGGAGGGATCTCCTGAAGCCAGCACAGCCCACAGCCTGCAGGATGTATCAGGAGGACTCTCCCACTTTCTCTGTTGCACAGCAGCAGGAGGAGGAGGATGTGGTGCAGAGCGGGGCTGCCCTGGGCACCGTCAGAGGGACAGGGCAGGACGGCTCCTGCTGCCAGGGATGGCTGCAGGGACAGCTGAAGGTGGGGGTGCAGCCAGGGCTGCCCAGGGCTGTCCTGCACAGCAGCTCCTGCAGCCCTCAGGGCTCTTGGCCAGCCCAGGCCATCTGCCACCTGCCAGGGGCAGCTCTCAGCCTGCCTGGCAGCTCCCCATGCACTCTGGGCAGAAGTTGGAGGGGGAAGGAGCCACCCCCATCAGGGCAGATTCCTCCTGCTGTGGAGATGCTGCTGCATGGCCAGGGCTGCTCTCAGCTTGCTCAGAAAGGAAAGGGAAAGGGGCTGTCACGTTTGTCTGTGTCACTGACACTCCTGCACTGTCACCCTGGCCATCAGCAGATCTGCCTCACATCTCCCTCACAAAGTGCCTGCTCACCCTCCTCTGCCTACAGACAGCAGCAGCACCTTGGCTTGCAGCATCTGTGTTTGTCTGAGCTGCCCTTAAGGCCCTGCTGCCAGGGAGATGCCCCTGGGCAGTGCCCTGTGCTGGGAGGGCTCTGCAGGGCAGAGCTGAGGCCCCAGGGCTGGGCTGGGCTCTGGCAGCACTGGCAGGGACAAGCCTTGGCTACAGAGAAACAGCTCCCAATAGGCACAACTCCAGGCAGGAGAGAGCTCAGGCAATCCTTGATATTCCTCCCTGTCCATTGCACAGAGAAAAAGAGAAGGATTTAGAGAAACTGACATTGAAACTGCAGCCTTTAAAAAAAGTCCACTTGATTATTCAAATATCTTTTATGTCTTACAGTACTGAAATAGAGAGACGTGTAATGAGCAAGGGGCACCTGTGTGGGGACCAGCAGGTCTGAGTTCACTGGGGTACAGGGAGCCCTGTTTTCCCTCTGTGCACCCCAGGGTTCCGGCTGAGAGCAATGCTGAAGATGAAGCAGGAACTCAGCAGCAAAAACCTCAACCTTACCTTACAAAAATAAAGATGCTTAGCAAAAAACTTCCAAAAGGAAGAGAAGTCATTGTGAGGGGATTCCTAATTAAACAGTAAAAGTTTGAGTCAATGAAATTCTTCCCAGCTTGTCAATGCCTTCTTTTAACAGTCCATGATGCTCAGAGTGAAGAAATGTCCAACAGCAGCTCCATCAGCCACTTCCTCCTGCTGCCATTGGCAGACACGCGGCAGCTGCAGCTCCTGCACTTCTGCCTCTTCCTGGCCATCTCCCTGGCTGCCCTCCTGGCCAACGGCCTCATCATCAGCGCCGTAGCCTGCGGCCACCACCTGCACAGCCCCATGTTCTTCTTCCTGCTCAACCTGGCCCTCAGCGACCTGGGCTCCATCTGCACCACTGTCCCCAAAGCCATGCACAATTCCCTCTGGGACACCAGCACCATCTCCTACTCAGGATGTGCTGCTCAAGTGTTTTTCTTTCTGTTCTTCATTTCAGCAGAGTTCTATCTCCTGACCATCATGTGCTATGACCGCTACGTGTCCATCTGCAAACCCCTGCACTACGGGACCCTCCTGGGCAGCAGAGCTTGTGACCACATGGCAGCAGCTGCCTGGGCCAGTGCCTTTCTCACTGCTCTGCTGCACACAGCCAATACATTTTCCCTGCCCCTGTGCCAGGGCAATGCTTTGGGCCAGTTCTTCTGTGAAGTCCCCCAGATCCTCAAACTCTCCTGCTCACACTCCTACATAAGAGAATTTGGGCTCATTGTGGTTAGTCTCTGTATGGTATTTGTCTGTTTTGTGTTCATAGTTTTCTCCTATGTGGAGATTTTCAGGGCTGTGCTGAGGATCCCCTCTGAGCAGGGACGACATAAAGCCTTTTCCACGTGCCTCCCTCACCTAGTCGTGGTCTCCCTGTTCCTAAGCACTGCAGCATTTGCCTACTTGAAGCCCTCCTCCATCTCCTCCCCATCCCTGGATCTGGCACTGTCAGTTCTGTACTCGGTGGTGCCTCCAGCCCTGAACCCCCTCACCTACAGCCTGAGGAACCAGGAGCTCAAGGCTGCAGTGTGGACACTGATGGGTGGGCGATTTCAGAAATATTAAACAGGTTGCCAATTTCTGCAAATTATTTGTAAAAAAGGCATCTTTGTTAGTTCTTGTGTTTGGTTGGTCATTTGTTCTATTCTTTCATTTGTTTTAGTTTTTTTAATATTGTTCATAAAGAAATGCCATTGTTTGTGCCATTTGTCATTTTCTCTCATCATTTGCTGTGGCACCAGACTGTGTCAGTGAGGAGCTGTGCTCTCTGTGGCTTTATACAAACTAAAGGATCTCTCAGCAAAGTTTTAAATGGAGATCATTCTACAAGTGCTTCAGGAATTGTCCGCAGGCTCCTGCAGTGCCTCGCGCTGTTCCCTTCCCAGAGGCACCACAGGCCAGGGGGCCACATCTGGGCTGGTGTGTCTGGGTGTGGGGCTTCCTGTTCTGGGGCAGTGAGGAGGAGCTGCAGAGGCTCTGCAGGACTGACAGGATGGGCTTTGGGACCTGTGTGGAGAAGCTGAGGCACCTGGGCTGCTGGAGCTTCTGAAGAGGAGGCCCAGGGCTCATCCTGCAACTGCTTCAAGGGTGCTCTCAGAGAATCACAGAATCAGCCAGGCTGGAAAAGACCTTGGAGATCATCAAGTCCAACCTGTGCCCTGACACCACCTTGTGTCCCCTAAGCCGCCTCTTCTCCAGGATAAACAACCCCAGCTCCCTCAGACACTCCTCACAGCACTTGTGTTCCACACCCCTCACCAGCCTTCTTGCCCTTCTCTGGACACACTCCAGCCCCTCCATGTCCTTCCTGAATTGGGGGCCCAGAACTGGACACAGCACTCGAGGTGTGGCCTCACCAGTGTCGAGTCCAGGGGAAGAATCCCTGCCCTGGTCCTGCTGGCCACACCATTCCTGATCCAGGCCAGCTGCCATTGGCCTTCTTGGCTACGTGGGCACACTGCTGGCTCATGTCCAGCCTGCTGTCCATCAGTGCCCCCAGGTCCCTTTCTGCCTGGCCACTGTCCAGCCACTCTGTCCCCAGCCTGTAGCACTGCAGGGGTTGTTGTGGCCAAAGTGCAGGACCTGGCACTTGGTCTTGTTAAACTTCACCTTGTTGGATTTGGGCCCTGGATCCAGCCTTTCCAGGTCCCTCTGCAGAGCTTTTCTACTCCTCAGCAGATCCACACTCGCAGGCAACTTTGTGTCGCCATAGTTCCATGAAGACCTAGACTGTAACAATATTCTTCATGATTGTAGTGAGACGCAGTATAAAGACTCCACAACCTCTTAGAGTTGTAAAGTAGGTACGTGTTTTATTCAGCACCGGACGCAGGGAGAGAGCACCTTCCCAAATCCTGCGTACCTTCTACAGCTTCTAATCACTTATTTATCTACAAAAAGCATGCATATTCCATAACGCCTATACATATTTATTACCTGTCCCCGCCTGTTCTCCGCTTCGTATGTAAATCAGTTGCAGCTGTGCAATCCGTCCCTTGTATTGAGGTGGTGGTCTTAATTTGAGTCTGGGGGCTTGAAAGGATGAAGTAAGAGGATTCTACCTCACATGAATTTTTGACCCCACGAGTTTTGCACATGTGTGTTCTTTCTTTTGCCGTGGTGGCCGCTTTTTATTTCTGCAAGCTCAGCAACATTTTGACAGATACCAGATATCTTTCGAAGGGCCCCCCTTATCTCTTTAGCCTCCCCTCCATCCTTGGAGAGCAGGATAATGAATCTTATTGTCTCATCTACTCTAAGTTTTAACTCTTAAATCCCCTGTTTCAGTCCCCCCTTTTCTAGAAAATAAGTAAAGTCTTTTACTTAGTACAAAAATTCTTTCTCTCTATTTCCCTGATATGTATCTCTTAAGGCATTACCATGTACCTTTGACAATGAGGTTAGTACCTCCATTCGTTGTATCATCCTCCAATTCCAAAAGAGCATGACAATGGACATACACAAACTTACACTAACTAGGATTAGTAAAACAACAGTTGGATGAGTTGCTGCATTGAGGAGTCTAGTCGCTTTTGGTGACTATCTAAAAAGCGTGTCCCACCAATGATGAGATGTGTCTTTATTCAATCTTTTGAAAACGCTTCGTATGGTTTCTGTATCATGATGTATTGTGATCAGAGTTCTTTTTCCCATATCTCTAATTTCTCTGAGAATTTCCTTTAAATCCTCGTGCTTCAATAGTTGCTTAACCAAAGTTAGATTCATCCTTATGGGCACAGGTGATATTTCCTGTACCGTGGTCAGGTTTGCCTTTATATATTGATGGGATACTACTGGTGCCTGATAAGAAAAGTTACATCCTTCAATTCTGATAAAGTTACAAATGCACAAATTGGACTGAGTTTCATTTCTGATTAGTCCATCTACCACTACCGAAGAGCATGGTGTTCTGAGACACACACAGCCTTGACCTATGTATACCAGCAGGGTTGTCTGACTGACTGAACGGGCTTCAAAGTGACAAATACTCTGTTTTGTATCCAGGCAAGTATCTTGATCACTATTTATATTCTCTTCACATATGAATCTAAGTTGTTTTTTCCTGGCACAGGACTCTATATTAATAGTTCTCCATTTCCCTTCCACTTTTTGTGCCCACATCCTGTGTCCTGAGGGATATAGGATGGTTCTTTCATGGTTTAGTCTTAGGGGAACTATTGGGTATATCAGACTCACCAACACATTATGAATAGTTGAAACAAAGGCTGTTACCATGCTGGTTACAGGATCATAAGCGAAGTTAACTAAAACTCACTATGACTGAAGTTCTCTTTCTAAATCGGAGGCATGGTCCCAAACAACCTTCCGGACTTCTGCAGGGAATGTGCCTTCACTACTTGCTTTGGTAATTGAGGCAGCTACTGATTGCATCTATATTTGTGCTTGTACACATCTGAGGGCTAGATACATATTTTCACTAGCTGCACTTATGGTATTTATTATTAGTCTATGATTTTGTTCTTGTATTTCTTCTTATTTCGGTAAAATTTTGGACAACTTCTATTGACTGGTGCTAAGAGCTAGCAATGAGGATTGTAAGGGTTGTTGTAATTTAACTACATCACTCTTAGCTGCAGTTAATTTGTTCATTAGTACTTCTGAGTCTGTCGAATTCAGGATTTTTAGTCTTGTTCTTAGCATTCTTGTAAGGTCTCTCTGCTGCTTAAAAATGTTAGGTGCACGTTTTTGTAACTAAATGGTCTAATTTATAAAGGAAGTCTTAAGGAATGGAGTGCACTCTGATCGAATAGCTGAAGCATTTATTTGCATTTCTATCTTTATTTGCTTTAAGGACTATTTTGGATTCAGTAGCAGTCTTTGGATTTCTACCTTCTTAATTGCATAAGGTCTAATTCTGGAGACTATAGGCTGAAATTGGTTTTTTTGGGGTTTTTTGGGTGTGAGCAGCTGTGGCTTCTTCTGGTTTTTGGGTTGGCTGACTTATTTTATCATCTTGGGGTATAACACAATCTTGAGTAATATTGTAGTCTAAGTTATTACTTTTAATTGCGCACTTTTCTATTTTAAGCTTAAATTCAGGACAAGTAGATAAGCATGTCTCACAGCATCCGGAATCAATTTGAATTAACTCTATAGGTTTTTGGCGGGACTTAAGGAATCTGTCTTGAACGAATGCATATTCGTAACCTCAAACATCTTTCTTTTTTTAAATAGATGGATTCATGACCTTTAGCATCTGGAACGGTATTTTGCGAGAGTGGGTGTCATAAGCCTTTTTTTGACAGATATTGTGCTCAAATATTTGGTACACATGTGGTTTTGCAGTTATGGTCATGGCTATAATCAGGAGAGATACAACTCTCCAAGCTAACATTTCTACCCAGAGTCCATTCATCTTTCTCGAGTAAGTTTCAGTTTCAGTTCATTATCACTTAGTGTTGCTTGCTAAGGAGTTCTTGGGGCTTTTTTATTTGCGTATGATGAATCCAGGCGCCCTGTTCTTTGATCTTAATTGCAGTCTGGGTTGTCAGTAGCACTTGGAATGGTCCTTCCCACTGTGGTTCCAGAGTCTTTTCTGTAAAAGACTTAACATACACATAATCTCCAGGCTGTATGTCATGCACAGGTCTATCTAGCTCTTTGCTCTGAGTTCTAGCCACATACTTTTTAATTTTTATAAGTTGTTTACTTAGGGCTACTAAATAGGTGGGAAGTGTTTAATCTCTAATTTGGGTAGAGATTTCTTTTTGCACTTTATATGGCCTCTTATAAAGCATTTTAAAGGGACTTAGCTTTTCTTTAGTTCTTGGTTTAGTTTGGATTTGTAGCAATGCCAATGGGAGAGATTGAGGCCAGGGTAAATTAACTTCTTGCCCTAGTTTCACAATTTGCTGCTTAATTAAATGATTCATTTTTTCTACTTGGTCACTCGACTGGGGATGGTATGGAGTGTGGAGTTCCCAGTTTATACTCAAGTGGCGACTCACTTGCTGCACTATTTTGGAAATAAAGTGTGGTCCTCTATCTGAGGATATTGTGGCTGGAACTCTGAAGTGTGGTATTATTTCTTGCAACAATATTTTGGTTACTTCTTGGGCTTTGGCAGTTCTAGTGGGGAAAGTGTCTGGCTATTTTGAAAAGGTATCTGTTAAAACTAGCAAATATCGGTACTCCTCTTTTCTTGGAAGTTCTGAAAAGTCAACCTGCCATTGTTGCCCAGGCCTCTGGCCTCTTCCAATCTGACCAAGTTTCGGTTTAGGGGTATTCTTAGGATTAGTCTAGAGGCAAAGATCGCATTGCCTGGTCACCTGGGTGACAGTAGCATACAAATTTCTGGCAGTAATCTTTTCAATTAGATAGCTATACAAAGCCTCTGTTCTCCAGTGTGTTTTCTGATGTTCCTCTTTTATTAAGGACTATAATATCTGAGAAGGGACAACCAGCTTCCCATCTGCAGTGACGGCCCATCCTTCTTGGTTATATGTTCTTTCTTGGTCTTCAATAAATTTCTTATTTTTTTTATTGTATTCTGACTTACTTTTGAGAAATATCTGTCTGTCTGGAATCAGGGTTCCTTTAATTGTTATTTTACTTTTTGCTGCTTCTTTTGCCTCTTTATCTGCCAGCTCATTTCCTTCTTCCAATTCTGAGCTCACCTTCTGGTGTGCTCTAATGTGCATAATTGCTACTTTTTTGGGCATCTGGACTGCTTCTAATAGTTTCATTATTTTTTGTGCATGTTTAATGTTTTTCTCATGTGAATTCAATAGTCTTTTTTTTTTTTTTAGATAGCTTTATGTGCATGCACAACTTTGAATGCATATTTCGAGTCTGTGTAGATATTTATTTTTCCCCTTTTGCCATCTCCAAGGTACGGGTCAGGGCGATTATCTTGGCTTTCTGTGCAGAGGTGTCTGTGGGTAGGGGATCAGATATTATTACTTCTTTGCAAGTGGTAACTGCATATCCAGCATGTCGTTTTCTACTGATGACGTAGCTACTCTCATCTGTAAACCAATTTCTGTGTCATCGAAAGGGGTGTCCTACAAGTCTGGGCGGCTGGAGTAGGTGGCTTCAATGGTTTCCAGACAGTCGTGTTGCACCGGCTCTCCTTGATTTCCGCTGAGAAAGGAAGCTGGGTTGACAATATTAGTCACCACTATTTCCACATAATTTTGTTCTACCATAATGGCTTGGTATTTCAGAAATCTTTGAAGGGAAAGCCAGTGCCCACCTTTCACTTCTAGTACTGAGGACACTGTGTGGGACACCAGCACAGTCATTTTCTGGCCCAAGGTGAATTTCTGTGCTTCCTGAATATTCATCACAACTGCTGCTACAGCCCTGAGGCATCCTGGCCATCCTTTAGCGGCTGCATCTAGCTGCTTGGATAAATAGGCAACTGCCCTTCGATATGGGCCTAGATTCTGTGCCAGTATTCTCAACGCTATCCCCTGTTTCTCATGCGAAAACAGAAAAAAAGGGTTTACTCACATCCGGGAGTCCTAGGGCTGGGGCTGACATAAGGGCATCTTTCAACTGAGAAAAGGCTCGAGTGGCTTCCTTGGTCCACTGGAGATCTCTGCTCCCACTTGCGATAAGTGCATACAGGGGTTTGACGAGCATTCCATAGTTGTAAATCCACAATCTACTCCATCCTGTCATCTCCAAAAAGGTTCACAGCTCTTTTACTGTCTGGGGTTGCGGGGTTTGGCATATTGTTTCTTTACGGTCTTGCCCTAAAGTCCATTGTCCAGCACTAACTTCATACCCTAGGTAAATTACTTTTTGCTTTACCACTTGAGCCATCTTCTTTGACACCCTGTACCCCTGGAGCCCTAAAAAGTTTAAAAGACTCACCGTCCATGCCACACATGCCTCTTGTCTTAGTGGCTATAAGGAGATCATCCACATACTGCAACAGCTTCTTTTTTTCTGGTGGAGCCTCCCAGGCTTCTAGGTCCTTTGCAAGCTGTTCCCCAAACAAGGTGGGGGAATTTTTGAACCTCTGAGGAAGAACTGTCCATGTGAGTTGGGTTTTACACTTGCTTTTAGGATTTTCCCATTCAAAGCCAAAAATTTTCTGACTGGCTTCATGGAGAGGAAGGCAAAAGAAGGCATCTTTTAAGTCTAAAACCATAAACTAAGTTAGCTCTGGTGTTAAACATGTCAATAAAAGTATACGGATTTGCTACCACTGGGTAAAGATCTTCAGTTATTTTATTAACAGCCCTTAAGTCTTGCACCACTTGATATGACCCATCAGGTTTCTGAACAGGTAATATAGGAGTGTTGAAGTCAGATTGGCATTCTTTCAATAAACCTAGTTGTAGAAAATTTTCAGTCACTGGCCCAATTCCTTCTCTGTCCTCTTTTCTCAAAGGATATTGCTTAATCTTGACTGAGTGTTTTCCTTCCTTGAGGTTAATTACTATAGGAGGTGCGTTCTTTGCCCTTCCTGGCACATTAGAAGCCCACACTCCAGGGAACACCTGACTAACTATTTCTTCACTGATTTCTTCCCCGATCTCAGTGGTTGTCAGTATCAGACTTAACACCTCCACATATTGTTGATCATTTACCTCCAGAATAATTTCCCCATCTTTAAACATAATGGTTGCTTGTAGTTGCTCTAATAGGTCTCTTCCCAGGAGAGCCTTTGGAGAGTTCGGCATATATAAAAATTTGTGGATGCCCCACTGTTTCCCAAATTTATATTTTAAAGGTTTACAGAAATAAGCTTTTTCAGATTGGCCAGTGGCTCCTTGCATCATAACATAATCCTTTCTCACGGACACCAGGGCTTTATTCAGTACTGAGTATGTTGCTCTTGTGTCAATTAGAAACTCCACCTTTTCCCTTCCTTCTCCAGCTTCATTGTTACAACCAGGGGATCAGCTGGGGTGAGATCTCCCAGTCCTCCTCAGTCTTCCTTGGCACAGGCAACCATTCTTGTTCCCTTGTCCCCCCTCTGTTTGGGGCATTCATTCTTCCAGTGCCCAAACTCTTTACAAAATGTGCATTGATCTTTGTCTAGTCAAGGTGGACCTCTCTGTTTTCGTTGACTTTGTCTACGTTCTTCTCTTCTCTCCTTCCTCACTATCATAACTTTCTTTGTATTTTGCCTATATCCCTCTTCTCTATTGCTGAATACTCTCCATGCCTCATCAAGTAGCTTTTCTAGGTTTCTTGACTCAGGCCCTACTATTTTCTGAAGTTTATGCCTGATATCCCCTGTGGATTGGCCCAAGAATAAGCTCACTAATTGTTGGATTCCTGTTTCATCTCTGGGATCTAGAGGTGTATGACGCCGCATCGCACTCCTCAGTCGGTCCAAAAATTCACATGGTGTCTCAGAAGGCCCCTGTTTAATAGTATATAACTCTGACCAATTTATGGTTTTAGGTATAGCCCGTTCCATCCCTCTGGCTATCCATTCCTGATAACTTTCTAACTTCTTCATCTCCTCTCCCCTGTTTGGTCTCCAGTCTGGTTTATCAAGGGGAAAATAGTCTTTTACATCTAATTGCTGGGTTCTACAATAATCTTCTGCTAGTTCTCTTGCTGTTTTCAAAACTAGCTGCTTTTCTGTCTCAGTTAATGATTCTAACAATAATTGCATGTCAGACCAGTCTGGATTATGTTGTTTGATAATATATCGCAGGTTCTGTGCTGTAGTTACTGGGTTACTGTGATAATCCTGAGCGACCTTCCTCCATGCTTCTAAATTAATAGAGGAGAATGGCACTTTAACCATCACTGGGTCTCCCCCTGGTCCTACTGCCTCTCGTAGGGGGACTTGTAGGACTCGTTGTCTAGTCCGGGATGATACCGGGCTGCTAGGGGGTGAGCTGGCCTCTGCATCCCCATCTCTCTCTTCCCTTTCCCTTTCTTGTCCGTTGGGGGGGCCTCCAATAAATCTGACAGGCCTTGTTCCTGAAATGTGCTTTGGGAAACCTTATCCAATTTTATACACCTCTGTCCAATACTACAAGCTGAGCAGCATCTCTTTAGTTTCCCACTCTTTGCTTTATTCTCCTTTTCCATAGCTACTAGAGGGTCAAGAGGAGCCTTAATCCCACGATCTCTTTGCCACTCTGGGTGATTTCGGAGAGAAAAGAACATATCACAATACGAAACTTCACTCCACTTACCCTCCCTCCTTAAAAATAGCATTAATTGTAGCAAAGTGTTGTAATCTAGAGTTCCAGTGGGTGGCCACCTCACCCCTTCATCTAGCCTATACAGAGGCCACCACTGGCTACAATACTTAATAAGAGTGGACTTATTCTCAGTACCTCCGGTCCCTGGAACTTCTTTTCAATGTGCTATAACACACCCTAATGGACTAGCTTTAGGGACTTCTATGCTCTGTCTAGCTCCCATTGTCTCCTCTTTCCCTTATACCTTGCTGCAATTGTAAATTTTGCCACAAGGTGGTAGTGTTGTATCACAAATAAACTCAGACAGCTGATCTCATTACAATTACAACTAACACAAGATGACAATTCCACTTACAAAAAAAAAATCCACTACCTCTCGCAAACTCGTTAGCAACAACAAGACACCAGTAACAATAAAGCAGCAATTAAACAATTATAAAACTGCAGTTAGACAACAATAAAACAACAAGGATGCAACATTGCAATTATAACTTTCAAAAATCCACAACCTCTCCCGAACTCAGTAGCAACAGCAAAACCCCAGTACCAATAAAGCAACAGTGAAACAATGATAAAACTGCAGTTAAATAACAATAAAACAACTACACAGCATTGCAATTATAACACAAGATGGCAATTTTGCTTCAAAAATCCACTACCTCTCCCAAATTCATTAGCAATGGCAAAACACCAGTAAAAATAAAGCAACAATGAAACAATTATAAAACTGCGGTTAGATAACAATAAAACAACGATGACACAACATTGCTCACCCACGCATTCACCACACTCACAAAGTCCGGACTCAAACACACCACCTTAGTTCCAATATCTCAGGAAAAAGTTTACTCAACCCACTACTGATCTATCAATGACACCGGTCCCCATTCCTTCTCCCTTCCCCTCCTAGACCCACGGAGGAGCAGAGCGGGCCTTGCCAGTGTTTAGTGACACCGGTCCCCCTTTCTTCTCCCTCCCCCTCCTAGACCTATGGAGGAGCGGAGCGGGCCTTGCCGGTGTTCGCTCCCTTCCACCAACAGCTTGCAAGCTTTTACCTACCAAGGGACTATGTTGCACGCAGGACGTCTCCTGAGATTTACCAACAGCCCTCCAACCACACGTACGTTTTACTGAATCCCCTAAGATTAATACGTACCATTTTAGCCGCAAGCCAGTGGTCCTTATCTGTCCCCGCAGTAAGCGAGCCGAGGTCTCGGAGTTCTCCTCCAGGAAATCCCGGGGCGCGCCGTGGAGCCCTCCGTCCCTCAGCCCGTCTCTGCGGATGGACAGAGCCCTCCTGGCTGGCTCGCCAATTGACACGCGGTATAAAGACTCCACAACCTGTTAGAGTTGTAAAGTAGGTACGTATTTTATTCAGCGCCGGACGCAGGGGGAGAGCACCTTCCCAAATCCTTCGTACCTTTTACAGCTTCCAATTACATATTTATCTACAAAAAGCATGCATATTCCATAACGCCTATACATATTTATTACTTGTCCCTGCCTGTTCTCCACTTCGTATGTAAATCAGTTGCAGCTGCGCAATCTGTCCTTTTTATTGAGGTGGTGGTCTTAATTTGAGTCTGGGGGCTTGAAAGGATGAAGTAAGAGGATTCTTCCTCATGTGAATTTTTGACCCCATGAGTTTTGCACATGCGTGCTCTTTCTTTTGCCGTGGTGGCCCCTTTTTATTACTCTAAGGTCATGAGTACTAGCACCTTACTGGTGCTAAGGTCAGCACTATTTTGATAGTTACCAGATATCTTTCGAAGGGCCCCCTTCTCTTCAGCCTCCCTTCCGTCCTTGGGGAACAGGATAATAAATCTTATTGTTTCATCTACTCTAAGTTGTTAACTCTTAAATTCCGTGTTTCACCAGGGTCAGAGGGAGGTGGGGAAATGGGGCACTGGGGAAAGTCTGCAAGGGAAGCAGCACAGGCCCAGGCCAGGCTGGGAGAGCTGCAGTGGGGGTGAGCAAAGGCCTTGGGGGGGCTGGGAGCACCCCCTGCCAACAGCAATGAGATTTGTGTCCCCTGGCTGTGGCTGCTGTCCCTGGCACTGAGGCCCATGAGGAGACACCAGTTCCTGGCAGCCCCAGGGCTTGTGGCCTCCTCCCGCAGCCCCCAGAGCTTTGCAGGGCTCCTGCTGCTCTCCTGCCCTCACCATCCCACAGCCCACATCCCCCTGCTCCGGGACAGCCACCAGCATCCTGTGAGGCCCCCGATGCCCATTCCCAGGGGATGGGCTCAGGGCTTGGCTGTGCTGCTTGGCCAAGCCCAGGCAGGGCTTTCACAGCCCCATTCCAGAGTCCATTTCCCAGCTGGAGCCCGTGCTGCCTCTGAGTTCCTGCTTGCCCAGCCCCAGGGACGCTCTCCTTGTCTGCTCATTGCCCCCACGGTCTCTGGGCAGGGATGGCCTCAGTGGGGGCTGCTGACATCCTCAGACACTTGGAGGTTGCTGCTGAATTTTCCCTCTCCAGAGGCTTGTTCAGCCTTCAGCTCTTCACTTCAGGAATTCAGTGCCTGAGGGCTCATTAACATTTCACAACACCCTAACAAGCCAAGCCTCTGGGAATCATTGAGGTCTTCAATTCTTTTGGGGTTAATTAGACAGATTCCAGAAGTGTGTTCAAAGTGAATCTATTACAGTGAAAAGAGAATGAGGGAAGATCTTTTTCCCCTGATTCTTCTTTTCCCGTTTATAGATTTACATCAGCAATCTCCACTTGATATTGATCCTGAATCCCTCCTAATGCAGTCTGAACTGATATGAAAATCAAGACCCTTCATGGCTGACAATCAATCAGATTTTGTCCCTACCCCCTCCCCACCATTTCCCTCATCCAAGCCCTGGCACTCAGAGCAGCCTTGTGCAAATCTGAGCTTCCTCCACTCCAGGCTGTGCCTGCAGCTTTCAGCTCCTTGCCACCAACTCCCACCTGCTTTCCTTGCAGAAGGAGCTGCCCGAGACACACAGGGATGTTCATTTATTGTCAGCAAACAAAACCAAGGCAAGGCTCAGCTCCATAAAAAGCAGAAGTCCAGCCCAAGGAGTGCTGGGGAATGGAGTCACATCCAGGGCTGTCCCCAGGGCTCAGGGTTGGGGCCAGCTCAGTTCAATCTCTTTATTGCTGATCTGGACGAGGGCATGGAGGGCACCCTCAGTCAGTTGCCAGGTGAGCCCAAGCTGGGTGGGAGTGTGGCTGTGCTGGAGGGCAGGAAGCTCTGCAGAGGGATCTGCACAGGCTGCAGGCATGGGCCCAGGACAATTGGATGAGCTTCACCAAGGCCAAGGGCCGCCTCCTGCCCTGGGCTCACAACCACCCCAAATCCCTGGCCGTGCCCTGCCCCTGATCCCCACAGCCTCATCAAGTTTGTGTCCTTTGGGTGACACAGCCTCAGAGGCACAGAAAGTTTTCTCTTCATAGCCAAAATAAAAAAACGTAAATAAGATAAAATTGAATAAAATTTGAAAGTCTTTTATTAGCAATAGGAGACATCCCAGCAACATCTGACATCCACACAGGATTTCTGAACCAAATGAATTTTAGGCAAAGATGATTGTGTGAGAGATGGAAACACAATTAAGGTGCTGTATCAGGATGCTCTGCCAGGAGTTAGGGTAAAACAGCTCAAAGACTGCCCTGTTTGCAAAGCTGTCAGTGGTGGATGGAGAAGTGGGGGAATCATGTGGCTTTTGGTGTTGAGGAAATGCTGAAACCAGCCTGGCTCATTTTATCTCCTCCAGTCCTGGCTGGGATGAGGAGCCCTTCAGCCTTCCCTGCTCTGGGCTGGACAAGCCCAGCTCCCTCAGCCTCTCCTCACAGCCAAAGGGCTCCAGCCCCACCTTGGAGGCCCTCCCCTAACCCTGCTCCAGCTGCCAGACATCTTTCCTGCCCTGGGGAACCCAAACCAGGCCCCAGTGACCTGGACAATCCATGTCCTTGATGTCCTGGTCACACAGCCCTGGCCCCTAGTCCCCGTGTCAGGCTCTGGGGTGGATCTTGTGGAACATCCTGTGGTGGAGGCTGTGGCTCCAGGTGGGCCAGGGGATCCCGGGGCACAGGGGACCCCACTGGGCATGGACAGCATTGGACTTGTCTGGGGAAACTGTGAGGGGGAGCTGGGGCAGAGTGACCAACCCAGTGACCTCACACAGCCCTGCTGGGATGTCACAGGCTACTCTGTGATGTCACAGACTGCTCTGTGATGTCACACAGCCCCCTGTGATGTCACAGCCAACTCTGTGATGTCAGAGCCCATAATCTGAGGCCACATAGCCAACTCTGTAATGTCACAGCCTTCTCTGTGATGTCATAGTCTGCTCTATGATTTCAGAGCTTTGCCCTGTGATGTCACAGCCAGCTCTGTGATGGCACAGATATTGCCCATGATGTCATAGCTGGTCGTACACTTCACCTCATAGCACCCACTCTGGGATGTCACACCGCACTCAGTGACCTCTTGTTACCAGATGATAAATTGCCTACACCTGCTGAGCTCCCACAATGCTTGTTCTCCAAAACCACTGGCCCATGGAAAGCACACAATGCCCATTGTGTGAGAAGGGGAACTGGAAGTTCAGCAGCCTCAGTGTCCTGCCACCTCAGCCAGGCCCACTGGGACGCTGGGGTCCACGACCACCAGGAACCACCAGAGAGACCCCCAGGACAGAAGAACGCGTGTGTAAAGGGGAGCGGAAATATGTTAATGATTGTGGGGAAATGATTCTCATATGTATGTTTAGTGCAGGACAATCAATGAATATGTGTGCAAAATACAGAATATAAACAGAAACTCTCCTGTTCTCAGCATGCACAGCTTTGGGAGGAGCCATCCCCTGTGCATCTGGCTGAATAAAGAATGCTGCTTCTTAATGCTGCATTGGTGTTAAGGAGTTTTTATTTTACTGAATTCTTGGTCACACTCCCACAGCCAAGGAAAGCTCTGTCTCCTGCTGTTCTCAAACAGAGAAGAACTGGTGGGAGATGTGGGGGTTGGAGGCTGCCTGGGGTACAGTGACCATGAAATCATTGAGTTTTCAATATTCTGTGAAAGAAGGAGTGGCATCAAGAAAACTTCTGCACTGGAATTACTGAGGGCAGACTTTGGCCTATTCAGGATGCAGATTTGGAGAGTATTGAATCAGGTGCTGATTTTATTCAGGGAAATAGCCCTGAAAAACAAAGGGGTCCAGGAAGAATAAAGTAATCTTAAGAGGGAAAGAGCAGCCTGTTGTAAGAGTCTGGACGGAAATCCCTATCTGCCTCACGACCATCGACAGAAGCAGAGGCCGAAAACCCAGAGACCCTAAGAGGGGAAAAGGACTTTTGCACAATGAGGTCCAGCCAGATATTGGTGGGATGCCTGCCAGGTGCCTGGCTGTGCTGCAGAGCTGTGCTGCTGAGCTGTGCTGCAGAGAACCGTGCCGCTCGGCTAACGGGGCGGAAAGGACTGCACAAGAACAATCTGTCTAGTACCGCTGTACCTGTACCCTAAAACAATGGGCCCTATTTCCCCACCTGCTGGCTACTTGCCCCGCGTCTCTGGAGGGATTGCCTCATCTCTTGGTTACCTGCCCCTCGCTTTCGAAAAGACTATAAAGAGACTCTCAAAATGTACCCCTACGAGATCTCCCTACGGACGAGACGAATCCATCGGATCCGGACAACGAGGACTTCGTCGTGCCGTGGTAGCTATGCCCCTCCTTTTTTCTTTCTCTCTTTCTTCTCTCTCTCTCTCCTCTATCGCATAAGCGTGTTGTTGGCACTCAATAAAGTGCTTTTGGATTTTGATTTAAGCAAAAATACTTGTCCCTGTTTTCTTTTGCACTCTGAGATTCAAAGTAACGAACCATCACGACCCCCGCTCCTACGAGCGGATCGTGACATCATTCCCAGGTACCTCCACTTGTCTCAGTGTCACAATCCTCTAACACAAGTGGGAGTTGTGATGGTTCGTTACCCGAATCTCTGAGTGCAAAAGAAACAGGGACAAGTATTTTTTAGTTTCAATCAAAAACAAAAGCACTCTTATTGAGTGCCAACAACACGATTATGCGATAGAGGAGAGAGAGAGATATAGGGTTGAGAGAGAGAGGAAGGGGGGTTACAGATACCAACAGCATGATAAAGTCCTCATGGTCCAGAGCCAATAGATTTCATCTTTGTCCGTGGGGAGATCTCGTAGGGGTCTTTTCAGGGAGTCCCTTTATAATCTTTTTGAAAGTGAGGGGCAGCTGCCCATGAGGTGAGGTAATCTTTTCAAAGGCAAGGGGCAACTGGCTAAGAGGTGGGGGAGTAAGGCCCATTGTTTTGGGGCGCAGATCGTTCCTGCACAGTCCTTTTCGCCCTGGTAGCCAGAGTGACATGGTCTCACGGGAATGTGCACACCTCTGCACCTGGCAGGCATCCCACCAGGATCTGGCCGGACTTCATTGTGCAAAAGTCCTCTTTCCCCTTTGGGGTCTTTGGGTTTTCAGTCTCTATTTCTGTAGATGGTTGTGAGGCAGATGAGGGGTTTCCACACAGTCTCTGACACCACCCCATGGCTCATGATCGTCGTCAGGAGTGTGTAGTGTTGTCACAAAGTCTTCAAGACTCGTCAGTGTGGGTAGCATAACCCCAGAAAATAGAGACAAAATAGAGAAAGGAAGAAAGCAAGAAAGCAAAAGAAAGAAAGAAAGAAAGAAAGAAAGAAAGAAAGAAAGAGAGAAAGAGAGAAAGAGAGAAAGAGAGAAAGAGAGAAAGAGAGAAAGAGAGAAAGAGAGAGAGAGAGAAAGAAAGAAAGAAAGAAAGAAAGAAAGAAAGAAAGAAAGAAAATAACAAAAGGGATAAGTAATTTCAATCACATAAAATTTTGTTTAAATCCTGTTGAAGGAACAACTGCTTTCCTATAATAAGATTACATTAATAATTGATTGCATTATAAAAGGTAATAAAATACATATCTAATTTCTTATTATACCTTAGTTCGTCTTGTATCAATAACATCAGGGGTGTCCACAGAGTATGAAACATTGATCAAATTATGCATATTCATTATAGATTTCAAATGTGTTATATGTTTCATCATTCTCCAATTCATGATATACAAAATTGCCAACAAGACAAAACCAATCAAAACTAAAATTAAGAGAACAATGATGGGATGACACAATTTATTCAGGACCCCTGTGGCAGTAGGTGACCACCCAAAAAGGGTATCCCACCACCTGTGTTTGGCATCTTTCCTTACCCTTTCCAGAACACGATGTATTTTGTTTACATTGTGATGAACAGTTACCAAGGTTTTCTGTCCGTTCTTCTTGATCTTTTCCAAATTTTTGATTAAATCTTGATGAAGCAACAATTGCTTTACCAAGGTAAGGTTCATCCCAATGGGAGTAGGTACGATTTGGTGTATAAATTTACAAACACAAAAATTTGAATGATTTTTATTATCCATTACTAAATTTTCTATAACTACACTGTCACAAGCAGTTCTCAAGCGTGCACATCCATTGCCTATATACACAAGCACTGTTTCAGGATTCTCTTAAGGATCAATTTCAAAATGACAGATATTCTGTTCTGTGTCTAAGTAAATGTCCTGAGCTCTAATTGCATTACTTTAACAGATGAACCCTAGTTGTTCCCGGACAATACAAGTTTCGAAATCAACAGTTTGCCATTTCTTATCAATTTGACGGGCCCATTGCTTATGCTCAAAAGGATAGAGAATAGTTCCATCATGATTCAGCCCTGACGTAATGATAGGGAATATTGAATGCACTGAAGCATTATATATGGTTAAAATTCACTAAGTTAATATGTTTGATAACAACCACTGGTGGGTTAATGACAACTGCAGTGGTCGTTGTAATTTGGTTAAATCTCTAATTGTGACAGCCAATTTATTCATTAGTACTTCTGAATCAATGCTATTCAAGATTCCCAATCCTGTTCCCACAGCACCAGCTTTGTCTCTTTGTGTTAAAAGGTGAACAAGCTGGCTTAATTTCTGAGGCATTGTTTTGCATTAGCAATTTAACTTGTTTAAGAGACCATACCTGGTTAAACAATATTTGTTGTTGCCCAATTTTCCGGATTTTATATGGCCCAACTTCAGAAATTCTCAGGCTTAGCATAATCGGTGGTTGGGTGGTAGGTATTACAACATCAACTTCAAGTCCCCCCCAGTATCTTGTATTGTTTTTACCATACATGATTTTATGGGAAAATTGTACAACAGTTAAGTTTAGCAAAAAGTTCAGCAATTAATTTACATTGTATTATAACATCATCACCTCGGGTTACCATAAAGGGAGGGAAAAACATTATTCTTGTTATCCAGCACAAGGGGGGTGCTTATACCATGGTATGTGACTGCTGCACTCAGTATGGGCTTTGCTATGGCATTTATTTTAAATCTATAAATTCTTCATGTCCCTCGGAGTTCCCCTGTGAAAAGTAAACACAACAGAGCCGGCCACCAAGGGGCAGAAAAGGTTAAAATGATGGAATTATCCAGCGTGTATTTGTCCGATGCTCTTTCCCTAGGGCATCAGAGGCTGTCCATGCTTTTTGCTGCCAAAAAGAAAGCCACTCAGTCCCTTCCTTAAACACAGCATAAAAACAAGTATAGATACAAACAAGAAAGATATTCTGTACTTCACGTTGGAGAACACTCCAAACAGCTATCAGCTCGCCAACTTGGGTGCTGCCTTCCCCCTCTGTTTCACCGGAGGAAGTGTGGAGGGCTACCTTAATAACTGAGGCAGGTTTGTCTTGGCTGCTACTCAAGCTTTCTTGTATTGCCAGATTTTTTACAGCTTCTTCAGTTACTGAGAAAGTGTTACAATAATGTTCAATCTGAGCATCCCACTTTCTAACTGAGGCGCTCTGGGCCACCCCGTCAGGTGGGGGAGTCCCGGGTAGAAATTGTTTTAATAACTTTGAAAGGGTCTCTTAAAACAATTGGTTGTTGTTGTGTAATTTTCTCCACTACAACGAGGGCTAAGCCAACCACAAACAGCCCCTTTTCCCAGAATGTGTATCTTTTTTCAGCATCTCTGAAGCCACAGGAATAAAAACCAACAGGCCTCGTCGGGCCCTCTGGGCCTTGCTGCCAGATGTGTACTGACAGCCCTGAGGAAGCAAAGCCCCATTCCACATGAAAAGGATCTGTAGGGTGAATAGGGCCCAGGGCTTAATGAGCTGTTGCTTCAAAAATCAGTAATTGTAAGGCTTCTTCTTGAGAAGCATCCCATTCCCATTTCACCCCTTTTCTCAGCAAGTTATAAAGAGGTCTGGCAATTATGGAAAAATCAGGGATGTGTTTTCTCCAGAACACCAATAACCCTAAAGCATGTTGGAGATGTTTCCTGGATTCGGGCATTTTAATCTGATCTAAAAAGGTTAAGGTTTCAGGTGGGATATCCTTCCACCAAATTCCCAAAAACCAGTTTCCCTGGTTTTGAGGACAAAGTTGTTTGGGTCGTTGCCTGGACTTTGAAGGAAAGGCTGCTTTGGCTCACTTCCCAGGCTCGGAGGGAGGGGTTGCTTAGGCTCACTGCCGAGACTTTGAGAAAGCAAGGGGGGTCCACTGGGTTTTCTATTGTCTGGGTTTTCACCGTGAGGGACCCCAATGTCCCTGCTAGCCAGTGTTTTCTCTGATTTTTCTTGTGGGGTTTTTACAGGTCCACGTTTTCTATTGTAATTAACCAGATCTTCTGCAGCCTCACTACATGTATAAACTTTGCGATCACTGGCAGGTGAATTCAAGTGTGAACCCAACAGCTGAGAGGGTGTAGAATTTGGGGCATTCCCGGGATCAGTAGATCCAGTTTGATCTGTCGGGTTTTCCAGGAATCTTTCCAGCTTCTCTACGGGGCCCACAACTGCTATGGTTTCCTGTAAGACAATCGCTGTGGGTTTGAGTGATTCTGGGAGACCCCGAATTAAAGGGGTCATCATTTCAGGTTTCACAGGCAGTTGCACAGGGGATTCATATCCAGGAATCAACTTCCTTTCATGTATCATTTGCAGACAAGCGGCTTTGTGAACGCTTTCTAGAAGTTGATCAGGGGTACTAACAATAGCTAAAGGGTCTCCCCTTTCTAGAGGGTTGAGTTCCCCAGCCCAGTAGACTGCACGTTGAGTCAGGGACCATGTATAACGTCCGTCTCCAGTTGTTAAGCAAACTCCATGTCCCCAGTATCCACTGACTTCCTGTTCAGTTAAATGAATTTGATCTCCTCCGGTGAGTGACACTCAGAAGATATATTCTGTTTCAGATTTGTGGGGAAGCCACCCATATTCTTTTTTCAATTTAGCTAGTTTTGCAGCAGTAAATGGAATTTGTTTAGTGGTGATATGTGGCTCATAATCTTCATCATTGAGATAGTTGTATTCTGTCTTAATCAAAGGTCTTATATGAGGACAGCAGTGTTCCCGACAATTTTTGACTTGCTTTAATTCTTTGTGGGGTAAAATGATTCCTTTTCCTCTGTGTCTTGTGGTGAGACAGTGTTCTTTGGATTCTTCAGGTGTTTCTCTCTCAAAGCATCTTGTAACAAGAGAATATAATTCTATTTTTCCTCTAATTGTTTCTGCAAAACTTCCACTAGGTTTTGGAGAGAGTCTATTATTGCTTCCTGTTCACTGCACTGCTTAAAGCGGTGATCTATAGCTGATGTAAGGCATGCTCCTAGGACAGAGCAAATTACAGCTTTATCTCAGCTAAGTTTGAATTTTGACCCATGCTGTAGAGACTAAATTCTATCAATCACATTTTCTAAATGGAACCAGTTGTTTTGTGCCCACTCTTCCCCTCCTGGAGAGGGTCGGGTATTGTGCTTTGCTAACAAAGCATAAAATGCAGCTGTGTCTTTTGTTCTAGTGTTTGAGGTCATGTTTTTGAAGGGATAGTGAAAACCTCTTTAGGGAGGTAAAAACTTAATTGCATCCACAACCCAGAGAACTGGGCTGTGTCTCCCTTCGCTTCCCTAAAGTGGCAAAGAGACTAAATCTACTTGGAGGCTCTGTTTAGTTACTATCCATTGTCTCTCCTAACACCAAGTAGACCAAACTCCTTACACACCCATCTTTTAAAAAGAAACACAAAGCTCCCCCTTTTGCACCAAGAGATTCTTTTGTGAAATTCTGAAGACAGAACCCTCAACAGAGTATAGGGGTGCTTTTCACCCAGGCATGTGCAGTTTGCGGGAAATTCGAGATGCCCCCCTTGCTTTCTAGACACCGCTCACCCTTTTGGAGTGTCGGCCTAGATGTGGCTGGAGCAAAACGGCCTTCCCCTGTTACAGAGTACACAAAACCTTGCAGCCCCTCCTGCCTCAGAATCCTGTCCGTGACGCCAATTGATGTCACGATCTGCTAGGAGAAGCGGGGTCGTGATGGTTCGTTACTTTGAATCTCAGAGTGCAAAAGAAAGAGGGAAAAGTATTTTTTTGTTTAAATCAAAATCAAAAGCACCTTTATTGAGTGCCAACAACACGATTATGCGATAGAGGAGAGACAGAGAGATATAGAGTTGAGAGAGAGAGAGAGAAGGGAGTTGTAGCAACCACAGCACGACGAAGTCCTCGTGGTCCGGAGCCGATGGATTCCGTCTTGTCCATGGGGAGATCTTTTAGGGGTCTTTTCAGAGAGTCTCTTTATACTCTTTTCGAAAGCGAGGGGCAGGTAACCAGGAGGTGAGGTAATCCTTCCAGAGGCGAGGGGCAAATGGCCAGGAGGTGGGGGAGTAAGGCCCATTGTTTTGGGGTGCAGGTGCAGGTGCACAAAGCAGATCGTTCCTGCGCAGTCCTTTTTGCCCTGGTAGCAAGAGCGACACGGTCTCACAGGCATGTGCACACCTCTGCACCTGGCAGGCATCCCACCAGGATCTGGCCAGACTTCATTGTGCAGAAGTCCTCTTTCCCCTTTGGGGTCTTTGGGTTTTCAGTCTCTGTTTCTGTAGATGGTCGTGAGGCAGATGAGGGATTTCTGCAGTCTCTGACAAACGATGAATGTAAAAATTCCCCACAATGTCCGGTTCCCTCCCTCCTCTGCCCAGCGCTGCAGGGAGAGGGGATGGGAGTTACGGTCGGTTCGTGCCGCTGCTTCGCCGCCACGGACGGGAATCCTTGCCCTGCTCCGGCGCGGGGTCCCTCGCATGGGGTCAGTCCTTGCCCTGTCCAGCCGGGGTCCCTCCCCAACCGTGCGGTCACTTCTCGGCCCGGCCCTGAGGCGCGGGGCAGTGGCGGGGCAGCCGCGCTCCGGCCCCGGCAGCGGCACGGCCGCTTGGTGCCGGGCAGGAGCGGCAGGAGCCGGGCGGCGGCGGGGGCTGAATCCCGTCCGCAGCAAGAAGAATAAGAAGGGGCCGGGGCCGCCTGCGGTGTCCGATCGCCGGCAGCAGCCGCGGGGAGGCCTCGGGGAGCGGCGGCGGGCGGGGCCCTGTTGGAGCCGCCCCGAGGGGTTTGTGCCGCCCCTGAAGGGTCCCTGAAGGAGCCGCTGCGCGGGACCGGCGAGGTGGGAACGACAGGAAATACAGAGAAGAGAATAAAATGCAATCAAAGAGCCGCACCAAGGACGTCTCCCATGCCCGCATCTGCAGGATATGCCCCGAGGGACGGGCGGGAGGTGAATAAAATAAAATACAGTGAATAGAGTAAAAGAGAATAATAAACTACACCGGGAGGTTCCTGTCGCCCGCGATCACTGAAGAGCTGCCCTGCGGGACGGGCGGTGTCGGGTGGGGCCACAGGGGCAGTGCCGAGGAGCGTGGGAGGCGTGAATAGAAAAAAAAATTACAGAGAACAGAATAAAATACAAGAAAAGAGCCTCACCAGGGATCTCCGCAGTCCCCCGTCATGAAGAGCTGCACGGAGAGCGGCGAGAGGCGGCGGAGTTGAAAGAGCCGCACCAGGGGGACGTGGGATGAGAGGTGGGAACAGAATAAACTCTAGAGAATTGAATAAAAAGTAACAAAAAACCCGCACGGGGAATGGCCGCTGCCCCACACTAAAAGAGGCACCGAGGCACCGTCGGGGCAGCACTGGATCTAGGCCGCCCCCTGTCACTGAAGGAGCCGCAGTGAGGGACGGGAGGGACGCGGCCCGGATCGAGCCCCTCCGGCTGCGCCACGAGCGGCGACCCCGCGGGACCGCGCCGGGGCCAAGCGGCGGCGGCAGCCGGAGCCGGGGAAGCGGCTTCGAGCGGCGGAGACGAGCGGGGTGTTCGCAGCCAGCTCCGCTCAGCCCTCAGGCACCGGGGAGGTTCCGGGGGTTGTTCCCAGCCAGCTCCGCTCAGCCCTCACGCACCGCGCTGGGGCCGCCGCGCACTTTTCAACCCCGGCCGACCCCATGGGCCCAGGCCCCGCGGCTCCCGCTGCCGCCGCCTCGGCCCCGTGGAGCTCAAAAACCCCGGAAAATCGATCCCAGGCACTAAAAGACCTTTCGTTCGCAGCGAGGGCTGCGGGGGTTTTTTCATGATCTCCTCTCCCCCCAGTCCCTCCCGGGCACCGCCGGGCAGTAGCGCAGCTCCCGGGGCTGTGTCCCGGCACCGGCTGCTGCCACAGGGCACGGGGCTGCTGCACTTTGGGTATTAAAAGCGACACGTTTGGGGAGTGGTGACAGACCCAGAAAGCAGGACTTTGCCCTCGAGAGCTTGGAGCTGCACGAAGGGGATAAAGGATCCCCTGCAGCCACCAATGCCCCCAGCAGCGGCTCTGCCCCCCTAAGAACGGGGCTGTGTTTGGGACAGGTCGGATGGCTGGGATGGGTCTGCAATGAGACAGCCACGTGTTGGGATGAAGAGCTTGGGGCGATCCCGTTACTGAGGAGGTTTTGGGGCACCCACCAATCCTGAGGGATGAGTTATTGGGAGAGGCGGGACACATCTGACTCTGATATTGGAGCGGGGCCCCACAGGGAAAAGTGACCACAACGCCCACATTTTTTTCTCCACACAATAATTTTCCCTCTTTTTCCCTTCTCGGATTCCCCCACCGCGTATGGGAGCAGCCAAGAGCCCAGCGCTGCCCCGGCCCCAGCGGCCCCAGCTCCATCCCTGCTCCTCCCGCGGGATGCGATGGGATTGGGGGGAGGGGGACCAAGGGTGGGCGCTGGACCTGGGGGGAGGAGGAGCAGGGATGGAGGAGGAGGGATGAAGGAGGAGCGGGAGAACGGGCGGAAGCAAGAGAAGGAGGAAGTCGAGAAGGAGCGGGAGGAAGAGGAGGGATAGAGGAGGGGCGGGAGCAGGAACAGGAGGAGGAAGAGGAGGCCCTACGTGCGTCCATCGCTCCCTGTATCTGCAGCCCCGCCGCCCCGGGAGCATCGCCCCAAGCCCGCATTCCGCAGGTGACCGGGGAGGGGGAGCTCGCCCCAAATATCTTGGGCGGTCCCTGGGAGGGTTTTTTGGGGGGTTCCCGCTGGCGGCTCCCGGCAGCGCCCCAGCCGTGGGCGGGGGATGCGGGGTCTCCCCCCGCATGAGGGTTGGTCTCCCTGGGTCAGGCTCGGGATCCACGTGGCGATCGCCCGGTGCCGGCGAGGTCTGAGGGGGACACCAGTTTTGGGGAACCCCCGGGAGAGCCGGGATTGGGGGAAGCCCGAGAGCCAGGGATTGGGAAGAGCGGGAAGGGGCGATCCCGGAGCTGAGGGAGCCCCGGCAGGATGAAGGGAGGGGGAGAATGGAGAGCGGGGGAACCAGGGACCCCTTGGACACCAAAGTGGGGAGCCCGGAAAGGGGGGGACACCTGGGATTCCTGGGACCCCCGGTAGCCCAGAGAAGGCAGGAAACCCCGGTAGGGGGGACCCCAAAACACGCGGGACCCCCAGAAGCCCGGAGAGGAGGAAGGACCAGGAGCCCAAAGAGAACTCTGGGGAGGTTTTTTTTTTTTCACTGAATCTTGGAGCTTTTGTTTTGAATGTGGATCTATTGGGCTGAATCTTTATTTCTGGGGGGCCGTGTTGGGGGAGAGATGAATCTTGTTCTTTCTGAGGTTTACTGAGCTAAATGTTGGTGATTTGGTTTCTGCAGGAGGGTGAATCTTAATATTTTGGAGGAATCTTTGCCTGAGTGTCAAAGTTTTGTGTCTTTTCGGGCTGTGTCTTGGTATTTGAGGGGGGTTTTCTGCTGGATCTTAAAATGTTGGAGGTTTTATTGGACACAAGGTACCTGGTGACTTCTGGAGATGGAGCTGGGCAGGAGGAGCCCCCAACCCAACATGCTCACTCCTTGTTTTCCCTTCAAACCAGGATTTATTAATCCCAAACCCTGGCTGGATGGAGAAGGAGGCTTCAAGGAAGAATCTTGCAGAAGAGACCGTTTTGTGCAGCTCCAGGGCACAGGAACCCACTGGGGAGGAGGAAAAGCCCCGGAGATGCCGCACAAGGAGGGGCTGCAAACCCAGCCCAGGGAGCTGCAAGGAGGAAAGACCCTCCCTGTGCCAGGAAGGCGGCCGGAGATCCAGGCAGAGCTCAGAGCTGGGGGAGAAGGGAGGTGGGGAGAAGCCCCACAAGTGCTTGGAATGTGGGAAGGGCTTCAGCAAGAGGTCCTCCCTGATCCGGCACCGGAGGATCCACACTGGAGAACGGCCCTATGACTGTGGGGAATGTGGGAAGAGCTACAGACACATCTCTGACCTGATGCAGCACCTGAGAATCCACACTGGGGAAAAGCCCTACGAGTGCTTGGAATGTGGGAAGAGCTTCAGCCTGAGATCCAGCCTGATCCAGCACCAGGTGATCCACACTGGGGAACGGCCCCATGAGTGTGGGGAATGTGGGAAGAGCTTCCAGTGCAGCTCCAGCCTGAGAAAACATCAACTCATCCACACTGGGGAGAGGCCCTACGAGTGTCCTGAGTGTGGGAAGAGGTTTAAGATCAGTCCTCATCTCCTTGTGCATCAGCAGATTCACACAGAGGAGAGGCCCTTCCGCTGCCCCGACTGCGGGAAGGGCTTCAAACGCAACTCCACCCTCATCCGGCACCGGCGCATCCACAGCGGGGAGAGGCCCTACGAGTGCCCCCAGTGTGGGAAGCGATTCACCCAGAGCTCTCACTTGACCCGACACCAATGCAGGCACCACTAAGGGAAGCCCTGTGAGCGCCCTGAGTGCACAAAGAGCTTCATGCACTGCTCCAGCTCCATTCCCCATGGGAGGATCCACATTGGATGATCCCCAGTGACCCATCCTTGACAGAGCCCTGGTTACCCCCCTTCTGGGTGATCCCCGCTGTGTGTGGGGAAGGTGTTGGAGAGATTTCTTTCCCTTGTCCTTGTGCTGCTGTGATTTGATTGGGAATAAATTCCCTCCCTGTGCCCAGGCTGGGTCTGTGTTGCTCCTGACGGTGCCTGGGGTGGGATCTCAGTAGGGCCCAGTCACTCCCAGTCACACCCAGTGTGATCCCATTATGGGCTCAGACTCTCCCTGGATGGTCCAAGTCACTTCCAGTTTGAAGCCGGTCACTCCCAGTCCCTCTCTGCAGGATGCCCTTTGCTCCCCACATGGTCCCAGTTGCTCCCAGTTACCCAGGATGGTTCCACTCACTCCCAGTATGATTCCAGTAGGATCCCAGGCATTCTCAGATACTGACAGAAATATGACCCCTGTCAATTCCTATCTCTCTCAGTATATCCCAGTCACCTGCAACAAGCTCCCAATCACTCCCAGGATGTTCCCAGTCACTCCTGGTCTCTTGCAGTACATCCCTGTTGCCCTCTGTGCAGTTGCTCCCAGTTGCTCCCAGTAGATTCCAGCATGAACCCAGTTGGTCCCAGCCACTCCCAGTTACCCCCAGGGTGGTCCCAGTTGCTCCCAGAAAGATTGCAGACTCTCCCAGTATATCCCAGTTTCCCTCAGCATGCTTGTCATCATTCCCAGTCACATCCACTTGCCTCAGTGAGGTCCCAGTTCCTCCAGCACAATCCCAATAACTCCCAGTTACTTCCAGTTGCTTCCAGCATGATCCCAGTTTCCCCAGTTCTGCTCCCAGTAGCCTTCAGTGGGGTTCCAGTTCCTCACAGTATAACCAGTTTCTCTGATTGTGCTCCCGGTCCCATCTGCATGGTCCCAGTGTCTTCCAGTTGCTCCTAGTGTATCCCCAGTTGGCTCCCAGCATGGTCCCAGTGGCTCCCAGTCATCCATGGTTCTAGTCACTCCCAGTGTGATCCTGGTCACTTACAGTCACTGCCAGTATGATTCCAGTATGGTCCCAGTCACTTCCACTGTGTTCCCAGTCACTCCCAATCACTTGCAGTAGGATCTCAGTTACCCCCAACATGGTCCCAGTTACTCCCAGTCACACCCAGTATGATTCCTTTCACTCTGGACTATGGTCCCAGTCAATTCCAGTCCCTCCCAGTCCCTCCCAGTCAGTCCCTCCATGATGACATTTGCCCACAGTGAGGTCCCAGTTGCTCCCAGTAGGATTCCAGTATGAGTCCAGTCACCCTTAATATAATCCCAGTAACTGCCAGACACTCCCAGTTTGAATCCAGTTTGGTCTCTGTCATGCCCAGTATGATCCCAGTCAGTCCTAGATATTCCCAGTATTATTCCAGTCACTCCATGTATGACCCTGTCAGTCCCAGTATGATCCCATTTGCCCCCACATTGTCCCAGTTCATCCCATTCACTCCAACTGCAGTTTCGGTGCCCTCCAGTAAGATCCTAATCCCTCACATTCCATCCCAGTACATCCCAGTTGCCTTCAGCATGCTTCCAGTTGCTCCCAGCAGCCCTCAGTGTGGTCCCAATGACTCCCAGTATGATCTATGTTACCTCAGTTCAGGTCCCAGTGGGTTCTGGTCCCAGTCCAGGTGTATCCCAGTGTCCCAGTCCCGTCCAGTCCATCCCAGCCTGTCCCACTCTGTCCCAGTCTCTTCCCAGCAGCTGCTGCTCTTTCCTGGATCCTGCTCCCCCCACTCTCCGGAGCTGCCGCCGGACGCTGCCCCAGATGCTGACAGGGGTCGGGGGCTTTGTGTTGGACTTTGTCTGCCTGGGCTGGGGCTCAGCCTCCCCCTGCAGGAGAAGGTGAAGGGGGGATCCCCAGGGGTTGTGTCCCCCCCAGAGTGTGTGTGCTCCCCATGGGGACCCCCATCCTGGGGTCACCCCCTTTTCTCTCCTGCAGAGCTCCTGCCCCAGCTCCTGCTCTTGCCTGGGAGGGGGCTTTGGAGAGCACCACTGGAATTCTCTGGAATCCCCATTTCGGGGCACTGGGACCCTGCTGCATCTCCTTTCCCATCTCTAGGAAACCCCTGCTCCCCCTTATCCTGCACCAATACCCCCTGCACTCCCTTTTATGGAGGGGTATCCTCCTCTCCCAGTCACTGGATCCCCTGTTTCCGGGACCCCTGGGACCCCCAGACCCCCTTTCCCGGCCATCCCGGGGCACCTCAGTCCCAGGCCTTCTTTTCCTGGGAAACCCGAACTGGGCACGAGGCTCTGCAGCCACTCTGGGATTTATGATCACCCAAAGAAAGGGTGGGAAGAGAAGAAAGAAAGAGGAGATTGGGAATCAGGGAATTGGAGTCATTGCACTCAGTCCTGCTCTGCTGGGGGTGGGGACCCTCAGCCACAGGGAAAATTGGATCCGCTGCTCCCAGTGCCACCCCTGGCTTTGGGCTGAACCCAGAGGGTTCCAGGCAGAGTTTGAGCACAGGGCCCAGGAGTTCAGCAGAGCCCTGTAACGAGTGAGGCACGGACCCAGACCGACAGGGAATCTGAATCATTTTTTCAAAGAAATGAGCTGGTTTTATACACTTTTCAAGGCACAGCATTTCCTTACATGGGAATTCTCACTGCTATGTGACCTATCCCATGTTGCCATGTCAGCAACGCCTTCTCCAAGTCCTTCTCTGGGGTGATCACGCGCTGTTCAGCTGTCTGTCAGCTTCCGGCTGGCTCCTCTCCCACAGGGCTCTGCCCACGACACCTCCTCCCCCCAAGGCTGTTGCCTTGTGCTCCTTTGTGCTGCCATGTGCTTCTGCAGGCGTGGCCCACAGCCCACACCTCAACTCCATCCCATCTCTTCCCACAGCTCCCTCTTTTTTGTTTTATACAAACACTTCTAACATTAGAACATGTTTGGCCCACCGCCCAAACCAAACAAGCTCGACTCCTCACAAAAGCAGGTTATGAGTAAACAGATAGAACCTTGAGAAACAAATTAAAATTGTCTGAAACCTTTACCATCACCCAGAGTCTGCAATTGTTGGGAAGTCCCATTTCACAGTGAAGACTTGGAGAACCTTTCCCAGGCAAGACTACCAGGTTTACCTTGAAAAGGGGGTCCAGCTTTTATGTCAAAATGACTCTCTTACACTTTCAGGGTAGAAACACCTGGGTCTGATGGTACAGTCCCAAGTCAGACAGGGCTGGGCTTGGCCAGAGCCTCAAGCCCTGACTGAGGGAGTTTCCCTAGTGTACCTACAAAATTGCCTAGAAACTTTATTAGTATAATTTGAACATGACTTCAGCAGAGTGTGTCTTCCCCACAAGCTGATTCTGAAAATGGAGTACCCAGGGCTGGTCAGACTACTCTTGCAGGTGCCCATCTTGGACCGGAATCTGTGGAAACACAAGCATTTCCTCACCCCCAGGTTATTAACAGAACGAGGCCATCCCATTTTCCACTTTCAGGATTCCTAACCAGTACCTGAGCTGTTTCTAAGTGGGCCTGTGATTTACCTAAGTGTCCTTGGATGGGGCTTGGTCGTTCTGAATGTGATTCCAAACACTGACAACATCTAGGGCTTTCTGTAGTCTTCCGTGGGGGGTATATCCCATTCCTGCACTCCCTCTTTTTTGTTTTAACAACATGGACTTGAGAGTGCTATGGGCCCATTCAACAATGGCTTAACCTGTAGGGGAATGTAGAATATGGTGACATGGTGCACTCCCCACAAATGAAAAAAGTCAGCTCTCCATCTGGATGTAGAGGCCGGCCCATTATCAGTCTTTATGGATACATGTACTCCAAGGGCTGCAAAAGCAGACAAAAAATGACGCTGAGCATCTTTTGCACATTCACCTGTTTGTGCAGAGGCAAAAATACACGTTGAAAAGGTATCAATCATAACATGAACGTATTTCAACTTACCAAAGTCAGGGATATGTGTAACATCAGCCTGGCAGATTTCTAGAGCTTGAAGTCCCTGGGGATTAACTCCGAGGGTAGGCAAGGGTGCTGCCTGGTGACAGTTGGCACAGGCTTGCACAATTTGCTGTGCTTGCTCACGTGGAAGCTGAAATTGTTTTTGAAGAGCTGCTGCACTCTGGTGAAAAAACCCATGTGACAGACGGGCCTGAGAAAACACATCCGGCACAACAAAGGCCCCAGCTAAGTGGTCTGCACGGGTGTTACCTTCAGAGCTGGGGCCAGGAAGGCCAGTATGGGAACGTACATGGAGGATATAATACCTTTTCCTACTCAACTGCCCTGCAAAATGCAAATGTAGCAATAAGGAAAAGAGCAATGGGTTGGTTACTTCTTTGATGTAAGCTCCTTCTATTCTTGTCACTGTATCTGCAATATAAGCAGAGTCAGTAACAATGTTAAGGTCATCTTGAAATGTTTCAAAAGCCTTGACCACAGCTGCTGATTCTACCAATTGTGAAGACCCATGAACTGCTGTTGCTCTGGGTGTCAGGGTGCGAGGGGAAAGAAGTTCCGGGTCCCCTTTCAATAACTGGAAAAGGGGGTGGAGTTGTTCAGTTGGAATACCCAATAAAGGGTGTTCCCAGTTAATTGTTCCCAGGAGTTATTGCAAATGGTGGAGGGTAGACACTCGAGATATCAATTACAACTGCAAATGATGAACAGTTTGATTGAATGTTTTCCACCCTAAATATTTCCAAGGGGCTTCTTCTTGTACCTTTTCTTTTTCTGCTTTTAAACCCTTTCATTCTACTGCTTAAAACTTTCCTGTGGTATCTTTGGTAGGGTTCAGCAGCATTAATGGGAGGCACAGAAAAAGCAAATCAAGGGGCATCGTGTTCACAAAGTGGTATGGTAAAAAGCCAGACTTTGAAATCAATTCCTTTTAGGGTCCAGGATTGCAGCAACATTGCAGGAGACGGTAGCCCTGGCTGTAGGGCTCCCAGAGGCACAAGGACATTATTGATTTTTCTAAGATCATGCAGCAATCGCCACGTCCCTCTCTTTTTCTGAATAACAAAACCAGGAGAATCCCACAGGCCAGTTGTGGGAACGATATGGCCAGCTTGCAGCTGTTGTTGTGCAAGCTGGTGCAAATGTTGCAGCTTTTCCTGAGAGAAGGCCCACTGCTCCAGCCACACAGGATGATCTGTGGTCCAGGTTAGGGCCAGGACATGCTGCTCAGCAGTGGCCCCTGGGATAAATTTGTTCCCAAAACGACACCCCAATGACTAAGGCAGTCTCCCCCCCACAAAATAACAGAGTGACAGTACATAAGGCTTCACAGTGGCAGTGCCACCTTCAGGGCCCTCTATTGTGACAAAATTGACACTCTGCTTTGCAATAGAGAGGCCTCCAAGCCCAGCCAGACCTTGAGCAGCTTGAGTCAGGGGCAAATGAGTGGGCCATGCTGAGAAAGCTGTAACAGTACTATCAGCACCACTGTCAGGTATATCAGCAATCTGTAGCTCCTCCTTTTGATGCCAAAGAATATGTTTGAGAGTGGGTTTGTGACTGGAAAGTGATTGTGCCCAAAAGATCTGTGACTGGCCAGTGAAATCAAAGTCACTGTTACCTCTAACTCATAGAAAACTACCAGGGGGTCAACATGGGAATAAACAAGTTGAGCAATTTGTGACCCTTCAGAGATTTGACACGGGGGTACAGGGGTCCAAAGCATTATCTGAATCTCCCCACTAAAATCCCCATCTATGAGTCAGGGCAGAACATAAAAACCCTGTTTTGTGGTCGATGCTCGACCAATCACAAGTGCACTGCAGCCCCAGCCCAGTGGTCCCTGGCCATCTGAAAGCAAACAGTGCCCATCGCTGTCCTGAAGAGTTCCTGTGCCTGCGGGGGCCAGGTCCATGCCGGTGCCGCTGGCTGTCCTGGCTCTCACAGCATTTGCAGGCATGGCTGCAGCGGGGCTTGATTTGCTGCCCACGAGCGGCTGCCCCCACCCTCCGCTGGCGCTTTCCCGCAGGGCCCATGGATGTAGCTGGGAGCGGCTCCCCTTCTTTAGGAAATTTAGATGGGCATTTTTTCACACGGTTCTGTCCCTTGTGGCAACGTGCGCACACGGCGGCATCCCCGGAACAAACTCTCTTGTTCAGGGGCATTCGCGTCTCTTTTGACCTGGCTTCCCGAATGGAAAACAAACACTTGATCCGGAATGAACGCTCATCGTAGCAAGAGCCTCCAAAAGCAAAGTCAGATTATGACCGGCAGTGCCGATTCCCTGACAAGCCTTAAGCATTTCTGTGACTGTGGGGGCTCACAGGGCCCGTAAAACTTTTTGACAGTCAGGGTTAGCTCCACTGCTAACTGCTTCAGTAACATTTCTCACACAGTATCATTGTCTATTTGCTTACCTAGAGTGGCTTTAACTTATCTAGAAACTGAATAAAAGGTTCATCAGCTCCCTGTCTTATGGTAACAAATGAGGCTGTAGTGAGACTGTCGCAGTAGAGACGGACACACGACACGCGAGTAGTCCAAGGACAAAGAAGAAGTGCTTTATTAGTCTATGCTAACATCTTTATACCCTTTTTCCTCAGCTACTGTAACATGCTACTATCGGCTGTGTGGAAAACAACACTAAAGCTATCTTCATAACAAGAACTTTCCCAGCACGTTAACAAGCCATACAAGCAGTCAACTACACACTATAAATCCTCCACCGCATTCTGGATGCTCTTCCGCAAGGCCATCTCTGGGTGCAAAACATCTTCCCTGGTTATCTTCTTGGCTGTCCCCCACTGTGGCTGCAGGTGTTCATACCATTGCTTTCTCACGGGGCTTTCTCACGGGTAAATTCTGATCACTTTCAAGTCCATGTCTGAGAGGCTTTCAGGCCTGCTGTCAGCCTCATCCATCCCCACAATTCCCCCTTTTTGTTTTACTACCAAGAAAGCAGTGTTTATCTATCTCTGCAGGGCCCTTTGCAGAAAAGACAACAAACACAGCACCAATAGTAAGAACAAAAATACAACAAGCAAGATGACACTTCCCATTTTCAACAGATCTTTGAACCATCCTGTGATGCCCCAGACACTAAATCATGTATCAAACCCACTAACAGTTTTACTTAACTTTTGCACTCCATACTGCAGCTCTTGAATATTTGCAAAGATATACTTTGAATTGTCTGACAAACTCATACAGCACATTCTTTCAAAATAAGTATGTTTTAAAAGGAGATTGTGGAGTTGCAAGTGAAACACACACAGAAGATTGATTTAAAGCATGAGCTAATGTTATCTATACATTCTCAGACATAGGAGGCAGAGGAGGCAACATGACCTTTCCTTCCCCTATGCAAAACCTAATGATAGCAATCATTAACATCCAAGGTTCAGGTCAATTCATCACTGTCCTGGGGGCGAAGTCACTGTAAGTCCGGCCTCACACACCGTGCCGGCACCCAACGGGCTCCAGTATCTGTGGAGACACAAGCATATCTACACCCCCAAGTGATGAGGTCCCATGGACTCTCCCACTTGTTGTTAATCAAATCTCTGACCCGCACCTTTCCTCGAGGGATATTCACTGTTCTGTCCGACTGCAAAGAAAGAAAATGCTTTAGAAATATAGGAATATTACAATCAGAAGGCACTGTGAGATGATTGATTGTATAAAAAGCTTTTGCAGTCTGCTCTGCAGGGGTTCCCCTATCATTCCCCCTTTTTGTTTTAATTAATGTAAGTTTGTCTATGGCATTACCAGCCACCTGTCACAAGTAGTGTAATAAGTAAGAAACACACATAGACATAAGAATACTTTTAACACCCATGTGATAAAACCTCTAAGTGATCAATGATATTCTGTGATTCTTCATGACCCAATAGTTCAAAAAATCCGTCTTGATTACGTTATTTGTGAAGGTTGTCAAGCAAAATAATACATTATGGAACTGTGAAATACTATACCAACAGTCAGGGTCTGTGACAGCTGGCACCTTGTTTCAGTGAGGGCCGGGGGATCCCTCCCGGGTGAGATCCCCAAGTCCACCCCAAAAGGGGTGCAACTCATATAAACTCAAATTATGAAGTCAAACCTGACTTAAGTATGATTTGGATGCAGAAACACCTGGGTCTGTTGGTAGATGTCCAACCAGGGAGAGTCCAGGCTTGGCCAGAGCCAGGACCCCAGCTGGAGGGACTTCCCTAACACAGATCTTATGAGAAAGCTGTTAGAAACAGCACCTAGGAAGGTTACTTAAAGCTGAACAAATCATGGAGACAGTTATATAAACATAGTACAGGTTGTGCAGCCTGTAAAGTAACAGACGTTGTCAACTACCTTTAACTAAGAAGACCATGGTACCATGAACATGATTATTAAAAGAATGCATATATATCACTGTACGTACGTAATCTTAACCTAATCTTTCCTATAACACAGATAGTTATGCATAACTGCAGTCAACTTTCACAGAATCAAGTTGTAATACTTAATTTTAACAGAACTTAATAAACCTAATAGCATTTAAACTTTAACAACATATTTATAGTTATTAATACGTCAGGGGTGATCTGGAGTTATGAATACATCAGGAGTGACAGTTTGGGAGAGTTCCAAAGACAGCGTTACGAGCTGCGAGTACACAGATCCATCCCTTCTTCGAGCAGGGATGCAGGTGTGTGGTATTGTCTCCGGGGTCACTGTACTTCAAGGTTCACCTGTGGATATAGAACTCAACACTCATTAACATAAAGTAAAAACAAGAAAAACTGGAAAACAGATCGAAATTCAGGTATCCATTTCTGTCTGGTGATACAATTCCTATTAGTAATTCACAGAGACGTCTGGCTTTCTCAAGCAGTTCTTAGTCAAAGGCTTCTCATCGCCCCTGTCATCCAGGTTGCAGAGTAACAGGGGGCCTGGCCCCCGGGTGGGGGGGGGGGGGGGAGCCATGTAAGTCTGCATTGACAGCATGTCCTGAGTTGGCAGCATGCCCTGCGGAGGTGTTTGTGTCTGAGCACCCCCGCCCCTTTCGGGCTCTGCTTCCCGTTTCCCGAGTTTCCTAAAAATTGACCATTTACATGAGACTTGAATTTATATTGTTTTGCAAAATGACCAGGTTTCCCACATCATTGACAAGAGAAAACTGCTGTATTCCCAATTCCTTTCTGCTTTTCCCCTGTTTGTTCCTGTTTACAATCAGTTTTCAAATGCCCTTGCTGTCTGCATGCATAGCATTTCTGAGGTGGTCGTAAAACGGCTGCTAAAGCAGTCGTTTTATGTTCCACAGACCCAACCTTAGCACAAGTTGTAACCATATCTGTTAATGAAGGATCCCCCGGAATGGTATAAATCACCTTTTTACAATCCTCATTTGCATTTTCCCGGGCTAACTGTTTACACAAGATCTGCCGTAACTGTTCGTCCTCAACTTGTCTCTCCAGGGCTGCTGAAATCCTTTCTGCAAATTGCAAAAATGGTTCCTTTGTCCCTTGAACTACTTTTACAAATCGAGGTCTGGGAGAAGCCATTTCTATGGTTTTTATCAATGCTCCCATTCCTAGCTTCTGACATAGTTCAAGGATCAAAGGATGCCATTGGGCTTGTGTGTCTGGGTTAGCAAATGCACCCCTTCCCATCAAGGCATCAGATCCCACTGCATACCTAGGATCGTCCTGACGTCTGTGCATATTCTCTACTGCAGCTCTCTCTGCCATCTGTCTCCAGTTACTCTCAAAAACTCCGAACTGCACAGGCTGAAACAACACCTGAGCAAGGTGCTTGATATCAAAAGGTGCAAGCAAGTCTGTGTTTATCACTCGAATTACTTGCATAACTTCTGGAGACCCCAGGCCATATTTAGTAATTCTTTCTTGCAAATCTTGACCTACCCTCCAGGCAATCACCTGATGACTATCTTGCTGATTAGTTCCTGGTGTAGCTTTAAACACGGGATATGCTTGAACACCTTTGCCTGCACCAGCACGCCCCCCAGCAGCCTCCTCACCGATCATTTCAGTGTCAATTGTAAACACATCACTATTAAGATTAGGCATACCCAGCCTTTCAACCAGCTCCCAATCCCCACACTCAAGGGCTTTACGTTTGACTTGTTCCCAAAACCGAGCCGGTTGTCTCGGCTGCACTGTCACCTGACAAGGAGGCAGTGTCCAGGGCCTGGTTTTCCAAGCCTTATTAGAGCGACGACGATCACTCTCTCTCTCCTGTGAACGCTCCCGCATTGACGCAGCCTCTGAGATTCCCCGATCAATTTCCCTTTCCTCCCCACTATCACTGTCCGTGTCAGAGTCCTTTGGCAGTGGAGGAAACATTTCCAAAGGCTGTTCCGCAGGAGGCAGCACAGTCTGTGGAGATGGAAGCGGGGGGGCCGCGGTGGCAGGCTGTGCAGCAGAGTCTGTTCTCCGCTCTTTTAAACTCGTTTTTGCTAATTGGTCAGCAGGCGAGGGATACACTCGCTCATGCCGTACAAGGTCTCTAGGAGAAGGATAAGTGGGCAGCACATAGTCTTTTGGAGAGATATACGACCTTTCAGCAACACCGCTGTTTTTAGCAGAAGCAGGCTGAGTCTGAGGCAGGTCAGGGGCCGCTCTCTCCGAACAGCACCCATCTCCCCCCTCTAACTCCATCTGCTCATCCTCTACAAGATTTATAGCTGTCTTTTCATTAGGTTGTCCTCCCTTTTCTTGCTCCTCTCTCCGTTTCTTTAAAACATCAAAGAGCAAGCGCCAGGTTGTTGCCAACTTTCGTGCCTCTTTATCTCCCCGAGAAACAGCTTCCCACAGTTCATCTCCAACTGCTTTCCAGGAGCTTACACTAAAAGCAACACTCTCATCTGCTGGAAAATCATGCGATTTTGCCCACAATAACAATTTTTTCAATGCATCATCTGTTATGCTAGCCCCTGTGCTTTTTAACAAAACTTTCCATGTAGACAGCACAGTCTTTTCCTGGCTAGATAAATTATTACCCATATTAAATTTGTTCCCAACGGCTCACCTTAATCAAGGTGTCAAAGTTCGGTCGACCAAAACAGAATCCTCTGCTCTCAAGCTACGTTGGGCTCCGTCTCCAGCGGCACCTCGCCCTGCCGCTCGGTTCCCACTTTTTCAAGCAGGCGTCCTGCTCTCTTGGCAGGCTCCTTGGATTACCTTTATCTTTTATCCCGTTCAGTCCCGAACAAGTCGGCCAAGGGATCGCGCCGACCCCGAAGATCGCATCGGTTCGCCGATCGCGTCCTATCACATCGGGCTCACGGATCACGTCGGGGTCATCAGTTGTCGCAGTAGAGACGGACACACGACACGCGAGTAGTCCAAGGACAAAGAAGAAGTGCTTTATTAGTCTATGCTAACATCTTTATACCCTTTTTCCTCAGCTACTGTAACATGCTACTATCGGCTGTGTGGAAAACAACACTAAAGCTATCTTCATAACAAGAACTTTCCCAGCACGTTAACAAGCCATACAAGCAGTCAACTACACACTATAAATCCTCCACCGCATTCTGGATGCTCTTCCGCAAGGCCATCTCTGGGTGCAAAACATCTTCCCTGGTTATCTTCTTGGCTGTCCCCCACTGTGGCTGCAGGTGTTCATACCATTGCTTTCTCACGGGGCTTTCTCACGGGTAAATTCTGATCACTTTCAAGTCCATGTCTGAGAGGCTTTCAGGCCTGCTGTCAGCCTCATCCATCCCCACATGAGACCATGTGCAGCACTTTACAAAAAGCCTGCAAAGCTTTGAGCTCCTTTGAGTGCCAAAGCGCTTCCGCAGGCAGCTGAGCCTGGATTGCTGGTGGCGCGTATCGCCCCTCCCCCATAGGAGCTTCGGCACCAATAGGTGGCAAAACGTGCTCTCCCACAGGGATGAGTACATCTTTATAGGTTTTAGGAAATGAGCATCATTGATAAAAATCACCAGTTAGGAGGACAAGTGGTGATGCAACTGCCCCCCAGGTCAAGCCCCTCCTCTGGAGTCCCCTGCTCGGCACTGGCTGTACTTTGTCCATGAAAATGTACCCTGAAGAGTTGTTCTCAGCCTTGCTTCCCAGGAAAAACCAAGACAGCACAGGGGCCGTGTACACCTCAGGGCTTGGAGCTCTGGAATTTGGTTTGTCTTTCTGCCTAGGGAAAGGCCATGGAAAATTCCTGGGAAAACCAGACACTGATACAATAGGTTACAGAGCTACAAATATATGTGTGAAGAATACAGAGAACACAGAAAAGAAAACCAAATAGCATCACCTTCACCTGCACCAGGAAAGCCTTGCTCTTGGCCCAGGGGCCTGACAGTGAGCCAAGCAGCCCTGGCCATCACTGCTGAGCCTTGCCTCTGCACAGAAGGAAGGCGCTGCCTGGGGGTCAGCTCTTGCAGGCAGCTCCTGCAGCAGCCTTGGCTGGAGACAGGGGGCCACCAGGCACAGGCACCTCTGGGCAGCCAAGTTGCCTTTGGCCAGCAAGGCTGCAGCCGCCTGCTGAACACACCATGACCTTGTCGCTCTCGGCCAGCATGGCCTCGAAGGCAGCTGCTCCTGCTGCGCTGGGCTCAGCAGCTTTGGCCCCAGGCCCATGGCCGGGTTGCTGCAGGTCACATGGCTGGTGGCCACGTGCTGGCCCATGTGTGGCAGCAGTGCCAGCAGCTGCTCGAGGAGGAGCAGGTTGGCAGCAGGCAACTTCTAGGCCACCCTGAGGGAACAGGAAGGCAACGTTCATCAGCAGGCCCGTGCTGCCCACAGCCGCCCCCAGAGCTGGCCCCAGGCAGGGGCAGCCAGCGGCTCTTGCACAGCTTTGCAGGCGCTCTCAGCCAGTGGCCGGGGCTCCCGTGCTCCTGCAGGAAGGAACTGCAGCGCTGCTGCCCAGCTCCTGATTTGCCCAGAGCCCATGCACAGGAAGGCTCCCCGTGCATTGCCCCAAAATGGGACTGCCCAGCAGCAAGAGCGAGCTGCCCAAAGCCACAGCCTTTGAAGGGGACCAGCCACTTTCAGGCCAGTGCCAGGTTTGTAGCAGTGCTTGCTGCAGAGGTAGAAGCAGCTGCCCACACTTGGAGCTGACAGATTTTGTCCTCCCTGCTGGCCATCTGCATGGCTGCCATCCAGGCCTCCTAAAGGTCCATGACCAGGAGCTTGCCAGGGACACTTCTCAGGAAGTCCTGCAAGGCCAAGGGCTGCCGCTGAGCCTTGGAGCCTGGTGGCCCAGGCAGGAGCCTTTGCATCTGCAGCTCAGGAGGGCTCACCTTGAGGACAATGGCCAGCAGCAGCGCCAGCTGCCTTGCCATGTCCACAGGCAGGCTATGGTGCAGGGCCTGCCACAGCTCCTGAACCACCCTGGTGTTCTCCGCTTTGTGGAAGATGCCTTCAGTTGTGGGCTCTTGCTGGTGCAGGACAGCCAGCAGCTCCTGCAGGAGAGGCAGGAGGGAAGGGACGTGTGTGAGGAGCTGCCCTGCTGCAAGAGGAATGACCGGGGCCAGAGCTCTGCCCCAGCCTGGGCTCCCTGCCTGCTGCCTGCTGCCAAGGGGGTAGGAGCAGAAAGCTGAGGCACGGCTGAAGAGCCCAGTGGCCCATGGCTGGGGCACATGGCCCAGCGGGGACAGGGGCTGTGCAGCAGCCAGACGCAGGCATGGGCAGCCCCTGTGCACACTGCCTTACCTGCACGGGCCAGGGCAGCTGCCATCCTGCGTGCACACGGCTGCCAGGGACTGCCCAAAGAGCGCCCTGCTGCAGCCGGAGCCCTCCTGCTCCGGCGCCCGGGCAGCCCCAGCTGTGCCCCGCCACAGAGCAAAGGCCCAGGGCAGCCACCTCCTCCTCCTTCTGCTGCTGCTGCCACTGCCACTGCTCCCTCCTGCTGCAAAGGAAAAGAGAACCAAAGCCGCTCACTGGAGACCACCAGGCCAGCGCTGTCACAACCTGCCCTGCCCTAGACTGCCCTGCCTGCCTTAGGCACTGTGTGGAGCCATGTGGCACCCCAGGCAGGGAGCCGGCAGCTGCAAGTGTGGCTGTGGCTCGGAGTCTCCTGAGAACTGCCGTGCTGCTGGGACAAGCCGCCCCAGTTCTGGGCCTGCCCTTCTCCAAGCTGTGGGCAGCAGCCCACGTTCTCCCTCAGGGTGCCACACCTGCACGGCCCCACTCCGGGGACAAGTGAGCACAGCCTGGCCAGAGCAGGAGCTTGCCTTTCCTTCCCAAACTCACCTGGGCAGCGGCCATGTTGTCCTCCCTCGTCGGACGCAGCCACGGCAGGCCCTTGCCTTGAATCAGCCTGCAAGGAGCCAGGTGCGCTCGCTGAGCAGCCCCGCAGCACAAAGGGCCAGCGGCCAGCTGCCACCCAGCCCCAGCAGCCCAAGCATGGCACACAGCTGGCAGCCTCTGGCCTGCCGGCCTCTCTGGCCCATGCAGCAGCAGTCCTGGCCCTGGCAGCAGCAAGGACGTGCCGGCGCTGCCGCTGGCTCCCCAATGCCTCTGCTTGCCCGCTGGCACCGGGGAGCCTCGCTTGCCCACGCACAAGGTCACTGCACTAGCCAAGCCTCCGTGGCAGCCCAGCTCAGTCAGAGGCCACAGTGGGCAGAAAGGCAGCCTATTGTCACCTTTGGCAGCTCTTCAATCAGCCGCTCCAGCTTCCTGGCGCTCAGTGGGCTCCCCTGTGCATGGCAAGCAGTGCAGGAAGGTGAGCAGCCAGGCCTCTGGGGCTCAGCACGCAGAGCAGCGCTCAGGCACAGAGCAGCAGCACAGAGACACTCACTGCACGGTGCCCCTTCACCTCCACAGCCACAGCTCTGATGCTGGGCAGGTGGCTCACTTGAGCTCCCTGGCTCCTGTGCAGTGGCAAAAGGGACACACAGAGAGTGGGCTGAGCCCCCAGCCGCCAGTCATGCCTTGTCAGACAGCTGTGCCGATGGCTGCCCGCAGCTGCAGGAGCAGCTTTCCCCAGCCTTGGCTGCCTGCTCTGCTCCCTGATGGATTTCTACCCTGTGCAGGTGCACCTGAGGTGGTTCCAGGGCCAGCAGGAGCTCTCGGGGCACATGGTGGCCACTGATGTGGTCCCCAGTGGGGACTGGACCTACCAGCTCCTGGTGCTGCTGGAAACTCCTCCTGCCCCAGCACGGGGTCACCTTCACCTGCCAGGTGGAGCACATCAGCCTGGAGCACCCCCTGAGCCAGCACTGGGGTACGGCCCGGCCCCCACAGCACTGAGAGAAGTGGGGGAGGGACTGGGGGTGCTTGGAGTGGGATTGGGCTCTGCTGGGATTAACTGGGAGGGAGTTTCTGGGAGCCTGGAGGTAACTGGCTGAGTGGTTTGGGGAGCCTGAGAGGACTGAGAAGGGGTTTGAAGGACGATGGGGAAACTGGGATATGGTTATGAGAGTCCTGGTGGACACTGGGAGGGAGTTTGAGGGTGCTGGGTGTAACTGAAAGGGAGACTGGAGTGAGTGTGGAGGGCTGGAAGAAGATTGGGGATGGAAAACAGAGGGAGGGAATGAAGTCTGGTGTGCTTGGATCAGTTGGGATGGTGTTGGTGCATCCTGGTGGGGCTGGGAAGGGACTGGGAGAGGGTTTGGAGGTCCTCAGGCAGTGGGTGTCAACTGGGGGGTGGGTGTGGGATCTTTAAGAGGGATGAGAGTGGGTTTGGAAGATGCTGGGGGAGACTGTATAGGGACTGGAACGAGGTTTCACGGGGGCCTGGGTAAGCTGGGGGTGACTGGGAGGGTGCTTGGAGGGACTTGGGGTGTCTGTGAGAGGTTTTTGGGGGCTTCTGACCCCTGTGGACCCCCTAGAGATGCCGCTGGACACTGCCTGCAGGAAGATGCTGTCGGGGATCAGGGACTTAGTGTTGGGCTTTGTCTTCCTGGCGCTGGGGCTCTGCTTCTACCTGCACAAGAAGGTGAGGGGGGGTCCCAGGGGTGGTGTCCCCCCTCCCCCAGAGCGTGTGTGCTCCCCCTGGGGCCCCCAGCCTGGTGTCAGCCCCTTTTGTCTGCCCACAGAGCTCCTGAGCCGCCAGTTGCCGCAGCCCCTCCCCGTGGCCTTGGGCCCAGCCAAGACCTCCTCTCTGTCCCTGAGCTGATTTTGGGGGCCTCATGTATCCCCCCAGCCCCACTGCCCCCACCCGGCTGCTCCCAGCGTTCCAAATAAAGCTTCCCAGTACCATCCAGTCCAATTCACTGGGGGGCAGTGGGGAGAGATTTGGGGATGACTGTGATTGGGTGGACAGAACCAGCCCCAGGATGCATTGGGAATGGGGACCCCCATGTGCCCCCCACATTTCACCCCACGCTGGGGGTGCTTGGGGGCACATGAACCCTAACATGGCACAGAGGAAAAAAAAACCCCAAAAAAATCGCCAAGAAAAAAAAAAGCTAAAACCTCCAGGACCACAGTGTCACTTCCTTGATGACAATAGCTGGGTCAAATTCCTGAACAGGAACATCTACAACTAGGAGCAACTTGGGAACAGGGGAAACCCCAAATTTTTGAGGTGGGACTGACTTTTGTGGCGCAATTGAGCCATTTCCAGGGCAATGGAGTTGTTTTCAGGTGCCATCGATCCCTCTTGGCTTTTGAGGTGCAGAGCTGTGAGGAACTGAAATGTTGGGGGTCAGTGGCTTAAAGCAGTGGCCATTGGCAAAAGCAGCAGGGGCTTTGCTGGCCATGGGCACAGGAAGCGCCCAGGGCCACAGGGGGTGAACACCCAGCCCCGCAGGGGACGAGCCGCGCTGGGAGCCAGGGAAGGGCAGAGGCCCAGCACAAGCAGATGCTGCCAGCTGGGACAGGCCTTTGCACCAGGGCAATGCCCTCCCTTACACAACTCCCTCACCTCTGCAAACTCCCCTGCAGAAGGCCCAGGACATTCACACCCAGCCCTGCAGCTTTCCATCCCTTCCCATGGGCCATACCTGGCTCAGCTGCGCTGCCGGCACAGGCAGGGCCACGTCTTACAAGGGGCCATGAACCATCAGAGCCCCCCAGAGTGTCCCGGCATCCACAGTGGGACATCAGACAGTGTAAAACTCCCCCAGGGGAGGTACCTGGGTGTTCACCCAAACCTCAGCCTGTATTAACCCTCGGAACTTGGAGCTTCCAGGGCTTCCCCAACCCCAGGGATCCAGCCTGGGACCATCACTAAAACTAAGTACAGGGATACTGTAACCATCAAAACCAAAAGTTTTGTTGCTTGATCCAGAGCTGGTGACTGTGTATCTTTCTCATCTTCTACTTTCTTTCTTTTCACTTTTACATTTTCCTAAGTCTTACTTTTATGCTTTTAATGGTAGCACAGAACCAAATGTGCTCCAAACCCCCGTTACACAGCAACCGAACTGTTCTAAAAAAACCCTACAGAATTATATTGATAAACAGAGACCAATCACTTTCAATTCACTCTAATTTGCCCCAGAGGTTCCAGGGGCACCCTGGGTTCCCCTTGCCTTTGGGGCAGAGCAAAACAGGAGCCGGACACAGGGGAAGCTTCAGGAAGCTGCTGACAAAAGTAACCCCTGGAGCCCCCTGATACCAAAACCTGGCCACACAAACCAAATACCCTGGATCCAAACATGGATCACCCAGAAAGGGGGTCACCAGGACTCTGCCCAAGACAGTTCACAGAGGATCATCCAACACAGATCCTCCCATGGGGGTTGGAGCTGGAGCAGCACACAAAGCTCTTCCCACACTGGGGGCACTCACAGGGCTTCCCTTACGGGTGCCTCTGTTGGTGTCTGGTCAAGATGGAGCTCTGGGAGAATCTCTTCCCACACTCAGGACACTCGTAGGGCCTCTCCCCACTGTGGATGCGCCAGTGCTGGACAAGGTGGGAGGTGCGTTTGAAGCCCTTCCCGCAGTCGGGGCAGCGGAAGGGCCTCTCCTCTCTGTGAATCCACTGATGCACGAGGAGAGTGGAGCTCCTCTGAAACCTCTTCCCACACTCCAGACACTCGTAGGGCCTCTCCCTGATGTGGATGAGCTCATGTTTTCTCAGGTTAGAGCTCCACTTGAAGCTCTTCCCACATTCCCCACACTCATGGGGCCGTTCCCCAGTGTGGATCTTCTGGTGCTGGATCAGGCTGGATCTCTTGCTGAAGCTCTTCCCACATTCCAAGCACTCATAGGGCTTTTCCCCAGTGTGGATTCTCATGTGCTGGATCAGGTGGGAGATCATTCTGAAGCTCTGCCCACATTCCCTACACTCATAGGGCCGTTCTCCAGTGTGGATCCTCTGGTGCTGGGTCAAGTGGGAGTTCAGGTGGAAGCACTTCCCACATTCCCCACACTCATGAGGCCGTTCCCCAGTGTGGGTCCTCTGGTGCCGGAGCAGGCTGGAGCTGCAGCTGAAGCTCTTCCTACATTCCAAGCACTCGTAGGGCTTTTCCCCAGTGTGGATCCTCATGTGCTGGATCAGATAGGAGCTGTGTCTGATGCTTTTCCCACATATCCCACACTCACAGGGCCGTTCCCCAGTATGGAACATCTGGTGCTGGCTTAGGTGGGAGCTGCAGCTGAAGCTCTTCCCACATTCCAGACACTTGTGGGTTTTTTCCCTGACCTGAGGCTTCTCCACCAGCTCTGAGCTCTGCATGGATCTCCGGCCGCCTTCCCGGCACAGGGAGGGTTTTTCCTCCTTGCAGCTCCCTGCGCTGGGTTTGCAGCCCCTCCTTGTGCTGCATCTCTGGCGTTTTTCCTGCTCTTCCATTTGGACACAGCTTGGGAATGACAAATTCTGGTTTGGGGGAAAAACAAGGGGTGAGCACCTTGTCTTGAGTGTTCCAGACGCCCAGGTCTGGTTTTGGAAGTCTCTGGGAGTTTTGTGTCCATAAAAACACCAAACCACAATCATTCAGCCCAAGAAAACCCTCCCAGGGGTTCCCCCTCTCTGATCTCTCCACTTTTGGGTGATGGGGAGGTCTCCCTTCCCTGAGCTGATCAGGATCATGTGGCTCCTGGGGTTCCTCCTCTCCGGGGTCCTGCTTAGGGGTGATACAGGGGGTTTTGGGGGTCCCAGGGGTCCTTTCTTCCCTCACTCTGTGATCCAGACTTCCAGGGATCCAAGGGGTCCCTCTTTATCCAGGCTACCCCCCACTCCAAGCTGACAGGGATCTCCCAGCTCCGAGATCGCCCCTCTCCCCTCATCCCATCCCAGGGCTCCCAGCGTCCCCACCCACTGCTCTCCCGGGGTGGCCTCAAGACGTCCCCCTCCTACCCCAGTACCAGAAGATCACAACATGGAGACCAAAAAATATCCCCCAAAGGAGCATTAGCGGCTCAGCTTTGGGGTCCCGCAGCATCCAAACATCCTCCACCCCTAAACGAAACCCTCCCAGGGACCCTTAACGATATTTAAGGCCCAAACCCGGAAACTGTGAGCTCAAACAAGCCCCAGGATAAAACGCTGCTCGGGGACCGCCCGAAAGATTTGGGGCGAGCTCCCCCTCCCCGCTCACCTGCGGTATATGGGGGGGAGCGGGGGGTGGAGGGGGGCGATGCCCCCGGATCCGCGGCGGACAAAGCGGGCCGTGACCCTAGCGCTTCTTGTGCTGCTCCTCCTCCTTCTTCCTGCTCCTCCCCTTCCTCTCTCCCTCCTCCTCCTCCCGCTTCTCATCCTCCGGCTCCTCCTCCATCGCTCCTTCTTCCTAATTCCGCCTCTGTCTACTCTCCGGAACTTCCCCTACTCTTCCTCCTCCTCCTCTTCCTCCTCCTCCTCCTCCTCCTCCTCCCCCTCCCCCTCCTCCTCCTCTTCCTCTTCCTCTTCCTCTTCCTCTTCCTCCTCCTCTTCCTCTTCCTCCTCCTCCTCCTCTTCCTCTTCCTCCTCCTCCTCCTCATCCTCATCCTCCGTCCTCGTCCTCCTCCTCCTCCTCGTCCTCGTCTTCCTCCGCCTCCTCCTCCCTCCTCCTCCTCGTCCTCCTCCTCCTCCCGTCCCTCTCCTCGTCCTCCTCGTCCTCCTCCTCCTGTCCTCCTCCTCGTCCTCCCTCGTCTCTCCTCGTCCTCCTCGTCCTGCCTCTCCTCGTCCTCCCTCCGGTCCTCGTTCTTGTCCTCGTCTCGTCCTCCCTCCCTCTTTGTCCTCGTCCTCCTCATCCTCCTCGTCCTCCTCCTCTTGTCCTCCTCCTCCTCCTCATCCTCCCTCGTCCCCTCCTCCTCGTCCTCCTCGTCCTCCTCCCTCCTCCTCATCCTCCCTCCTCGTCCTCCTCCCTCCTCCTCCTCGTCCTCCCTCCCTCGTCCTCCCTCGTCCTCCTCGTCCTCCTCATCCTCCTCCCCTGCCTCCTCGTCCTCCTCCTACCCTCCTTGTCCTCGTCCCTCCTCCTTCTCCCTGTCCTCCCACATCCTCCGTCCTTAGTCCTCCCTCTCCTCCTCCCTCGTCCTCCCTCTCGTCCCTCTCCTCCCGTCCCTCGTCCCTCGTCCTCGTCCTCCTCCCTCCTCGTCCTCGTCCTCCTCCTCCTCGTCCTCGTCCTCCTCGTCCTCCTCGTCCTCCTCCTCCTCCTCCTCCTCCTCCTCCTCCTCCTCCTCCTGAGAGGAGCCGGGATGGAGCCGGGGCAGGTCGGGGTGGGGCAGCGCTGGGCTCTTGGCCCGGCCTGGGCGCCCCCCTCGCGCCCCCTCCCCAAATTCCCCTGGCAAAACAGGGGGTCCAAGAGCCTTTTGGGGTTCGCTGGGTGCAGTGCTGGTTTTCAGGTGCCTCCCAAAGCCCCCCCACAGAGCGGTGTGACTCGGGGGGGACACATGGGGGTCCCCATTCCCGATGCATCCTGGGGCCGGTTCTGTCCCCCCGCCAATCACGGCCCTGGACAGGGGGGCTGGGAAGAAACCCATGACTGCATTCAAGTGACAGAGCTGCAGACCTGGCATAGGAGAGATTGAGGAGACATTGCCTGGCCTGAGGGAGAAAATGTGTTTATGGAAGGCTCTTCAAGGGCAGCAGAAGGGAAAAGAGTCCCAAGACACGCTGTTGTTAAGGAAAGGGAATGACACCAAGCGCAGGTCACCGCCCCCATGCTCAGCTCAAACCCCGCAGCTGGGTGTGCTTGCAAGAGCCTGGCACTGAAATGCCCTGAGCACCAAGGCTTCAATATCTTCTGCTAACAGCGTGGCAGCTCACAGGCTGGCACAAGCATTTCCCACTGCAGCAGCCACCACTGGATCAGTTCAAAAGGTACTTTTAGAACCAGTAATTGCAAGATATGAGATTGTGGAAGCAATAGACTCAAGAGAGGGAAACTCATTTTAGAGGAAAGATCCTGCAGGGGGTTATGGATGCTTTAGGAATACAATGGGACCTCCAAAACCCCTGGAAACCCCAAAGCTCAGCTCACGTAGAAAGATCAAATGGGGAAAGAAAGAAACACCTTTTGAAGCTGGTGATAGAAATCAAGATGCCATGGGTAAGGCTTTTGCCACTGGCTTTGGCAAGAATGAGAACCAAACCCAGGGTAGAGATTCAGTTATCTCCCTTGCAATTGATGTTTACAATTCCTTACCCTGGGAATTCTCCACCTGGTGTGGGGCTGGAGATAAGGGATGTCTGTTTCAAGCAGTCTGTGGCCAGAATCCTGTCTCTTGTGAAATCTCTTGCACAGGAAGCTCGGCTGGCACAGAGCCTGCCTTGGCACTTTGCTGCTCACAACATGCAAGCAGGACTTTGGGTGGTGCTCCAGGAGTGCAAAGAAGCAGCACTGGTGGCCAAGTGGCGTGGCCCATTGCAAGTGTCCCTGAGCACAGAAACAGGCGCCAGCAGAGCTGAACACGGGGGGACCCCTCAGCCTGGCCTCAAGGTGTCTGAAGCCCCGCAGATTTGGACTTGCCGGCTGCAGCAGGAGGATGGGAGGCCGCCACTGAGCCTGCACTGAAGGCAACACAGCAGCAGCCAGGGCTCCACAGCGGGGGAAGCCCCTGGGCCTGCCCACACATCCTCTGCTGAAATCGTCTGCCTGGGCACCCTCCTTTGGCATCTCCAGCCACTGGGGGCCAATCCTTGCTGGCACTCTTGCAGCTTCAGTGCCTTCTGTGCCTGCACTCGCCACAGGGGCTGCGGAAAACAACGTGAGAATTCAACTCTGGCTCTCAATTAGACTCACACACTGGCCTGTGTGGGATTAGATTGTTGTAAAATACACCATGTTTAAAATTTATAAAATTGATTTCTCCAGTCAGGCTTGGTTTCCGTTTGCCTTGGGCAAAGAAATTTCAAGTTATGTTTTTAAGGGATGTTACAGCACTCAAGGGAGATGAGCTGAACATCTCAACAGACTGGGAATGGCCCAAAAGATTCCCAAAAAGATAACGACCATCAACAGAACATCAACGCCCATCAGCAAACACCAACCAACATCTACCCCAGACAATGCCCTGGCACAGCTGGAGACACCTGGTCTGGAAAAGGCTGAGAAGGAAATCCAGGAGTGTGCACCTAATTAACATCAGAGGCAAAGAAATCCGGGTCCAAGAGGAAACGTTCACCTTTAGGCTGCATTTTGAAAAACTAGAAGTTTAAGTGACCCTTTTACTCTATACAGTTAATGGAATATTGTTTAAAAAAACCAAAAAATCTGGTAGAGGTGGGGGCGGGTGGTGGGGAACATGTGAGTCACCCGAGGGCTCCAAGGAAGAGAAGCTTTGGTTCCAGGCACTCAGTGAAAGAGCTTTAGAAATGCAAATTAACACTGCTGGGGCAAAGTGTGCACAATGCACCACGGGCTTCCTGCCTGCGGGAGGAATTGGGCTCATTCCCTCTGTCCCTCACCCCAAGCTCTGCCTGCTCCCACACACGGAATTTGCACAGCTAAAGGCAGAGCCCACTGTGAGCATTTCTGACTCTGCCACAGAAATTGGTTAAGCTGCAAAGGAAAACAGCAAACGCAGAATGTTGGGAAAACTTCACTAAAAACAAGTGAGGGGGATTCATCCCTGTCCCCACTGCAACATGTGCTGTCACTATGTTACACAAGATGTGTCAGACCTCTGGGGTGGTTTTGCTGCCATACATTCAGGGAAATCAGTTGGGAATCCAAATATTTGATTATTTCATCAGAGAAAAGAAGTCAATGGATGCAGCCCTGGATGGAGGGAGCACCCAAAAATGGGGAAAAGATGAACGGCCCCAGAACAAATCCTACAACACCATGGACCAGAACCTGGGAACCCAAACTAATTCATGCCAGGAGCCAGAAAACCCATTTAGAATTGGAATTGCATCATTAGATTACAAGCTGTCCTTGAAATAGTAACCAACCAGACAGCTCCAGCTCCTGACCTTCTTGCCCATCAATCCACTCAGATGAGGAATGCGACATTTCCCCATGGGATGGGATCAGATTATCCATCAGCAGAAGGAGGAGGAGTTTGTGGAGAATTAAATGACTCAAACTGCTGTTTGCAAATAGATGACAACTCAAAAGTGGTGAAACAGGTACCAAAGGAAATAAAAAAGTAGCTCATGTACCAGTCCAGACGTGGAAAGGATGGGAATGGGACACGTTTTTGTGGTTCCCTGGCAGAACATGGGTTAAACGAATGCTGTTTGTCCTCTTATGTGCCACAGCAACTCTCATCTTTTTACCATGGGACATGGGGGGACACAGCCATGGGTGGGGACATGGGGACACATGGATACGGAGAGTGACACAGGGACACAGGGACATGGACGGGGACGTGGCCATTGGTGGGGACATGGGGGGACACGTGGGGGATGGATGGAGACGTGGGGGGCAATGACAGGGATGGAAACATGGTGGGGAGACGGCCATGGGTGAGGACGTGGTGGGACATGGCCAGTGACATGTGGGGACATGGCCATGGCCGGTGCCATGGGGGGAACTTGCAGGGGCTGTGGGTGATGCTGGGTTTGAGGGAGTTGAGGGTTCCTGGGAGGGACTTGGGGGCTCCTGAGGGCTTTGGGGACCCCAGGCCGAGCGGCTCCGGCTGCACTGGGAGACCCTGGCGGAGCTTCTGGGGCAGCTGCTCAAGGATCCCCCTGATCTGGACCCCCAGCCTGGCATTGGATCCTGGAAGGGAATGAACGTCCTTGTCCCCAGGAAGGAAATCGCAGCACTCCCAAAGGGTTGGGAGTAGGCGAGTGGCCACAACGGGGAGGGGAAAGCCACACAGAGCTGTCCCCCTTCAAATTACACCCCAAAAATCTCATACTCAGGGATTCCTCCCAGAAAAAGGCTGCCAGGAGCTGCCTGAGTTGAGTGAAAGGGTGGATGGGACCCCAGATTTAGAAGGAGGGGCCTGGAATCCCCAAAACCAAACAGTGGGGATGGTTGGGGATTGGAGGGACAATTGGGAAGGGACAGAAGAACAGGGAAAAAGAGCGGGCTGGGACGCCCAAATTGAGTTGGGAGGTCTGTGATTTGGGGGAACAATGAGAAAGGGGGGAGGGGACAGGGAAGGTGGGGTTGGGATGGAAGCAGGGTGCTTCCCTCTCGCCCAGCACTCCATCCCTGCAGCGATTCCCGGCACCTAGGGGGGTGGAGGGGCAGATCTGCACTGGGGGCGTCCCCGAGCCCCCTGCCCATCCCAGCGTGTCCATCTCGCTGGTGCCCTCGAGCTCCCAGCCCGGCCCCAGCTGCCTGCTCTGCTCCCTGATGGATTTCTACCCTGCCGACATCCAGCTGAGCTGGTTCTAGGGCCAGCAGGAGCTCTCGGGCCACGTGGTGGCACCGACATTGTCCCCAGCGGGGACTGGACCTACCAGCTCCTGGGGCTGCTGGAAACCGCCCCCCTGGAGTGGGGTCACCTGCAGCTGCCAGGTGGAGCACGTCAGCCTGGAGCACCCCCTGAGCCCGCACTGGGGTACGGCCCGGCCCCCACAGCGCCGGGAGGGCTTAGGAGGACAGGGAGGGGATTTGGGGATCCTGGGGGTTAATGGGAGACCCTCATTGGGAACCCCCTTCCCTCTGTCCCACTTCCCCTTATCCCCCCTCTCCCTCCCCTTTCCCATCGCGCACCCAAACCCCAGCACCCCCCCAGCTCGGTTTGGGGGTGACGCTCCCTTTTCCCACTGGGTCCCGTCCCCTCCCCGCTCACCCGAGAGCTCCGCGCCTGCAGCGGATGGGGGAGGAGGAGAAGGAGGAGGAGGAAAAGGGCAGAAGAGGAGGGGTAGAGGAGGAGCAGGAGCAGCATGAGAGGAAGCACCGGGTGCATCCATGGCTCTCTGGATCTGGAGCCCCTTCGCTCTGGGAACATCGCCCTTCCCCGCATTCCGCAGGTGAGCGGGAAGGGGGAGCTCGCCCCGAATATCTTGAGCGGTCCTGGCAGGCTGTTTTTTGGGAGGGATATTTGGATCTCACCCGAAGTATCTTTTGGGTCCCTGTTTCTTTTTCTCGAGATGGGGCGGGCTGAGCGATGTTTGGATCTTGCAGGACTCCAAAACTGACCCGAAATCCCCTGTGGGTGGACACTGCGGGGTCCCCGGGAGGTGTTTTTTTGGGAATGTCCCGGTGGCGGCTGCCGGCAGAGCCCCGGCGATGGGAGGGGAGTGCGGGGTCCCCGGAGCCACGTGGCGATCGCCCGGTACCGGCGGGGGAAGGGGAGGGGAGCAGCCTTGAGAGGGAGGAGAGAGAAAAGGGGGGAGCTCAGGGAGCCCCGGAGGCTGAAATGGGGGCGTGGAGAGAGGGGACCCCGAGAGCCGGGAGTGAGGGGAGCCTGGAGAAGGGATGAGTCTGGAGAGGGGAACAGAACACACAAGGAAAGCATCGAGGGTCTGGATAAGAGCACAGAGAGTTCAGTCACTGCTCACAGGCACAACACACCTTACCTGGGGAAATTAATTCAATTTATTATCAAACAAAGCAGAGCAAGAGAATGACTAGTTAAATAAATCCTACAAAACCCCATTACCCCCACCTCTTTCTCCTTCCCGGACTTCCCTTTATCCCCCATCCCCTCCTTGCTCCCCAGCCAGAGGCACCGGGGATGGGGTCACACTCAGCTCACGGCACTGCCTCCCCCTCAGGGACAGCAATCCTTGTCCCGCTCCAGCCCGGGGTCCCTGCCACGGGACACAGTCCCTCAGGAACAGGCTGCTCCAGGTCAGGCCGAGCTGGCGGCGGTTCAGGGCAGCAACGGCTCCTTGGCCTCGTGCCCGGGCCGGGCCCTGCCCAAGGCTGGAAGCACCGAGGGCCTGAGAGAGCGGCGGGCCTTGTGCGGGGGATGGGGCCGTGCTGGGCCAGCGCGGGCCCGGCTGCCATTGTGTGATTGTGCCGATGTCACTCGTGCTTGTGGCGCTTGCATTGGGCAGAGCGGGGCCAAGGCCGGCTCCGGTGGCGGCCCCGGCGCAGCAGAGGCGGCATGGGCGGAGCGTCTGTGCGGGCCTGGCAGCGGCGGCAGCGGCCGGGGCTCGGGGAGGCGGCATCGGCGGAGCTCGGAGGCGGCGGCAGCGCAGGTGGGAGCCGCGCTCGCTTCTGCCGGGGCTCGGGGCTCGCTGCGGGCCCAGGGGGAGGCAGGGGGCTCTGGCGGCTTCCTTGTGCCGTGTCCGGCCCGTGTTGCCGCTGGGCTGAGGCCGCTGCGGGAGCGGCTGCCCGCGCTCTCCTTGCCGCTGCTGCCTGGGCAGGAGCCGCTGCCGGAGCAGCGCTGCCTCGTCCCGCTTGCTGTCGCTGGCACAGAGGTGGCTGCCGTGTCCCCGGGAGTGTGCGGGAAGATTGGCGTGGCCAGAGCTTTGTGTCCCGAAAGGAGAGCGAGGAGTCCTGTAAAAGGAACTTGATTCATGACCAAAGGGAGAGGCCACGGGGCATTTCCCATGGGGTCTCTAAAACGCATGAGGTCTCCTTTTTATCGTAATTTTCCGGGCCGCGTATCCCTCTCCCTTTGCCCACTGGCTGAGGTACTTGGTAGGTGCAGACTTCCCTATCCAACTTCTGCGTGTCCCCCTTAATGTGCATCCCCCTTTTGTATAACATGCGATATTCACGGCTCTGGTAAGTGTTTGTTCCCTTCCTCGAAGTTCAGGAATGTAGGAGGACCTTGGCTAAGCAGCAGTCCGTGTCAATTTGTGCTATTTTCTGAAATTGATGGTTTTTCCTGTTGCTTCCTTCTCTACAAGTCCCTGTCCCTATCTCCAAGTAGATTCACACCATCTCTTTGTAAAGACACATTCATCTCACTCCTTTCAACCCCTTCTGTGCTTATTTGCTCAGTAATTCTCTTTGTAAAGTTTTAAATAATATTCACACAATCTCTTGTTCCTGGGCCTTCTCTGGCTTTGGGATTATTCTCAGTGACCCCGTTTTGTGTCCTTTTGTGGCCGTTTCTGGATCAGGAGGCCTGGCTGCCACCTGCATGCCCTTGCTCAGCTGCTGAATGAGCTGCACTCATCGAGGTGTCGTGCATGGTAAAAAGATGAGAGTTGCTGTGGCACATAAGAGGACAAACAGCATTCGTTTAACCCATGCTCTGCCACAGAAAGACAAAAATGTGTCCCATTCCCATCCTTTGCTGATTTGGACCAGTAGATGAGCTACTTTCTTATTTCCTTTGTTATCTGTTTCACCACTTCTGAGTTGTCCTCTTTGCCAACAGCAGTTTCAGTAGTTTTATTTTCCGCAAACTCCCCCATGTTCTGCTTTTTCTAATTCTCTTTCCTTAACAATAGCGTGTCTTGTGACACTTCTCCCTTTCTGCTGCCCTTGCAGACCCGTCCATAAACACATTTTCTCTCTCAGACCAGGGAATGTCTCCTTAGTCTCTCCTAGCCCCGGTCTGCAGCTCTGACACTTGAATGCAGTCATGGGTTTTGGTGCCCGAAAGATAGGCTGGAAATAAATCCCCGTAGACCGATGTCTGTAGAGCAGGGATTTGTTGATTGCAGCACTGCTGGTGAGGGGGATTCCTCCTCCTGACTCACCCTCCCTTGTCAAGTGCTGTGGTACATTTATACAGGAAATTATGCTTAATGTTGCTTTTGTCATTGCAGCGTCACTGCATATGTGCTGGGAATCATTTACATGGGATGATCTCATGGGTATTAGATAACTTTTTGTACTGCGCTTGCTCTTCCCCAATTCGGGGTCTTTGGGGATCTTTGATGAAAGCTTCTAAAGTCTTCTTTGCACTTGAACTTCTCAACTTTGTCTTCGACACATGCGTAGTTATGGTGCTCCTTGGTCCATCTGGTCTTAACCAGTCTAAATTCTTTGTTTTGTGGCTAATTGTCCTGTTCTTCTAAGCTTCTCATTAATGCTACACATATCTATCTCTGAAACCATACACCTGGTGAGGTTTTTCTCTCCTTTTGTCTATTCAACATTTAAGCAACTGGTTAACCATATACTGGCCATTACATTGTATAAGAAGTGTTATTCATATCAGGTTACATATAGGTATGAGAAGTTATGATCCAGGCTACATAAGTAAAAACTATGATTCTGGCTATATAAATTAAAAAAGTTATGCTTCAGGTTATATTGATAAGAAGTCATATTGATGACTTGATGTTAGAATACATAGATATGCAGTGATTATATTGATGTTAGGTTACATAGATATCTTACATCTCAAGCTAGATAAGCACCTTGTAACTGTAATCTAGGTTATATAGGCATCACTACGTTGATCAAAGTCAAAAAGATGCACAAAACCAGGTGTAATTTCAGTGCTGCATTTGCACAACAGGCAAATAAAGGAGGCCAAAGTCCAGCAATTCCTTGGCTGACAGCCAAAAAACCTGCAGGATAAGGCAGCCACATTTTGGTTCCACAACGAGAGATCAGTCTACCAGGTATTACATCAGAACATGGTGCGAGAGATTGCCAGGTAATTGAGGTGTTAAATTCCAGATTTCACCTCAGGGGATGGGCAGCCACCCCCATGGGACTGGTGACAGTTCCTGAGGTGATTATGAGAGAAAGAGTGAACAGAGAGCAGAAAAATGGTTAAAACACTTCAGAAAGACAGGAAATAGTTCAAGGATTACTGAAATTGAACCTTCAAAGACTCAAAAGTGTGGCACATGTCAGAGAAGTAACCCCAATATTGTGAATAAAGTGGGGACAGAGGCTCTCCAATCTGGAGCTCCCCAGGTCATTGCTGGCAAATTGAGACTGCAGAACTTCCCTGAATGGAGAGCTAGAAATGTCTTTCAGTGGGTGCATTTTGCAGGTGGCCTGAAGTGTTTCCCTGCAAAAGGATTAGTGAAAAAAAGTGTTAAATTAAATAATTCCATGTTTTGGAGGTCCTCCAGGAATGTCATCAGCCAGAGAGTCCCATTTCATAGCAGGAACAGTGGGACCAGCAAGGCCTTGGGAATCCAGTGGGACTTGCACACTCCACACCAGCCACAAGGAAAGGGAGAAAGGATTAATTATATTTTGAATTTACAACTGAGTAAAATCTGTCAGGAAACCTCACTGGCTTGGGTACAAGTGCTCCCAATTCTTTGTTGAGAATCAGGGTCCAGCCCAGGGACAGGGGAATAATTAAACCCCTGGGAGCTGCTTTAAGGTGGGCCCTGTGAAACCCCACAGAGGCCAGGGGATGCCCAGGTTAAAGATGGGGCAGAGCTCAGGAGCTCCCTCCTATCTTGGGGTAAAACATTCAGGATTTACCATGGGCAGTTGTCCAGAGGGACGGGACTAGACAGTGGCGGGCAGGAATTTCAGCCAGGACACCGGGGGCACCTCAAGGGCCGGGGCCCGGCCCCTCTCCAGCCACAGGGGGAAGGAGCTCGCTGAGTGTTGTCACCCACAGACACCTGGTGAAGCTGGGCAGCGTTTCATGGGGGCTTTGCTCTGGAATTTAAAAGGCTTGGTGTTGGTTGATGATGGAATTATTGACCCCAGATCCAATGAGATGGAGGGAGAAGAATAAATAACCCTGTATTGAAGCTGGATACAGAGTGACTAAGGCTGATTACAGAAGCTGTGTAAATTCCACCTGGAGCAGCCGCCAGTCTGCTCCAGGTGTGTCATGATCCTGTGCCAGAGTCCTTGTGACAATTCATGCCTGGAAATCAAGTGCTGAGACAGCTCTAAAAAGAAACATAATCTCCAAAAAAAGGGACCAAGAACAGAAATTTTGAGTTCCCCCCAAGGTGTTGAGTGGAGCTTAAAGACTGTCAAAAAAGGATAAGAGGATGTACTGGGGTGCACACAGGATGATAAACGTGGATGGAAGCAGGGCAGAAACACAGAACGGGAACTACAGTGAGGGTTTTGGCAAGATATGGACTGAGCAGCAAGTTTGAGGATAGGTCATGTGTAACATCAGGGCACTCAGTGAGTGTGACCACCAGAGACCCCTTCAGGGGACCCTCCAGGAGCACAAAAGGACTGCGAGCAGGAGGTGGATGGGTGGAAATGAGTCCCAGGGAAGGTGATCTGTATGGATTAGCCAGGGAGTGCCTCGTAATGGGTATGTGTGATCAGAGTGGAACAAATACTCCGTTAGATTCAGCACACACATGAGATTAAAGGAGAAATCCTTGGGGTGTGTCCAGCACTCCTAAAGAATGGCTGTTTTCCAGTGCTTCAAATTGTGGTAGAAAGGTAATTTTCTGGCTGATTTTGGTAACCTCCTGTAAAAGACGGTACGGAAATCCCTCATCTGCCTCACCATCATCGATGAGGACAGAGACTGAAAACCCAAAAAGCCCCAAAGGGGAAAGAGGACTTTTGAGTCCGGCCAGATCAAAGTGGGATATCTGCCAAGTACAGGTGCCTGAACTGGTAGTGCAGGTCACGGTAGACTGCGTCGTTCTTGCTGCCAAGGCGGAAAGGACTGTGCAATCCTGTACACCTGTTCTGTACTCCAAGACAATGGGCCTTATCCCCCACCTCTTGGCTAGCTGCCCCTCGCTTTCGAAAAGATTTCCTCCGGTGAACAAATTATGACAGAGGGGCGTCTGTGCGGGCCTGGCAGCGGCGGCAGCGGCCGGGGCCTGGGGAGGCGGCATTGGCGGAGCTCGGAGGCGGCGGCAGCGCAGGTGGGAGGCGCGCTCACTTCTGCCGGGGCTCGGGGCTCGCTGCGGGCCGAGGGGGCAGCCGGGGGCTCTGGCGGCTTCCTTGTGCCGTGTCCGGCCCGTGTTGCCGCTGGGATGAGGCCGCTGCGGGAGCGGCTGCCCGCGCTCTCCTTGCCGCTGCTGCCTGGGCAGGAGCCGCTGCCGGAGCAGCGCTGCCTCGTCCCGCTTGCTGTCGCTGGCACAGAGGTGGCTGCCGTGTCCTCGGGAGTGTGCGAGAGAATTCGCATGGCCAGAGCTTTGTGTCCCGAAAGGAGAGCGAGGAGTCCTGTAAAAGGAACTTGATTGGTGACCAAAGGGAGAGGCCACCGGGCATTTCCCATGGCGTCTCTAAAACGCAGCCTCCTTTTTTGGCGTAATTTTCCCGTCCACGTCTCCCTCTCCCTTTGCCCACTGGCTGAGGTACTTGGAAGGTCCAGACATTCCTATCCACCTTCTGCGTCTCCTCCTTAATGTGCACCCCCCTTTTGTATAACATGCGATATTCATGGCTCTGTTAAGTGTTTGTTCTTCTGGAAGTTCAGGAATGTAGGAGGACCTTGGCTGAGCAGCAATCTTTGTCAATTAGTGTCATTTTCTGAAACTGATGTTTTCTCCTATTGTTTCCTAATCTACAAGTCCCTGTCCTTATCTCCAGGCAGATTCACACCATCTTTTTGTAAAGACACATTCGTCTTACTCCTTTCAGTCCCTCCTCTTCCGATTTTCTCAGTAATTTTCTTCACAAACTTGTAATTACCATTGACTCAATCTCTTGTTCCGAGGCCGACTTTGGTTCTGGGATTATTCTCAGTGACCTCATTCTGTGTCCTTTTGTAGTCATTTCTGGATCAGGAGGCCTGGCTGCCACCTGCATCCCCTTGCTCAGCTGCTGAATGAGCTGCAGTCAGCGAGGTGTCGTGCATGGTAAAAAGATGAGAGTTGCTGTGGCACAAAAGAGGAGAAACAGCTTTTGTTTAGCCCATGGTCTGCCAGGGAAAGACAGAAACATGTCCCATTCCCATCCTTTGCTGATTTGGACCAGTAGATGAGCTACTTTCTTATTTCCTTTGTTATCTGTTTCACTACTTTTGAGTTGTCCTCTATTTGCCAACAGCAGTTTGAGTCATTAAATTTTACACAAACTCCTTCTCCTTCTGCTTTTTCTAATTCCCTTTCTCTAATAAGAGTGTGTCTTGTGACTCTTTTCCCTTCTGTTGCCCTTGAAGACACATCCAAAAGAATTACCAGGGTAAGGAATTCCAAACACCAATTCCACGGGAGATAATTGAATATCTGCCCTGGGTCTGGCTCTTATTCTTGCCAAAGCCAATGGCAAAAGCCTTACCCATGGCATCTTGCTTTCTATCAGCAGCTTCAAAAGGTGTTTCTTTATTTCCCCATTCATTCTTTCTACCTGAGCTGAGCTCTGAGGGTGCCAGGGTTTTGGAGGTCCCATTGTATTCCTAAAGCAGCCATAACCCCCTGCAAGATCTTCCCTCTAAAATGAGTTCCCCTCTCTGAGTCTATTGCTTCCACAATGGCTTATCTTGGAGTTATAGGTTTTAAAAATTCCTTAAGAACAGATCCAGTGGTGGCTGCAGCAGTGGGAAATGCTTGTGCCACTGTGTGAGCTGCCATGCTGTTAGCAGAAGATATTGAAGCCTTGGCTCTTGCAAGCACACCCAGCTGCGGGGTTTGAGCTGAGCATGGGGGCAGTGACCTGCGCTTTGTGTCATTCCCTTTCCTTAACAACAGCGTGTCTTGGGACTCTTTTCCCTTCTGCTGCCCTTGCAGACCCTTCCATAAACCCATTTTCTCCCTCAGGCCAGGGAATGTCTCCTCAGTCTCTCCTATGCCAGGTCTGCAGCTCTGTCACTTGAATGCAGTCATGGGTTTCTTCCCAGCCCCCCTGTCCAGGGCCGTGATTGTCAGGGGGGCAGAACCGGCCCCAGGATGGATTGGGAATGGGGACCCCCGTGTGTCCCCCCCAAGTCACCCCGCTCTGGGGGGGCCTTGGGAGGCACCTGAACCCCAGGACGGCACCCAGTGAACCCCTTAAGCTGCCAGGACCCCCTGTTTTGCCAGGGGAATTTGGGGAGAGGGCACGTGGGGGGCGCCCAGGCCGGGCCAAGAGTCCAGCTCTGCCCCAGCCCGACCTGCCCTGGCTCTATCCTGGCTCCTTCCGCGGGATGTGACGGCCTTGGAAAACGTGGGACCAAGGGTGGGTGCTGGCCCCAGGGAGAGCAGGAGAAGGGGTGGAGGAGGAGGAGGGGGGGGTGGGGGGAGGAGGAGAAATAATTCCGGAGAGTAGACAGAGGCGGAATTAGTAAAGAGAAGGAGCGATGGAGGAGGAGCCGGGGGAGGAGAAGTGGTAGGAAGAGGAGGGAGAGACGAAGGGGAGGAGCAGAAAAAGGAGGGGCAGCACAAGACGCACAAGGGTCGCTGCCTCCCTTTGTCTGCCGCGGATCTGGAGACATCGCCCCCCCCTCCCCCCCATATGCTCTACGTGAGTGGGGAGGGGGAGCTTGCCCCAGATCTCTCGGGGGATCCCTGAGCAGCATTTTTTCCTGGGGGTTGTTTTAGCTCACGGTTTCTGGATTTGAGCCCAAGTATCGTAAGGGTCCCTGTGAGGGTTTCATTTGGAGTAGGGGTTGTTTGGATCATGCGGGACCCCAAAGCTGAGCCTCAAATGCTCCTTTGGGGGATATTTTGATAGCTCCATGTTGTGATCTTCTGGTACCAGGGTAGGAGGGGGACGTTGGTCTTGGGTCCCTCTGGAAGAGTGGTGGAGGGGGACATTGGGAGCCCTGGTCTGGGGTGAGGGGAGAGGGGCGATCTCGGAGCTGGGCGATCTCTGTCAGCTTGGAGTGGGGGGGAGTGTGGATAAAGAAGGACCCCAGGGATCCCTGGAAGTCCAGATCAAAGAGTGAGGGAAGAAGGGACCCTCAAAACCTACCAGATCACCCCTAAGCAGGACCCTGGAGAGATGAAACCCCAGGAGCCACGGGATCCCAATCAGCTCAGGGAAGGGAGACCCCCCATAAAGCAGAAGTGGAGAGATCAGAGGAGGGGGGCCCTGGGAGGGTTTTGTTGGGCTGAATCCTTGTGGTTTGGTGTTTTTATGGACAGAAAACCCCCAGAGACTTCTACAGCTGGACCTGGGCATCTGGAACTCTCAAGACAAGGTACTCATCCCTTTTATTTACCCCCAAACCAGAATTTGTCATTCCCAAGCCTTGGCCAGATGCAGGAGGAGGAAAAGCCACGGAGTTGCTACACGAGTAGGGGCTGCAAACCCAGCCCACTGTGCTGCGAGGAGGAAAGACCCTCCCTGTGCCAGGAAGGTGGCAGGAGATCCAGGCAGAGCCCAGGGTTGGTGGAGAAGCCTCATGGTAGGGAGAAGCCACACACATGCCTGGAATGTGGGAAGACCTTCAGGTGGAGATACAGCCTAAACAGGCACCAGATGATCCACACTGGGGAACGGCCCTACGAGTGTGGGGAATGTGGGAAGAGCTTCAGAGACAGCTCCCTCCTGATGCAGCACCTGAGAGTCCACACTGGGAAAAGCCCTATGAGTGCTTGGAATGTGGGAAGAGCTTCAGCCAGAACTCCAGCCTGATCCAGCATCAGAGGATTCACACTGGGGACCGGCCCCATGAGTGTGGGGAATGTGGGAAGCGCTTCCGCCTGAACTCCCACCTGATCCAGCACCAGATGATCCACACTGGAGAACGGCCCTATGATTGTGGGGAATGTGGGCAGAGGTTCAGAATCAGCTCTGTCCTGATCCAGCACATGAGAATCCACACTGGGGAAAAGCCCTACGAGTGCATGGAATGTGGAAAGAGCTTCAGCCAGAACTACAGCCTGATCCAGCATCAGAGGATCCACACTGCGGAACAGCCCCATGAGTGTGGGGAATGTGGGCAGACTTTCAGAATCAGCTCTAACCTGATCAAGCACCTGAGAATCCACACTGGGGAAAAGCCCTACGAGTGCTTGGAGTGTGGGAAGAGCTTCAGCCACAGATCCAGTCTGACCCACCACCGGGTGATCCACACTGGGGAACGTCGTCATGAGTGCGGGGAATGTGGGGAAAGCTTCAAGTGGAGCTCCAGCCTGAGAAAACATCAGCGCATCCACACTGGGGAGAGGCCCTACGAGTGTCCTGAATGTGGGAAGAGGTTTCAGACCAGCTCCCATCTCCTCGTGCATCAGCGGATTCACAGAGAGGAGAGGCCCTTCCGCTGCCCCGACTGTGGGAAGGGCTTCAAACGCAACTCCCACCTTGTCCTGCACCAGCGCATCCACACTGGGGAGAGGCCCTACGAGTGTCCCCAGTGTGGGAAGAGATTCTCTGTGAGCTCTCACTTGACCCGACACCAACGGAGGCACCAGTAAGGGAAGCCCTGTGAGTGCCCCGAGTGTGGGAAGAGCTTTGTGCACTGCTCCAGCTCCATCCCCCATGGGAGGATCTGCGTTGGATGATTCCCAGTGACCCCGTTGGGCAGAGCCCTGGTGATCCCCCTTCTGGGTGATCCATGTTTGGATCCAGTGTATTTGGTTTGTGTGGCCAGGTTTTGGTATCAGGGGGCTCCAGGGGTTACTTTTGTCAGCAGCTTCCAGAAGCTTCCCCTGTGTCTGGCTCCTGTTCTGCCCCGCCCCAAAGGCAAGGGGAACCCAGGGTGCCCCTGGATCCTCTGGGGCAAATTAGAGTGAATCGAAAGTGATTGGTCTCTGTTTATCAATATAATTGTGTTGGGTTTTTTTTTAGAACAGTTCGGTTGCTGTGTAACGGGGGTTTGGAGCACATTTGGTTCTGTGCTACCACTAAAAGCATAAAAGTAAGACTTAGGAAAATGTAAAAGTGAAAAGAAAGAAAGTAGAAGAGGAGAAAGATACACAATCATCAGCCCTGGATCCAGCAACAAAACTTTTGGTCTTGATGGTTACAGTATCCCTGTACTTGGTTTGAGTGATGGTCCCAGGCTGGATCCCTGGGGTTGGGGAAGCCCTGGAAGCTCCAAGTTCCGAGGGTTAGTACAGGCTGAGGTTTGGGTGAACACCCAGGTACCTCCCCTGGGGGAGTTTTACACTGTCTGATGTCCCACTGTGGATCCTGGGGCACTCTGGGGGGCTCTGATGGTTCATGGCCCCTTGTAAGATGTGGCCCTGCCTGTGCCGGCAGCGCAGCTGAGCCAGGTATGGCCCATGGGAAGGGATGGAAAGCTGCAGGTGTGGGTGTGAATGTCCTGGGCCTTCCCTGGGGGAGTTTGCAGAGGTGAGGGAGTTGTGTAAGGGAGGGCATTGCCCTGGTGCAAAGGCCTGCCCCAGCTGGCAGCATCTGCTTGTGCTGGGCCTCTGCCCTTCCCTGGCTCCCAGCGTGGCTCATCCCCTGCGGGGCTGGGTGTTCACCCCCTGTGGCCCTGGGCACCTCCTGTGCCCATGGCCAGCAAAGCCCCCGCTGCTTTTGCCAATGGCCACTGCTTTGAGCCATTGACCCTGTAAAAGTCTGGACAGAAATCCCTCATCTGCCTCACGACCATCTACAGAAGCAGAGGCTGAAAACCTGGAGACCCTAAAAGGGGAAAAGGACTTTTGCATAATGAAGTCCAGCCAGATCCTGCTGGTGTGCCCGCCAGGCACCCAGGTGTGCTGCAGAGCTGTGCTGCAGAGCTGTGCTGCAGAGCTGTGCTGACAGATGCCTGTGGAACCGTCCCACTCGGCTACCGGGGCGGAAAGGACTGCACAAGGACTATATGTTTTGTACAGCTGCACCTGCATCCTGAAACAATGAGCCTTAGTCTTCCACCTGCTGGCCATTTGCCCCTCGCCTCTGGAGGAATTGCCTCATGTCTTGGTTACCTGCCCCTCGCTTTCAAAAAGACTATAAAGAGACTCTCAAAAGTACCCCTACGAGATCTCCCTACAGACAAGACGGAATCCATCGGAGCTGGACAACGAGGACTTCGTCGTGCCGTGGTAGCTATTAACCCCTTTCTCTCCCCCCCTCTCTCAACCCTACATCTCTCTCTCTCTCCTCTATCGCATAATCATGTTGTTGGTACTCAATAAAGGTGCTTTTGATTTTGACTGAAATAAAAAAAATATGTGACCCTGTTTCTTTTGCACTCTGAGATTCGGGTAACGATCCATCACAACTCCCGCTTGTGTTAGCAGTTTGTGGCATTAATTGACATCATGGACAGGATTCTGAGGCAGAAGGGGTTGCAAGGTTTTTGTGTAGTCCGTAATAGGGGAAGGACGTTTTGCTCCGGCCGCACCTAGCCTGACACTCCAAAAGGGTGAGCGGTGTCTAGAAAGCAAGGGGGGCATCTCGAATTTCCCACAAACTGCACATGCCTGGGTGAAAAGCACCCCTATACTCTGTTGAGGGCTCTGTCTTCAGAATTTCACAAAAGAATCTCTTGGTGCAAAAGGGGGAGCTTTGTGTTTCTTTTTAAAAGGTGGGTGTGTAAGGAGTTTGGTCTACTTGGTGTTAGAAGAGACAACAGATAGTAACTAAGCAGGGCCTCCAAGTAGATTTAGTCTCTTCACCCACTTCAGGGAAGCGAAGGGAGACACAGCCCAGTTCTCTGGGTTGTGGATGCAATTAAGTTTTTACCTCCCTGAAGTGGTTTTCACTACCCCTTCAAAAACATGACCTCAAACACTAGAACAAAAGACACAGCTGCATTTTATGCCTTGTTAGCAAAACACAATGCCATACCCTCTCCAGGAGCGGAAGAGTGGGCACAAAACAACTGGTTTAATTCAGAAAATGTAATTGATAGAATTTAGTCTCTACAGCATGGGTCAAAATTCAAACTTAGCTGAGATAAAGCTGTGATCTTCTCTGTCCTAGGGGCATGCCTTACATCAGCTATAGATCACCATTTCAAGCGGTGCAGTGAACAAGAAGCAATAATAGACTCTCTCCAAAACCTAGTGGAAATCTTGCAGAAACAATTAGAGGAAGAAAGGAAGGAGTTACACTCTCTTGTTACAAGATCTCTTGAGAGAAAAATGTCTTAAAAATTCGAGGAATACCGACTCACCACAAGACACAAAGGAAAAGGAATCACTTTACCCCCACAAAGAATTAAAGCAAGTCAAAAATTGTGGGCAAAACTGCTGTCCTCCTATGACATCTTTAAAACAGAATGTGTCTTCCAAGTGTCACTCACCGGAGGAGACCAAATTTATTTAACTGAACAGGAGGCCAGTGGATACTGGGGACATGGAGTTTTCTTAACAACAGGAGACAAACATAACACCTCATCCCCAACTCAGCATGCAACTTTCCAGGCTGGGGGACTCAATCCTCCAGAAAGTGGAGACCCTTTAGCTATTGTTAGTACCCCTGATCAACTTCTAGAAAGCGTTCACAAAGCCGCTTGTCTGCAAATGATACATGAAAGGAAGTTGATTCCTGGATATGAATCCCCTGTGCAACTGCCTGTGAAACCTGAAATGAAGACCCCTTTAATTCAGGGTCTCCCAGAATCACTCAAACCCACAGCAATTGTCTTACAGAAAACCATAGCGGTTGTGGGTCCCGTAGAGAAGCTGGAAAAATTCCTTGAAAACCCAACAGATCGAACCGGATCTACTGATCTTGGGAATGCCCCAAATTCTACACCTTCTCAGCCATTGGGTTCACACTTGAATTCACCTGCCAGTGATCGCAAAGTTTATACATGGAGTGAGGTTGTAGAAGGTCTGATTAATTACAGTAGAAAACGTGGACCTGTAAAAACCCCACAAGAAAAATCAGAGAAAACACTGGGTAGCAGGGACATTGGGGTCCCTCATAGTGAAAACCCAGACAATAGAAAACCCAGTGGACCCCCCTTGCTTTCTCAAAGTCTGGGCAGTGAGCCCAAGCAACCCCTCCCTCAGAGCCTGGGCAGTGAGCCAAAGCAGCCTTTCCTTCAAAGTCCAGGCAAGGACCCAAAACAGCTTTGTCCTCAAAACCAGGTAAACTGGCTTTTGGGAATTTGGTGGAAGGATATCCCACCTGAAACCTTAACATCTTTAGATCAGATTAAAATGCCTGAATCCAGGAAACATCTCCAACATGCTTTAGGGTTATTGGTGTTCTGGAGAAAACACATCCCTGATTTTTCCATAATTGCCAGACCTCTTTATAACTTGCTGAGAAAAGGGGTGAAATGGGAATGGGATGCTTCTCAAGAAGAAGCCTTACAATTACTGATTTTTGAAGCAACAGCTCACCAAGCCCTAGGCCCCATTCACCCTACAGATCTTTTTCATGTGGAATGGGGATTTGCTTCCTCAGGGCTGTCAGTACACATCTGGCAGCAAGGCCCAGAGGGCCCAACAAGGCCTGTTGTTTTTTATTCCTGTGGCTTCAGAGATGCTGAAAAAAGATACACACTTTGGGAAAAGGGGCTGTTTGTGGTTAGCTTAGCCCTCGTTGAAGTGGAGAAAACTACACAACAACAACCAATTGTTTTAAGAGACCCTTTCAAAGTTATTAAAACAATTTCTACCCGGGACTCCCCCACCTGATCGGGTGGCCCAGAGGGCCTCAGTTAGAAAGTGGGATGCTCAGATTGAACATTATTGTAACACTTTCTCAATAACTGAAGGAGCTGTAGAAAACCTGGCAATACAAGAAAGCTTCAGTAGCAGCCAAGACTGCCTCAGTTATTAAGGTAGCCTTCCACACTTCCTCCGGTGAAACAGAGGGGGAAGGCAGCGCCCAAGTTGGTGAGCTGATAGCTGTTCGGAGTGTTCTCCAACGTGAAGCACAGAATATTTTTCTTGTTTGTATCTATGCTTGTTTCTATGCTGTGTTTAACGGATGGACTGAGTGGCTTTCTTTTTGGCAGCAAAAAGCATGGACAGCCTCTGATGCCCTAGGAAAGGAGCATCAGACAAATACACGCTGGATAATTTCATCATTTTAACCTTTTCTGCCCTTTGGTGGCAGGCTCTGTTGTGTTTACTTTTCACAGGGGAACTCCGAGGGACATGAAGAATGTATAGATTTAAAATAAATGCCATAGCAAAGCCCATACTGAGTGCAGTAGCTACATACCATGGTGTAAGCACCCCACTTGTGCTGGATGACAAGAATAATGTTTTTCCCTCCCTTTATGGTAACATGAGGTGATGATGTTATAATACAATATAAATTAATTGCTGAACTTCTTGCTAAACTTAACTGTTGTACAATTTTCCCATAAAATCATGTATGGTAAAAACAATGCAAGATACTGGGGGGACCTCGAAGTTCATGTTGTAATACCTACCACCCAACCACCGATTATGCTAAGCCTGAGAATTTCTGAAGTTGGGCCATATAAAATCAGGAAAATTAGGAAACAACAAATATTGTTTAACCAGGTATGGTCTCTTAAACAAGTTAAATTGCTAATGCAAAACAATGTCTCAGAAATTCAGCCAGTTTGCTCACCTTTTAACACAAAGAGACATTACTGGTGCTGTGGGAACAGCATTGGGAATCTTGAATAGCATTGATTCAGAAGTACTAATGAATAAATTGGCTGTCACAATTAGAGATTTAACCAACTTACAACGACCACTGCAGTTGTCATTAACCCGCCAGTGGTTGTTATCAAACATATTAACTTAGTGAATTTTAACCATATGTAATGCTTCAGTGCATTCAATATTCCCTATCATTATGTTAGGGCTGAATCATGATGGAACTATTCTTTATCCTTTTGAGCATAAGCAATGGGCCCGTCAAATTGATAAGAAATGCCAAACTGTTGATTTAGAAACTTGTATTGTCCGGGAACAACTAGGGTTCATCTGTGAAAGTAATGCAATCAGAGCTCAGGACGTTTGCTTAGACACGGAACAGAATATCTGTCATTTTGAAATTCATCCTAAAGCGAATCCTGAAAGAGTGCTTGTGTATATAGGCAATGGATGTGAATGCTTGAGAACTGCTTGCGACCGAGTAGTTATAGAAAATTTAGTAATGGATACTAAAATCATTCCAATTTTTGTGTTTGTAACTTTATACACCAAATTGTACCTACTCCCATTGGGATGAACCTTACCTTGGTAAAGCAATTGTTGCTTCATCAAGATTTAATCAAAAATTTGGAAAAGATCAAGAAGAACAGACAGAAATCCTTGGTAACTGTTCATCACAATGTAAACAAAATACATCGTGTTCTGGAAAGGGTAAGGAAAGATGCCAAACACAGGTGGTGGGATACCCTTTTTGAGTGGTCACCTACTGCCACAGGGGTCCTGAATAAATTGTGTCATCCCATCATTGTTCTCTTAATTTTAGTTTTGATTGGTTTTGTCTTGTTGGCAATTTTGTATATCATGAATTGGAGAATGATGAAACGAATAATACATTTGACATCTATAATGAATATGCATAATTTGATCAATGTTTCATTCTCTGTGGACACCCCTGACGTTATTGATACAAGACAAACTAAGGTATAATAAGAAATTAGATATGTACTTTATTGCCTTTTATAATCCAATCAATTATTAATGTAATCTTATTAGAGTAAAGCAGTTGTTCCTTCAACAGGATTTAAACAAAATTTTATGTGATTGAAATTACTTATCCTTTTTGTTCTTTTCTTGTTCTTTTCTTTCTTTCTCTTTTTTGTCCCTATTTTCCAGGGTTATGCTACCCACACTGATGAGACCTGAAGACTTCGTGACAACACTAGACTCCTGACGACGATCGTGAGCCACGGGGTGGTGTAAGAGACTGGACTTAAATCCCTCACTGCCTCACGACCATCTACAGAAAGAGAGACTGAAAACCCAAAGACCCCAAAGGGGAAAGAGGACTTTTGCACAAAGTAGTCCGGGTCAGATCCTGGTGGGATGCCTGCCAGGTGCAGAGGTGTGCACATGCCTGTGAGACTGGGTCGCTCTGGCTACCAGGGCGAAAAGGACTGCCCAGGAACGATCTGCTTTGTGCACCTGCACCTGTACCCCAAAACAATGGGCCTTACTCCCCCACCTCTTAGCCAGTTGCCCCTTGCCTTTGAAAAGATTACCTCACCTCTTGGTCAGCTGCCCCTCACTTTCAAAAAGACTATAAAAGGAGTCTCTGAAAAGACCCCTACGAGATCTCACCACGGACAAAGACGAAATCTTTTGGCTCTGGACCATGAGGACTTCGTTGTGCCATTGGTATCTGCAACCCCCCTTCCTCTCTCTCTCAACCCTATATCTCTCTCTCTCCTCTATCGCATAATCGTGTTGTTGGCACTCAATAAGAGTGCTTTTGTTTTTGATTGAAACTAAAAAATACTTGTCCCTGTTTCTTTTGAACTCAGAGATTCGGGTAACGAACCATCACAACTCCCGCTTGTGTTAGAGGATCCTGACACTGAGACAAGTGGATGTCCCTGGGAATGACTACAAGCATGCTGAGGGAAACTGGGATATACTGGGAGAGTCTGCAATCTTTCTGGGAGCAACTGGGACCACCCTGGGTGTAAGTGGGAGTGGCTGGGACCAACTGGGATCATGCTGGAATCCACTGGGAGCAACTGGGAGTACTGCACTGAGGGCAACAGGGATGTACTGCAAGAGACCAGCAGTGACTGGGAACATCCTGGGAGTGATTGGGAGCTTGTTGCAGGTGACTGGGATATACTGGGAGAGACAGGAATTGACAGGGGTCATATTTCTGTGAATACCTGAGAATGACTGGGATCCTACTGGAACCATACTGGGAGTGAGTGGAACCATCCTGGATAACTGGGAGCAACTGGGACCATGTGGGGAGCAAATGGCATCCTACAGACAGGGACTGGGAGTGACTGGGCTCAAACTGGATGTGACTTGAACCACACAGGGAGTGTCTGAGACCACAATGGGATCATATTGGGTGTGACTGGGAGGGACTGGGCCCTACTGAGATCCCACCCCAGGCACCATCAGGGGCAACACAGACCCAGCCTGGGCACAGGGAGGGAATTTATTCCCAAGCAAATCAAAACAGCACAAGGACAAGGGAAAGAAATCTCTCCAACACCTTCCCCACACACAACACGGATCACCCAGAATGGGGATCACGAGATCTCTGCCCAGTGGGGTCACTGGGAATCATCCAACGTGGATCCTCCCATGGTGGATGGAGCTGGAGCAGCACACGAAGCTCTTCCCACACTCAGGGCACTCGCAGGGCTTCCCTTGGTGGTGTCTCCGTTGGTGTTGGGTCAAGTGAGAGCTCTGGGAGAATCTCTTCCCACACTGGGGACACTCGTAGGGCCTCACCCCAGTGTGGATGCGCTGGTGTCGGACAAGGGTGGAGTTGCGTTTGAAGCCCTTTTTTTCATTGTTATTTTATGTTATTTTATCTTATTTGGTTTTACATCTTTTGTTTGGTTTTTTTTTTTAATATATCTTTATTCCTAATTATTTTGTAAAGTTTTAAATGTTTTTTCCTATTACTTCGTGATTATTATCCTTTTGCCCCCCCAACCTTTGTTGTCCTCCTGGAGGTTTGTGGGGAGATGCTGTCCCTCAGCCCTTCCTGCCCTGGCACCGCGGCCACTCCGGTGCCGTCAGGCCCCGGTTCGAAGGGAAACCACAAAATGCTCTGGGAGTAAAGCCGGTCTGCAGGAAAACCCTGCAGGGGGGATTGAATCCCACGGACAGCCATTGCTGGGAGTTGCAGATTCCAAATGCTCCAAATGGCCGGAGGGAACCGCGCTGGGGCCTCGGGGCCTCCCTGGGGGCACCTCGGGGATCCCTCAGGCGGAGCGACCCCTCCCGCCCCCCAAAATCCGCAGGTTTGGGTCAGCTGAGGAAAAGAGCTGGAAAAAGGGGCTGGAAAGGGCGTGGAGCCCAAGAGGATCCCTCAGCCATCGCCGGCAGGAAAATCCCCTGAAACCAAGGAAATAATGATGAAATTTTTAACTCTTTCCGCTGCTGTTTCCAGAAGGTCCCGGCCGGGTCCTGCTGAGAGGAGCCGGGGGTAGGGAGGGAGCTCAGGGCCTAATTGGGGAGAAAAGTTGAATTGGGGCGAGGACACTTTAATTGTGGGGAGAAAAGGTGACTGGAGGGGATTTGAATGGGAGGGAATGATTTGAATTGGGGAGAGGAAATGAAGTGGGGGGGAGGAGCCCCCCAGCCCTCGGCTGTGCCCTGAAGGTGCTGCCAGCGGCTTCCCTGCTCTGACCCCCGGGCTGGGGGCGCGGAGCTGCTGCTGCTCCCCGGGAATGTCACGGGATAGAAACTCCATTCAAGCTTTCCTGTTCCCAGTCACTCCCAATAAGATCCCAGCTGCCCCTAACATGGTCCCAGTCGCTTCCAGTCACAGCCACTCTGGCTCCTTTCACTCCCAGTCACTCCCAGTAGCAGCCCAGTACAGCCCCAGTCACTTCCAGTATGAACCCAGTCACTCCCTCTGTGATGTCATTTGCCTCATCATGGTCGCAGTTGCTCCAAGCATGATCCCAGTAAGAGTCCAGTCACCCCCAGTATGATCCCAGAAACTTCCAGACACTTCCAGTATTATGCCAGTCACTCCAAGTATGACTCTGTCAGTCCCAGTATGATCCCAGTTACCTCCTGAATTTTCCCAATTGCTCCCTTTCACCACAATTGTGGTTCCTGTCACTCCCAGTACAACTCCAGTCAGTCCCAGAATGATCCAAATCATGCCCAGTTGCCCTCACTGTGGTACCAGTATATCCCAGCATGATCCCTGGCGCCCCAAAGATGGTCCTGCCTGGTTCCAGTGCTGCTCCCAATATATCCTGGTGCCCCTGTATGCCCCAGTCAATCCCAGCATGTCACATTCCGTCCCGGTCCCTTCCCAGCGGCGGCCGCAGCTCCTCCCCATGGCCTCGGGCTCTGCAGGGACCTCTCGCTCCGTCCCCGAGCTGATTTTGAGGGGGTCGTGTATCCCCCCCAGCCCTGCTGTGACTCGGCCCCCACCCGACTGCTCCCAGTGTTCCCAGTAAAGCTTCTCAGTTTTCCCTGGTCCCGTTTATTGGGGGGCGGTGGGGAGGGACTTGGGGGGACCCCACGGGGAGGCAGAACCAGCCCCGGGATGGATCGGGAATGGGGACCCCCGTGTGTCCCCCCCGTGTCACCCCGCTCTGGGGGGGCCTTGGGAGGCACCTGAATCACAGCACAGCACCCAGTGAACCCCAAAAGGCGCTGGGAACCCCCGGTTTTGCCAGAGGAATTTGGGGAGGGGGAGCGTAGGGGGCTCCCAGGCCAGGCCAAGAGCCCAGCGCTGCCCCAGCCCGACCTGTCCCGGCTCCATCCCGGCTCCTCCCGTGGGATGGGATGGCCTCGGGAAAAGGGGGCCAAGGGTGGGCGCTGGGCCCATGGGGAGCAGGAGAAAGGATGGAGGAGGAGGAGGAGGAGGGATGTGGAAAGAGCAGGAGAAGGGCCGGAGAGGAGAAGGAGGAGGGATGAGGAAGGAGGAGGGGAGAGGGAAGAGAGATGGAGGAAGAGTCGGGGGAGGAAGAGGAGGGAGAGAGGAAGGGGAGGAGCAGGAAACAGATGAGGAAGAGGAGGAAATTCTTGGTTCCAGCTCCCGCTACGTTTGCAGCACCTTCAACCCGGGAGTACCCCCGACCCACCCGCCCCCCTCCACTTGCCGCAGGTAAGCAGGTAGGGGGATCTCGCCTTGAATATTCCGGGAAGTTCGTGGCGATTTTTCTGGGGTTTTTGGTTATTCAGACCTTGGAGGACCCCAAAGCTGAGCCGCAAATGCCCCTTGGTGGGTAATGGGGCACCACAAAGGCTTGGGGTTTGTTTTTGGGAGTGGGGAAGGGACAGGTGGCTGCTGCCAGCAGAGCCCGGGCTGTGGTTGTGGGAGATGTGGGATCTCCGGAACATCCCTAAGGGAGATCCTGGAGAGGGGGAACCGCAGGAGCAACAGGACCCCCATCAGCCCAGGCAAGGGGGGACCCGTGAAACACCAAAGTGTGGAGATCAGGGACGGGGAACTGCTGGGAGGGGTTTTTTGGGTGAAACTTGGTGGTTTGAAGAGTTTTACGGACACAAAACACCCACTGACTTCCTGGGATGGACTTGGGCAGGAGGAATGCCCAAAGCAATGAACTTATTCCTTGTTTTTTCCCCAAGTCAGGATTTGTCATTCCCAAGCCTTGGGCAAATGGAGGAGGAGGAAAAGTCCCGGAGATCCTGCAGGAGGAGGGGCTGCAAACCCAGCCCAGGGAGCTGAGAGGAGGAAAGACCCTCCCTGTATTGGGAAGATGGACAGAGATCAAGGCAGAGCATGGAGCTGGGGGAGAAGCCTCATGGTGGGGAGAAGCCCCACAAATGTTTGGAATGTGGGAAGAGCTTCAGGTGGAGCTCCCATCTGATGTTACACCAGAGGAAAAGCCTTATGAGAGTGGGGAATGCGGGAAGAGCTTCACGTGTAGCTCCAGCCTGAACAAGCACCAGATGATCCATACTGGAGAACGGCCCTACGAGTGTGGGGAATGTGGGAAGAGCTTCAGAGACAGCTCCTACCTAATGGAGCACCTCAGAATCCACACTGGGGAAAAGCCCTACGAGTGCTTGGAATGTGGGAAGAGCTTCAGCGAGAGATCCAGCCTGATCCAGCACCAGATGATCCACACTGGGGAACGGCCCCATGAGTATGGGGAATGTGGGAAGAGCTTCAAGTGCAGCTCTGACCTGAGAAAACACCAGCGCATCCACAGCAGGGAGAGGCCCTACGAGTGTCCCCAGTGTGGGAAGAGAATCTCCCAGAGCTTTCACTTGACCCAACACCAATGGAGGCACCACTAAGGGAAGCCCTGCGAGTGCCCTGAGTGCAGGAAGAGCTTCGTGTGCTGCTCTAGCTCCTTCCACCATGGGAGGATCCACGTTGGATGATTCCCAGTGACCCCATTGGGCAGAGCCCTGGTGATCCCCGTTCTGGGTGATCCCCCCTGTGTGTGGGGAAGGTGTTGGAGAGATTTCTTTCCCTTGTCCCTGTGCTGCTGTGATTTGGTTGGGAATAAATTCACCTGCCTGTGCCCAGGCTGGGTCTGTGTTGCCCCCGACAGTGCTAGGGGTGGGATCTCAGTAGGGCCCAGTCCCTCCCGGTCACACCCAGTGTGATCCCATTATGGGCTCAAACTCTCCCTGGATGGTCCAAGTCACTTCCAGTTTGAAGCCGGTCACTCCCAGTCTCTCTCTGCAGGATGCCCTTTGCTCCCCACATGGTCCCAGTTGCTCCCAGTTATCCAGGATGGTTCCACTCACTCCCAGTATGATTCCAGTAGGATCCCAGTCATTCTCAGATACTCACAGAAATATGACCCCTGTCAATTCCTGTCTCTCCCAGTATATCCCAGTCACCTGCAACAAGCTCCCAATCACTCCCAGGATGTTCCCAGTCACTCCTGGTCTCTTGCAGTACATCCCCGTTGCCCTCAGTGCAGTACTCCCAGTTGCTCCCAGTGGATTCCAGCATGATCCCAGTTGGTCCCAGCCACTCCCAGTTACCACAGGGGTGGTCCCAGTTGGTCCCAATATGATTGCAGACTCTCCCAGTATATCCCAGTTTCCCTCAGCATGCTTGTAGTCATTCCCAGTCACATCCACTTGCCTCACTAATGTTCCAGTTCCCTGCAGCATGATCCCAGTAACTGCCAGTTACTTCCAGTTTCTTCCAGCATGATCCCAGTTGCCCCAGTTCTGCTCTCAGTAGCCCTCTTTGCAGTCCCAGTTCCTCCCAGTACAACCAGTTTCTCTAATTGTGCTCCCAGTTGTACCTGCCTGGTCCCAGTATCTTCCAGTTGCTCGCAGTGTATCCCTTGTTGACTCCCAGCATGGTCCCAGTGGCTGCCAGTCACCCCCTATATGGCTCCAGTCACTCTGAGTGTGATCCTGGTCACTTACAGTCAGTGCCAGAATGATTCCAGTATGGTCCCAGTCATTTCCACTGTGTTCCCAGTCACTCCCAATCACTTGCAGTAGGATCTCAGCTGCCCCTAACATGGTCCCAGTTGCTCCCAGTCACGTCCAGTATGATTCCTTTCACTCTGAGTCACTCTCAGTAGGAGTCCAGTATGGTCCCAGTCAATTCCAGTATGAACCCAGTCCCTCCCAGTCAGTCCCTCTGTTAGCGTAAGAAAACACATAATCACAGAATGATTATATGGGGGCTGTAATGAAGGGCCCTGGGAGCCATGGGTCGTGTGGGACCTGAAATCAGGCTCTGCCTTGGGTCCAAAAAATGGTCACATTTATACTACTCTCTTGGATACATTGTTTTCACTCAAGCAGGAGTTTCAGCTTCGATACCATTGCTATTGCATATTTTGCTTTTACCCAAACATAAATTTCAGCCCCCCTTTCTTACTAACTCTAAACAATCATCACGTTAATCTTGTCATAAGCAATCGTTACAGAAAAAGCACACAAGAACGGTTCCCATAACTACACCTTAACCTAACAAAGACAACACCTAAGGCTTACCTTAAGGCCTACAAGGCCTATCGTCCCCACAACCTAAAACTACTACAAACCCAAAATCATTTTGACCCCTATGCTATCATTCCCTCCTTTGAAAGTATTTTCACTTTATAGGTGTAAATGCTTTCATTCAATATAGTCCTTTGTTTCTGAATTTATACTGGATGTTCGTCTTCAAATCCTGGGTTGCCATTAGCATTGTCCTGGATGTTGCCACGGCTTGAGGAATTCAAGGATAACGAAGGTGGTGGAGCTTCGCTTCGTGTCAGTGTTTTCATGATTCTTCAGTTCCAGGATGTTTTCTTCTGTATTTCTCCTTTTAGTATGCTGTTAACTAACCAGATTACTAAGAACATAACTAATAAGATTATCACATTTTCAATGAGGGATCTAATCCATGAACTCACATTGTACACCAACCCTTTGAAAACTTTATCCAACCAGCTTGTAGTCATGTCTTCTTGTTTGTCTTGTGCCTCATGTTCTATGTGCTTTAACTGACTAATATCATGTTCTACATCAGCAGTTACATTTGGGATGTGGACGCAGCAATGATCAACTTGTTCTTTTAAAAATCCACACACTCCATGTTCTTTCAGGAGTAATATATCTAAGGCAAATCCATTTTGTAAAGTCATTTTGGTAGTAGCTTGTAATTGTATGTTTAGTTGTTTGAATCCTTCCCCAGTAATCCTTGCAAGCCTTTCTACTTGACTAGTAAGTCTGTACATAATTTCTCTGTTCCGGTAATTTGCTACAGGGCCGAACAGTGATTCTAGAGCCCACTCAAGTTTTACTCCACTAGAGGCTTCTTGCCACGTTTCATTCTGGTTTTCATCATTTGAAATCTCTTGCCGTGTTCTTATTTGTAAAAGCTCATGTTTTCCATGAAATGGGGACTTTTTCCAAATTGGGCATAAAATAGGGAGACTTAAAGTAAATTCTGTCACCTTTCCATCGACAGGCAGATGGGTTGTCCAGGTACCATCACTCCTCTTACCATGGTAGCTATAAAGTGTGGGCCGCTGTCTGAGGATATTCCTAGAGGCACCCCAAACCTGGGAATGATCTCCTGCAGTAGCCACTTTACTGTTTCTTTTGCCTGATTGGTGCGACAGGGAAGGGCTTTGGGCCATCCTGAAAATGTGTCAACCTCCACTAACATATTTGTACCCTCCAGTTTTTGGTAATTCTACAAAATCTATTTGCCAATAATCTCCTGGTTCTATCCCCATCCAAAGTCTCCCCAGCTGTGCCTGTCGTCTAGCTACTGGATTGTTTTTCCAGCAAATTTCACATTTTGACGTTATTGATTTTGCCATTGTTAGCATTTGTACTGAGTTAACACTTTGTTTTGTTGCCTTTTCCCCCAGCCTGGAAAAGAAACTCGAGATCATTTTAGCAAGGAGGTAATATAAAAGGGGATCTTTATTTTGAAGGTCTTCAGGAGCAGTTATGGAAAGGTATCCATAAAAGCCCACCCTCTCCAGGGGCGAGGACATATTTGTAGCTTTTAGGAAATTAGCATAATTGACCAAAAGCACCAGCAAGGAGAACAAGTGGTGATTCAATTCCCCCTCAGGTCCAGCCCCTTTTCTGGAGTCCCCCTCTCAGCACTGGCTCTACTTTGTTTACGAAAATGCACCTCAGAGTTGTTCTCGGCCTTGGTTCCTAGGAAGATAGGACAGGGCCTTGTACCCCCCACCCCCCCACCGCCCCACCCCGAGGCTTGGAGCTCTGGAATTTGTTTTGTCCTTCTGCTTAGGGAAAGGTCATGGAAAAGCACTGGAAAAACCAGCTATTAATACAATAGGCTACAGAGCTACAAATATATGTGTGCAAAGACTACAGAGAACATAAAAGAAAAAAGGCAGAAACCAAATAGCATCAGCAGGGCTTCTGTTGGTGTTTGGTCAAGGTAGAGCTCCTGGAGAATCTCTTCCCACACTCAGGACACTCGTAGGGCCTCTCCCCAGTGTGGATGCGCCGATGCCGCACAAGGTGGAAGTTCTGTTTGAAGCCATTCCCGCAGTCGGGGCAGTGGAAGGGCCTCTCCTCTGTGTGAATCTGCTGATGTCTGAGGAGAGTGGAGCTGGTCTGAAACCTCTTCCCACACTCAGGACACTCATAGGGCCTCTCCCCAGTGTGGATGTGCTGATGTGCCCTCAGGTCAGAGCTCCGCTGGAAGCTCTTCCCGCATTCCCCACACTCATGGGGCCGTTCCCCAGTGTGGATCACCTGGTGCTGGATCAGTTTGGAGTTCTGGCTGAAGCTCTTCCCACATTCCAAGCACTCATAGGGCTTTTCGCCAGTGTGGATTCGCAGGTGCTCGATCAGGATGGAGGTCCGGCTGAAGCTCTTCCCACATTCCCCACACTCATGGGGCCGTTCCCCAGTGTGAATCCTCTGGTGCCGGATCAGGCTGGAGTTCCAGCTGTAGCTCTTCCCACATTCCAAGCACTCGTAGGGCTTTTCGCCAGTGTGGATTCGCAGGTGCTCCATCAGGTCAGAGGTGTTTCTCATCCTCTTCCCGCATTCCCCACACTCATAGGGCCGTTCTCCAGTGTGGATCATCTGGTGCCTGCTTAGGCTGGAGCTCCAGGTGAAACTCTTCCCACATTCCCCACACTCATAGGGCTTTTGCCCAGTGTGCATCCCCTGGTGTTCTCGCAGCTTGGACCTCCACGTGAAGCTCTTCCCACATTCCAGGCACTTGTGGGGCTTTTCTCCACCCTGAGGCTTCTCCACCAGCTCTGAGCTCTGCCTGGATCTCTGGCTGCTTTCCCTGCTCAGGGAGGGTCTTTCCTCCTTGCAGCTCCCTGGTCTGGGTTTGCAGTCCCTCCTCGTGTGGGATGTACAGGACTTTTCCTCCTCCTCCATCCGGCCAAGGCTTGGGAATGACAAATCCTGGTTTAGGGGGGAGAAGAAAGGTCTGAGCAACTTGAATTGGGGGCCCTTTTTGCCCACTTCCATCTCAGGAAGTCACTGGAAATCTTGTGTCCATAAAACCTCCAAAACACCAACATTCTGCCCAGAAGTCCCTCAAACAATCAAGAAAGACGCCCAAAACATCAAGATCCACCCAAAATTCCATCCAAAATAGAAAGATTCAGCCTCCACAAAAAAAAAGCAAAGTAACAACATTTACCCCAATAAAGCTCAGAAATACCAAGATCCACCCACCCCTCTGAAAATCAGGGATCCCCCTCCCTTGCTGGATGTGGGGGGGCATTGCACCTGGGGTTGGGGGGAGGCCACAGATACAGGAAGTCCTGGAACCATGTGGTGGCTCCTCTTCCTGCACCTCCTCATCCTCATCCTCCTGTGTCCCTACTCTGCCTAACACTTCCCTTGCTCGTGCTATTCCTCCTTCTTCTGCATAATCTCACCTTCGCCTCCCACAAGCATGATTTAGCGATTTTGTTCTTAAACCCTGCTCCTCCATCCCTTCCCCTCCTCCCCTCAGGCCCAGCATTCACCCCTGCCTCCCTCTTCCCCTAGAGCTGTTGCATCCCACAGGAGGAGCAGGGATGGAGCTGGCACAGGTCGGGCTGGGGCAGCCCTGGGCTCTCTGCCGCTTCCGCTCACACTCGGCCCCCACTGCAGCCGCTCCTGCCAGGACAGCGCGGGGGGGGGGGGGCCGGCCTGGGCGCTCCGCCCCTCCCACCTCCCCAAATTCCCCTCGCGGGGGGCGCTGGGGGCAAAGGTGGGGGCGCAGGTGGGGTCCAGGTGAGGAGCACTGGGAGCTGCGGGTCTGCCTGGGAACTGGGGAGTCATCAGCGCCGCGCCCTCGGATTGGCTGAGCCTGGCCTGAGGGCTGGGACTGCAGCAAGGGCGGACACCCCGCTCCAGGGGGAATGTCCCGCAAACGGGGGGACCCCAGGAAAGGAAGAACAGGAATGTGTCTGTACAAACAGATGGGGTGAGTCTGCCTGGAGATAGGGACAGGGACTTGTAGATACGGAATTGACAGCAGAAGCCATCCATATCAGAAAATGTTATTAATTGACACAGACTGCTGCTGAGCCAAGGTCCTGCTAAATTCCTGACCTTCGAGAAGAAGAACAAAGACTGAACAGAGCCATTTATATCATTTGCTATACAAAAGGGAAGAATGTTGAGGTAGCTTGCACATTCTCCCAGAGCTAATTAAGGATATGGACACCTAGGGGGCAATAACTCAAGAAGGAGTCTCGACAGACAACAGGGGATGGATGGTGTTGGTGTGGTGGGAAAGGATTGTTTGAAGGGGACTGAGCAGGAATATGGTTATAGCAAGGAGCAGCAGGAGGAATCCATGGGGGAAGAAAAAGGATGATGGAAAAGAGGAGGAAGAGAAAAATACAAAGGATTGGGATGTTTTTCAGCACCCTTTTAGCCTCAGAAATTGCCAGCTGATCCAGACCTTTTGCATCCCCGGTTTCCAGGACAGGGAAAGAAGAAGGTCAGGATTTCAGGGGGTTTCTCTGTGCTGGGCAGCGGCAGGACCGGGCACAGAGGTGCGGGACCGGGAGCACGGGCTGGGGGCCTGTGGGGAGCTGCGGGGCCAGGCCGGGGCTGTGGGGCAGGCAGGGCTCAGCGCCGGGCACTGCCTGACCCCAGCACCCCCCGGGCACGGCCGGCAGTGGCCCCCGGCCCCCAGGAGGCTGCGGGACGCCCCGGCCGCCTGCCCGACCCCGTGGAGCTGCCGGCCCTGCCCGCCGGGGGGGCCGCCTTTGGACACTGCGGCAGGACAGGGACCGGCTCTGGGATACCGGGTGTGGAGGGGAGGGGGAGAATCAGGAGGAGGAGGAAGGAATATCTGAGAAAAGGGGATTACTCATGGAAGGATCAGGATTTTTCTTTTAAGGATCTTGTCTGGGTCACTGTAGAAAGGAATGATTTTGCAGAAAGCTCAGTAGCTGTCACAGGATGAGCACCCACAGGCACTGAGGGGGGGCTGCAGCAGTGGCAGAATAAGCCCCTGCAGGACTTGGTCACAAAGGCACAGCAACTGAATGCAAGAAGGGAGGAGGAAAAGGCCAAGGTGAAGGCAAAGGCTGTGGCAGAGTTTCTACAGCCCCTGAGGGATGAACCGCAGGGCCCAAGGGGGCCCCAGCACCCAGGGGACGGCCTCGGCCACAAGCACCTGGCAGAGGCATTGCCCTCCTCGGCAGGGGAGAGCCCACCCAAACAGCCCCTGGCAAGGAATCAGGATTCCATCTGCACACCACAAGGACACTGGAAGCAGAGACAGGAGAACCCTCACGAGCAGCAAGTCCACCCCTTGATGGACATGGATTGTTCAGGGTGTCAGAGCTCCCATTACACCAGGAACCCACCACACTGGAGCCCTTGAGAACATTCAGGGTGGGTCAGGATTGAGAGGAGGCCTTTTCTGATAGACACTGGGGCCTCTGGATCCACTCTGAATCTTAGACCTCAGGGGGGAAATTGTTAAGAAGTTCTTTGGTTATTCAGGATGTAAGGGGGAAAAATGAGCAGGTGTGTTTTATTCATCCACTATTAGCAGATGTGGGAGACATCTGAAATGCATGAATTTCTGTTTGCTCCTAATGGTGACTGTAATTTACTGGGTAAGGACTGGATAGCAAATGTGGAAATAGAAATTAATACTGTAAAAGGTGATACAGAGGCTGATGCTGTTGTATCTCTGTGTGTCAAATGTCTGGCAAGGCCTCTGCTGAAGTGAACCCGCAAATATGGGCAGCTCCATGGGAAATAGGGAAAATTAGAGATGGAGCCTCTCCAAATTACTTGGAAGCAACCAGCACAAGTGGTGTCTAAAAGCAATACCCTGTTCCAAGGCAGGCAAGGAAGGGGTCACAGCCTGGGATTGAGTCCCTGCTAAAGGCAGGGCTTTTGGAGCCTGCCATCTCTCCCTACAACACTCCTGTCCTGCCAGGCAAGAAACTGCATGCATGGACACCAGGAGGAAAGCAGAACTGCCAAGGGTTAAAAAGCACATTAACTCAGCCTCCTGCCCTGCCTCTCCCAGACAGGGAAAGAGAATTTGAATTGTGTGTGGATGTTAAACAGGGCCATGCCAAAGGAATTCCTGTGCTAAAATGTTTAACCCAGTGGCCAGAGAGTGGCCTCATTGGCTGCACAATTGTGCAGCCACAGCTTCAATGGCAACTGAGGCCCACAACTGAAGGCACAAGGATCTCCTGTTGTTCAAGTCTGGCATCAAGTTCAAGCTTGGAGAACCAAAAGAGCCTCTACATGGATGAGCAGTGCTGGGTTATTACAGTATGAAACTTGTTCAATGGAAAAGGAGGATTTAGAATTGAGGACAGGGGAAGGGTTGAACCCAGCCTCCTGTGTGAAGGGCCCTGGACAGGGGGGCTGGGAAGAAACCCATGACTGCATTCAAGTGACAGAGCTGCAGACCCGGGATAGGAGAGATTGAGGAGACATTCCCTGGCCTGAGGGAGAAAATGTGTTTATGGAAGGCTCTTCAAGGGCAGCAGAAAGGAAATGGGTCCCAGGATATGCTGCTATCAAGGGAAGGGAATTAGAGGAAGGGGGGATGTTACAGGCTCAGCTCAGACACAGGAGCTCTGTGCACTTGTGAGAGCCTGGCAATTATATCAGGGAAACAGTTCACATTTTTACTGATGCAAAGTACACACATGGCGTGGTCCATGGGTTGGGAAAACTGTGGGAGGAAAGAGATTTGCTAACCTGCACAGGAAAACCCTTCACTCATGAAACTTGAATTACTCACCTATTGGAGCTGGTGAATTTAGCAAGAGGGAAGGCAATGAACCACAAGAGGGGACACCAGGCAGGGTGCTCAGGGGAGCCAATTGGTCATGGACTGGCAAAGGAAGAGGCTCAGAAAGCAGCACTTTTGTCAGGAGTCTCTAAGATCCTGCCTTTAATCCCAGTGGCTCAACTGCCAGAGAAACTGTTTTTTCTTCCAGAGGAGTTGGAGATCATGAAAAAGAGTGGGGCAAAGGAGAGAGGCAAGAATTGGATTACAAGGGACAGTAAACAAAGGATACCAAAAGCTTTGGCCCTACAAATGGTAAAACAGCTCCATGAAAGGGAGTCATTGGGCCTCTCAGGATTGGGTGAAGCATTCCTCAAGATGTCCTGCCTTGGCTCTTTCTCTTCTGCCCAAATGAGCTGTTAATGGTTGCTTGGTTTCTGCCAAAGCAAATAACCAGGTCAGAAAGAAAGTTGCCAGGGCAGGGAGCCCTTGGCCAGTACGTGCTTTCCAACAATCCCAGGTGGATTTTACTGAAATGCCCCAAGTGGGAAGGCTTCAATATCTTCTGGTAATGGCATGTCACCTAACAGAAGCATTTCCAACAGCTTGAGTAACTGCTGCATCAGTTACTAAGGTATTTTTTGGAACAAATAACTCCAAAATTGGGATTGTGGAAGCAATAGACTCAGATAGCAGACGTATTTTTTCAGGAAAGATCCTTCAGGGGCTTCAAGCTGCTTTAGGAAAATAATGGGACCTCCAAAACCCCCGGCAACCCCAGAGTTTGGGTTGGGTATAAAGAATGAATGGTGAAACACCTCTTGAAGCTGCTGATAGAAACCAAGATGCCATGTGTAAGGCTTTTGCCATTGGCTCTGGCAAGAATACAAGCAAGACCTGGGGGAGAGATTCAATTATCTCCCTTGCAATTGGTGTCTGGAATTCCTTACCCTGGTAATTCTCCACCTAGTGTGGGGCTGGAGATAAGGGATGTCTGTTTCAAGCAGTCTGTGGCCAGAATCCTGTCTCTTGTGAAATCTCTTGCACAGGAAGCTCGGCTGGCACAGAGCCTGCCTTGGCACTTTGCTGCTCACAACATGCAAGCAGGACTTTGGGTGGTGCTGCAGGAGTGCAAAGAAGCAGCACTGGTGGCCAAGTGGCGTGGCCCATTGCAAGTGTCCCTGAGCACAGAAACAGGCGCCAGCAGAGCTGAACACGGGGGGACCCCTCAGCCTGGCCTCAAGGTGTCTGAAGCCGCGCAGATTTGGACTTGCTGGCTGCAGCAGGAGGATGGGAGGCCGCCACTGAGCCTGCACTGAAGGCAATGCAGCGGCAGCAGCCAGGGCTCCACAGCGGGGGAAGCCCCTGGGCCTGCCCACACATCCTCTGCTGAAATCGTCTGCCTGGGCACCCTGCTTTGGCATCTCCAGCCACTGGGGGCCAATCCTTGCTGGCACTCTTGCAGCTTCAGTGCTTTCTGTGCCTGCACCCGCCACAGGGGCTGCGGAAAACAGCATGAGAATTCGACTCTGGCTCTCAATTAGACTCACACTGGGCTGGGTGGAATTAGATTGTTGTTAAATATTTCAGTTTAAAATTTTTTAAAATTGTATTTCTCGGGTCAGGCTTGGTTTGCCTTTCCCTTGGGGAATGGAGTTTTTAAGTTTCTTTTTTATGGATGTTACACCACTCAAGGGAGATGAACTGAACATCTCAACAGACTGGGAACGCCCAAAAGATTCCCAAAAAGATAATGACCATCAACAAAACAGCAGTGCCCATCAGCAAACATCAGCCAACAACTACCCCAGACAATGCCCTGGCACAGCTGGAGACACCTGGTCTGGAAAAGGCTGAGAAGGAAATCCAGGATTGTGCACCTAATTAACATCAGAGGCAAAGAAATCCAGGTCCAATAGAACACCAAATATTAAGATCTACCCAAGGGGGAAGCAATAAGCATTAAACCAAGGCATTTCTATGTGTTCCAGCTCTAAAAAATTTAGGAAAAATGGGGAAAAACTCATGCGTCAGGGAATTATTTTCTCTGCACACCCAGGCTATGTGTGGATGAAGCGATTTCTGTTGCTCATCCTGGCCAGAAAGAAGTCATGCCTTGATTCTCTAACTCTGGAAATGTTTTCGAAGGGTTTTGGTTCTTCCCGCAGTTTCAGGAGGAGATTAGCATTTCAGGAGGTCTTTTCTTAATTATCTTAACTCTATATTGTCAGTTAGATTTGGGCCAGGTGTGTCATAATCAACTTTTAGTGTTAGAGGAAGAATTAGCAAAAATCTTTATTGCTGTGGGGTTTTATGTCTGTGTGCGTGTGTGGCTGCAAGTGATGGCAAAATTTTGGTGTGGGTTTTTCGATGCTCACATTTAGGATGCATTTTGAAAAACTGGAAGAAGTTTAAAAGCCCTTTAACTTGTAAACAGTTAACAGAATATTGTTTAAAATGCCAAATAAGCAGGGAGAGGTGAGGGGGGGAAGGTGTGAGGCACCGGAGGGCTGCCCTGGAAGAGAAGCTTCCCTCCAGGCACTCAGTGGAAGAGCTTTAGAAATGCAAATTAACACTGCTGGGGCAAAGGGTGCACAATGCACCAGGGGCTTCCTGCCTGCGGGAGGAATTGGGCTCATTCCCTCTGTCCCTCACTCCAAGCTCTGCCTGCTCCCACACACGGAATTTGCACAGCTAAAGGCAGAGCCCAATGCGAACATTTCTGACTCGGCCGCAGAAATTGGTTAAGCTGCAAAGGAAAACAGCAAACGGAAAATGTTGGGAAAACTTCACTAAAACAAGTGAGGGGGATTCATCCCTGTCCCCACTGCAACATGTGCTGTCACTGTCTATGTTATATAGGGTGTGTTAGACCTCTGGGGTGGTTTTGCTACCACACCTTCAGGGAAATGAGTTGGGAATCCAAGTATTTGATGATTTCATCAGAGAAAAGTGGATGCAGCCCTGGCTAGAGGGGATGGCCCAAAAATGGGGAGAAGATGAACAGCCCCAGAACAAATCCTACAACACCATGGACCAGACCCTGGGAACCCAAACCAATTCGTTCCAGGAGCCAGAGAACTCATTGAGAATTGGAATTGCATCATTCCATTACAAGCTCTCCTCGAAATAATAACCAAGCAGACAGCTCCAGCTCCTGACCTTCTTGCCCACCAATCCACTCAGATGAGGAACACAACATTTCCCCATGGGATGGGATCAGATTATCCATCAGCAGAAGGCGGAGGACATTGTGGAGAATTAAATGACTCAAACTGCTGTTTGCAAATAGATGACAACTCAAAAGTGGTTAAACAGATACCAAGGGAATAAGAAAGTAGCTCATGTGCCGGTCCAGATGGGGAAAGGATGGGAATGGGACCCGTTTTTGTGGTTCCTTGGCAGAGCATGGCTTAAACGAATGCTGTTTGTCCTCTTATGTGCCACAGCAACTCTCATCTTTCTACCATGGGACATGGGGGGACACAGACATGGGTGGGGACATAGGGGGACACGAGCATGGATGGAGACGTGGAGGACAATGACAGGGATGGAAATGTGCTGGGGAGACAGCCATGGGTGAGGACGTGGTGGGACATGGCCAGTGACATGTGGGGACATGGCCATGGCCGGTGCCATAGCGGGAATTTGCAGGGGCTGTGGGGGGATGCTGGGTTTGGGGGAGTTGAGGGTTCCTGGGAGGGACTTGGGGGTTGCTGAAGGCTTTGGGAGTCAGAGGAAAAAATCCCTCACGGGGGTTCCCCCTCTCTGCTCTCTCCACTATGGGGTTCTGGGGGTCCCCCTCTCCTGGATGCTGTGGGTCCTGAAGATATTGGAGGTCCCTCCTCTGCAGGGTCTCTGCCTGCTCCAGAATTCCAGGGAATCCCAGGGGTCCACCCTCTTGGGTCTCCCCACTTTGGGGTTCTGGGAGTCCCCCTTCTCTGGGCTGCTGAGGCTCCCATGGCTCCCCCTCTCTGGGGTTGCACTAAGGGATGCCGAGGGTTTGGGGTCCTAGGGGTCCCTCCTCCCCTGACTCTCTGCTCCGGATGCCGGGAGCCCCAGGGGTGCCCCCTCTCTGGGCTCCCCACTTTGGTGTCCCAGAGCTTCCCCCTCTCCAGCCTCATCCTTTCTCCGGGCTCCGCCTTCTCCAGGCTCCCCTCACTCCCGGCTCTCGGGGTCCCCCCTCTCCACGCCCCCATTTCAGGCTCCGGGGCTCCCTGGGCTCCCCTCTTTTCGCTCCCTCCCCTCTCAAGGCTGCTCCCCTCCTCCCGCCGGTACCGGGCGATCGCCACGTGGCTTCTGGGACCCCGCACTCCCCTCCCACCGCCGGGGCTCTGCCGGCAGCCGCCACCGGGACATTCTAAAAATAACACCCCCGGGGACCCCACAGCGTCCACCCACAGGGGATTTCGTGTCATGTTTGGAGTCCTGCAAGATCCAAACATCGCTCCGCCTGCTCCATCTCGAGAAAAAGAAACAGGGATCCCAAAGATACTTCGGGTGAGATCCAAATATCCCTCCCAAAAAACACCCTGCCAGGACCGCTCAAGATATTCGGGGCGAGCTCCCCCTTCCCGCTCACCTGCGGAATGCGGGGAAGGTCGATGTTCCCGGAGCGAAGGGGCTGCAGATCCAGAGAGCGATGGATGCACCTGGTGCCTCCTCTCAGGCTGCTCTTGCTGCTCCTGCTCCTCCTCTACCCCTCCTCTTTAACCTCTCCCCCTCCTCCCCCTCCTCCCCCTCCTCCCTCTCCTCCTCCTTCTCCTCCTCCTCCATCCCTGGGCTGCAGGCGCGGAGCTCTCGGGTGAGCGGGGCGGGGACGGGACCCGGTGGGAAAAAGAAGCGTCACCCCCAAACCGAGCTGGGCCGGAGCTGGGGTTTGGGGGAGCGATGGGAAAGGGGAGGGAGAGGGAGGATAAGGGGAGGTGGGATAACCGGGAAGGGGGTTCCCAATGAGGGTCTCCCATTAAACCCAGGACCCCCAAATCCCCTCCCTGTCCTCCCAAGCCCTCCCGGCGCTGTAGGGGCCGGGCCGTACCCCAGTGCGGGCTCAGGGGGTGCTCCAGGCTGACGTGCTCCACCTGGCAGCTGCAGGTGACCCCGCTCGGGGGCGGGGGGAGGTTTCCAGCAGCCCCAGGAGCTGGTAGGTCCAGTCCCCATTGGGGACAATGTCGGTGCCACCACGTGGCCCGAGAGCTCCTGCTGGCCCCGGAAGCAGCTCAGCTGGATGTCGGCAGAGTAGAAATCCATCAGGGAGCAGAGCAGGCGACAGGGGCCGGGCTGGGAGCTCGAGGGCACCAGCAAGATGGACACGCTGGGATGGGCAGGGGGAGGAGAAGGTGGGATTATACAAGAGAAGGAGGAATAGCAGGAGCAAGGGAAGTGTGAGGCAGAGTAGGGGCACAGGAGAATGAGGAGGAGGATGTGCAGGAAGAGGAGCCATCACAAGGTTCCAGCACTCCCTGTATCTGCAGCCTCCCCCCAGCCCCAGGACCGTTGGCCTCCCACATCCAGCAGGGGAGGGGGATCCATGATTTTCAGAGGGGTGGGTGAATCTCGGTGTTTCTGAGCTTTATTGGGGTAAATGTTGTTGCTTTGCTTTTTTTTTTTGTGGAGGCTGAATCTTTCTATTTTGGAGGGAGTTTTGGGTGAATCTTGATGTTTTAGGCCTCTTTCTCGATTGTTTGAGGGACTTTTGGGCTGAATGTTGGTGTTTTGGAGGTTTTCTGGACACAAGATTTCCAGTGAATTCCCGAGATGTAGTCGGGCAGAAAGGGCCCCCAATCCAAGTTGCTCAGACCTTACTTTTCCCCCCCAAACCAGTATTTGTCAGCCGTGGCCGGATGGAGGAGGCGAAAAAGTCCTGGAGATCCCACACGAGGAGGGGCTGCAAAGCCAGCCCAGGAAGCTGCAAGGAGGAAAGACGAGAGATCCAGCCAGAGATCCAGGCAGAGCTCAGAGCTGGTGGAGAAGCCTCAGGGTGGGGGAGAAGCCACACACATGCCTGGGATGTGGGAAGAGCTTCAGGTGGAGATCCAGCCTAATCAGGCACCAGATGATCCACACTGGAGAACGGCCCTATGAGTGTGGGGAATGCGGGAAGAGCGTCAGACACACCTCTGAGCTGATGGAGCACCTCAGAATCCACACTGGCGAAAAGCCCTACGAGTGCTTGGAATGCGGGAAGAGCTACCATCGGAGCTCCCACCTGATCCAGCACCAGAGGATCCATACTGGAGAACGGCCCCATGAGTGTGGGGAATGTGGGAAGCGCTTCAGAAGCAGCTCTCACCTGATCAATCACCTGAGAATCCACACTGGGGAAAAGCCCTACGAGTGCTTGGAATGTGGGAAGAGCTTCAGCTCGAGATCTAGCCTGATCAAGCACCAGAAGCTCCACACTGGGGAACGGCCCTATGAGTGTGGGGAATGTGGGAAGAGCATCCTGTGCAACTCCGACCTGAGGGCACATCAACTCATCCACACCGGTGAGAGGCCCTACAAGTGTCCTGAGTGTGGGAAGAGGTTTCAGAGGAGCTCCAATCTCCTCAGACATCAGCGGATTCACAGAGAGGAGAGGCCCTTCCGCTGCCCCGACTGTGGGAAGGGCTTCAAGTAAAATGCCCTTCTTGTCCGGCACCGGCGCATCCACAGTGGGGAGAGGCCCTACGAGTGTACCCAGTGTGGGAAGGGATTTTCCCAGAGCTCTACCTTGACCCAACACCAACGGAGGCACCACCAAGGGAAGCCCAGTGAGTGCCCTGAGTGTGGGAAGAGCTTTGTGTGCTCCTCAATCTCCATCCCCCATGGGAGGATCCACGTTGGATGATCCCCAGTCACCCTGGTTGGGCAGAGCCCTGGTGATCCCCGTTCTGGGTGATCCCCCCTGTGTGTGGGGAAGGTGTTGGAGAGATTTCTTTCCCTTGTCCCTGTGCTGCTGTGATTTGGTTGGGAATAAATTCACCTGCCTGTGCCCAGGCTGGGTCTGTATTGCCCCCGACAGTGCTAGGGGTGGGATCTCAGTAGGGCCCAGTCGCTCCCAGTCACACCCAGTGTGATTCCATTATGGGCTCAGACTCTCCCTGGATGGTCCAAGTCACTTCCAGTTTGAAGCCGGTCACTCCCAGTCCCTCTCTGCAGGATGCCATTTGCTCCCCATATGGTCCCAGTTGCTCCCAGTTATCCAGGATGGTTCCACTCACTCCCAGTATGATTCCAGTAGGACCCCAGGCATTCTCAGATACTGACAGAATTATTCCAGTACATTCCTATATGATCCCTGTCAATTCCTATCTCTCCCAGTATATCCCAGTCACCTGCAACAAGCTCCCAATCACTCCCAGGATGTTCCCAGTCTCTTGCAATACATCCCTGTTGCCCTCAATGCCATAATCCCAGTTGATTCTAGTAGTTTCCAGCATGATCCCAGTTGGTTCCAGTCACTCCCAGTTACCACAGGGGTGGTCCCCGTTGCTCCCAGAAAGATTGCAGACTCTCCCAGTATATCCCAGTTGCCCTCAGCATGCTTGTAGTCATTCCCAGTCACATCCACTTGCCCCAGTAAGGTTCCGGTTTCCTCCAGACCGATCCAAATAACTCCCAGTTACTTCCAGTTTCTTCCAGCATGATCCCAGTTGCCCCAGTTCTGCTCCCAGTAGCCTTCAGTGGGATTCCAGTTCCTCCCAGTTTCTGTAATTTTGCTCCCAGTCCCACCTGCCTGGTCCCAGTATCTTCCAGTTGCTCCCAGTGTGTCCCCAGTTGGCCCCCAGCATGGTCCCAGTGGCTCCCAGTCACTCCCTGTATGGTTCCAGTCACTCCCAGTGTGATCCTGGTCACTTACAGTCACTGCCAGTATGATTCCAGTATGGTCCCAGTCACTTGCACTGTGTTCCCAGTCACTCCCAATCACTTGCAGTAGGATCTCAGCTGCCCCCAGCATGGTCCCAGTTGCTCCCAGTCATGCCCAATATGATTCCTTTCACTCTGATTCACTCTCAGTAGGAGTCCAGTATGGTACCAGTCAATTCCAGTATGAACCCAGTCCTTCCCAGTCAGTCCCTCCATGTTGGTATTTACCCCCATTGAGATGCCAGTTGCTCCCAGTATGATCCCAGTATGAGTGCAGTCACCCTCAATGTGATCCCAATAACTTCTGGACACTCCCAGTTTGAATCCAGTTTGGTCTCTGTCGCTCCCAGTATGATCCCAGCCACTGCTAGATACTCCCAATATTATTTCAGTAACTCCAGGTATGACCCTGTCAGTCCCAGTATGATCCCAGTAGGCTCCCACATTGTCCCAGTTGTTCCCATTCACTCCAACTGCAGTTTTGGTCTCTTCCAATAAGATCCCAATCACTGCCAGTCTCTTCCAGTACATCCCAGTTGCCTTCAGCATGCTTCCAGTGTCTCCCAGTAGCCCTCAATGTGGTTGCAATGACTCCCAATATGATCTCTGTTGCCCCAGTTCGGGTCCCAGTGTATCTCAGCCTATCCCAGTCTGTCGCTGTCCATCCCAGCCTGTCCCATTCCATCCTGGACCCTTCCTGGCTGCTGCTGCCATTTCCCAGATCCTGCTCCCCCCCACCCCATTCCTGGGCACTGGGAACCCCCTGCACCCCCTTATCCCTCACCAACGCCCCGTGCACTCCCTTTCCTGGGTATCCCAGTCCTTGGATCCCCTGTTTCCATGACCCCCGGGACCCCCAGACCCCCATTCCCAGGGATACCAGGCACCTCAGCCCCAGGCCTTCCTTTCCTGGCAAACCCGAACTGGGCACGGGGCTCTGCAGCTGCTCTGGGATTTATGATCACCCAAAGCAAAGGGAGGGAAGAGAAGAAAGAGAGAGAAGGAGATTGGGAATCAGGGATCACAGTTCCAGCACCCAGTTCTGCTCTGCCAGGGGTGGGGCCTCGCAGCCTCAGGAAATATTGGATCCACTGCTCCCGGTGCCACCCCTGGCGTTGGGCTGAACCCAGCGGGTTCCAGGCAGAGTTTGAGCACAGGGCCCGGGAGTTCAGCAGAGCCCTGTAACGACTGAGGCACGGACCCAGACCGACAGGGAATCTGAATCGTTTATTCAAAGAAACGAGCTGGTTTTATACACTTTTCAAGGCACAGCATTTCCTTACACGGGAATTCTCACTACGTGACCTATCCCATGTTGCCACGTCAGCAGCGCCTTCTCCAAGTCCTTCTCTGGGGTGATCCCACGCTGTTCATCCGTCTGTCAGCTTCCGGCCGGCTCCTCTCCCACAGGGCTCTGCCTGTGACACCTCCTCCCCCCAAGGCTGCTGCCTTGTGCTCCTTTGTGCTGCCATGTGCTTCTGCAGGTGCAGCCCACAGCCCACACCTCAACTCCATCCCATCTCTTCCCACAGCTCCCTCTTTTTTGTTTTATACAAACAGGAATCATGAAACAGAACACTTAGAACACGTTTGGCCCACTGCCCAGACCAAACAAGCTCGACTTCTCACAAAAGCAGGATATGAGTAAACAGATAGAACCTAGAGAAACAACTTAAAATTGTCTGAAACCTTTACCATCACCCAGAGTCTGCAATTGTTGGGAAGTCCCATTTCACAGTGAAGACTTGGAGAACCTTTCCCAGGCAGGACTACCAGGTTTATCTTGAAAAGGGGGTCCAGCTTTTATGTCAAAATGACTCGCTTACACTTTTAGGGCAGAAACACCTGGGTCTGATGGTACAGTCCCCAGTCAGACAGAGCTGGGCTTGGCCAGAGCCTCAAGCCCTGACTGAGGGAGTTTTCCTAGTGAACCTACAAAATTGCCTAAAACCTTTATTAGTATCATTTGAACATGACTTGAGCCGAGTGTGTCTTCCCCACAAGATGATGATGAAGTACCCAGGGCTGGTCAGACCACTCTTGCAGGTGCCCATCTTGGGCTGGAATCTGTGGAAACACAAGCATATCCTCACCCCCAGGTTATTAACAGAAAGGGGCCTTCCCATTTTCCGTTTTCAAGATTCCTAACCAGTACCTGAGCTGTTTCTAAGTGGGCCTGTGATTTACCAGTGTCCTTGGATGGGGCTTGGTCATTCTGAATGTGATTCCAAACACTGACAACATCTAGGGCTTTCTGCAGTCTTTCGTGGGGGGTATATCCCATTCCTGCACTCCCTCTTTTTTGTTTTAACAACATGGACTTGAGAGTGCTATGGGCCCATTCAACAATGGCTTGACCTGTAGGGGAATGTAGAATATGGTGACATGGGGCACTCCCCACAAATGAAAAAGTCAGCTCTCCGTTTGGATGTAGAGGCTGGGCCATTATCAGTCTTTATGGATATAGGTACTCCAAGGGCTGCAAAAGCAGACAAAAAATGATGCTGGGCATCTTTTGCACATTCACCTGTATGTGCAGAGGCAAAAATACACATCGAAAAGGTATCAATCATAACATGAACATATTTCAACTTACCAAAGTCAGGGATATGCGTAACATCAGTCTGGCAGATTTCTAGAGCTTGAAGTCCCTGGGGATTAACTCCGAGGGTAGGCAAGGGTGCTGCCTGGTAACAATTGGCACAGGCTTGCACAATTTGCTGTGCTTGCTCACGTGGAAGCTGAAATTGTTTTAGAAGAGCTGCTGCACTCTGGTGAAAAAACCCCTGTGACAGACGGGCCTGAGAAAAAACATCCGGCACAACAAGGGCCCCAGCTAAGTGGTCTGCACGGGCGTTACCTTCAGAGATGGGGCCAGGAAGGCCGGTATGGGAACGTACATGGAGGATATAATACCTTTTCCTACTCAACTGCCCTGCAAAATGCAAATGTAGCAATAAAGAAAAGAGCAATGGGTTGGTTACTTCTTTGATGTAAGCTCCTTCTCTTCTTGTCACTGTACCTGCAACATAAGCAGAGTCAGTAACAATGTTAAGCTCATCTTGAAAAGTTTCAAAATCTCTGACCAGAGCTGCTGATTCTACCAATTGTGAAGAACCACGCAGCAAGGTGAGCAGCCAGGCCTCTGGGGCTCGGTACGCGGAGCAGCGCTCAGGCACAGAGCAGCAGCACAGGGACACTCACTGCACGGCGCCCCTTCACCTCCTTCACCTCCGCAGCCACAGCTTTGATGCTGGGCAGGCGGCTCACTCGAGCTCCCTGGCTCCTGTGCAGTGGCAAAAGGGACACACAGAGAGTGGGCTGAGCCCCCAGCCGCCAGTCGTGCCTTGTCAGGCAGCTGTGCCGATGGCTGCCCGCAGCTGCAGGAGCAGCTTTCCCCAGCCTTGGCTGCCTGCTCTGCTCCTTGATGGATTTCTACCCTGTGCAGGTGCACCTGAGGTGGTTCCAGGGCCAGCAGGAGCTCTCGGGGCACATGGTGGCTACCAATGTGGGCCCCAGTTGGGACTGGACCTATCAGCTCCTGCTACTCCTGGAAACTCCTCCCACCCCCTGGCGCGGGGTCACCTTCAGCTGCCAGGTGGAGCACATCAGCCTGGAGCACCCCCTGAGCCAGCACTGGGGTATGGCCCGGCCCCCACAGCACTGAGAGGAGTGGGGGAGGGACTGGGGGTGCTGGGAGTGGGATTGGGCTGTGCTGGGAGTAACTAGGAGGGAGTTTCTGGGAGCCTGCAGGTAACTGGCTGGGTGGTTCGGGGAGCCTGAGAGGACTGAGAAAGGGTTTGAAGGACGATGGGGAAACTGGATATGGTTATGAGAGTCCTGGTGGACACTGGGAGGGAGTTTGAGGGTATTGGGTGTAACTGAAAGGGAGACTGGAGTGAGCGTGGAGGGCTGGAAGAAGATTTGGGATGGAAAACAGAGGGAGGGAAGGAGGTTTGGTGTGCTTGGATCAGTTAGGATGGTGTTGGTGCATCCTGGTGGGGCTGGGAAGGGACTGGGAGAGGGTTTGGGGGTCCTCAGGCAGTGGGTGTCAACTGGGAGAGGGCTGTGGGATCTTGAGAGGGACGGGAGTGGGTTTGGGAGATGCTGGGGGGGACATTTTAGGGACTGGAAGGAGGTTTCAGGGGGTCCTGAGTAAGCTGGGGGTGACTGGGCAGGGGCTTGGAGGGACTTGGGGTGTCTGTGAGAAGTTTTTGGGGGTCCTGACCCCTGCAGACCACCCAGAGATGCCGTCAGATGCCGCCTGCAGCAAGACGGTGACGGGGATCGGGGGCTTCGTGTTGGGCTTTGTCTTCCTGGCGCTGGGGCTCAGATTCTACCTGCGCAAGAAGGTGAGAGGGGGTTCCGGGAGTCATGTCCTCCCTCCCCCGGAGCGTGTGTGCTCCCCCTGGGGCCCCCAGCCCGGTGTCACCCCCTTTTCTCTGCCCAGAGATCTCCTGAGCCACCAGCACCCACAGCCCATCCTCATGTCCTTGGGCCCAGCCAGGACCCCTGCTCTGTCCCTGAGCTGATTCTGGGGGTATTGTGTGTCCCCCCTAGCCCCACTGTCACTCTGCCCACGCCTAGCTGCTCCCTAGCTGTTCCCGATAAAACTTCCCAGTTCACCCCATTCCCGTTTATTGGGGGGCAGTGGAGAAGGACGTGGGGGTACCCTGCCAGGGGGCCGTGATTGGCAGGGAGCGGAACGAGCCCCAGGATGGATCAGGAATGTGGACTCCCGTGTGTCTCCCCCATGTCACCCCACTCCTGTTGCTGGGAGCCCTCCTGGCTGTGGGTGAGGAGCTCTTGGGTGAGTAGGGGAGCAGCGTGGGGATGATGGGAAAGGTGTTTGAGAGGGGGATAAGGGGAGGGGGGACAGCTGCAAAGGGGTTCCCAAGGGATTCCCTTCGTGTTCCCATCACTTGACCTCTTGAGCTGTTCCCTGGGGCTCTATGGGGGGAGCAAAACTTCACTGGGGGGGTCCCCAAAACCCCTGTCCATCCCTGAGGGTCTCACAGTGGGGTTCTTCCCAACCCAGCAGCCAGTGCTGTGGTGGCCATGGGGCAGAGTGGGGTGGGAATGGAGGTTCAGGGTGGTGTCCTGAGCCCCCAACCTGTTGAAAGGTGCTGGGGGCTGCTAGAGCACCCCTGACCTGCCTTTCCCACCCAGGTGTTCCATGTTTGGGGAAAAGCCCAGTGTCACTTTCTTGACGACAACAGCTGGGTAAAATTCCTGAACAATCTACCTTTGGGGGAAACTTGGGCACAGGGAATACCCCATATTTTTGAGGTAGAACTGAGTTGTTTTGTGCTGCAATTGAGCAAATTCCAGTGGGATGGAGTGGGGCACCATCAATCCATCTCAGCTTTTGGGATGCAGAGCTGTGAGGGACTGAAATGTTGGGGGTCAATGGCTCAAAGCAGTGGCCATTGGCAAAAGCAGCGGGGGCTTTGCTGGCCATGGGCACAGGAAGCGCCCAGGGCCACAGGGGGTGAACACCCAGCCCCGCAGGGGACGAGCCGCGCTGGGAGCCAGGGAAGGGCAGAGGCCCAGCACAAGCAGATGCTGCCAGCTGGGGCAGGCCTTTGCACCAGGGCAATGCCCTCCCTTACACAACTGCCTCACCTCTGCAAACTCCCCTGCAGAAGGCCCGGGACATTCACACCCACACCTGCAGCTTTCCATCCCTTCCCATGGGCCATACCTGGCTCAGCTGCACTGCCGGCACAGGCAGGGCCACGTCTTACAAGGGGCCATGAACCATCAGAGCCCCCCAAAGTGCCCTGGCATCCACAGTGGGACATCAGACAGTGTAAAACTCCCCCAGGGGAGGTACCTGGGTGTTCACCCAAACCTCAACCTGTATTAACCCACAGAACTGGGAGCTTCCAGGGCTTCCCAAGGCCCCAGGGATCCAGCCTGGGACCATCACTTAGACCAAGGACAGGGACATTGTAACCATCAACACCAAAAGTTTTGTCGCCACATCCAGGGCTGGTGACTGTGCCTCTTTCTACTCTTCTACTTTCTTTTCACTTCTACATTTTCCTAAGTGTTACATTTATGCTTTCAATATGACTGGAGATGGAAACCAAAAGGGCTCCAAACCCCCTTAAAAAAGCAACCAAATGGTTCTACAATAAAGCCTACAGAAATAGATTAATAAACACAGATCAATCACTGTCAATTCACTCTAATCTGTCCCAGGGGATCCATTAACAACAACCTGAGCTGCCCTTGCCTTCAGGGGCGGGGCAGAACAGGAGCTGAACATGGGGGAAGCTTCTGGAAGCTGCTCACAAAAGCCACCCTTGGGGCCCCTGACACCAAAACCTGGCCACACAAACCCAATACAATGGATCCAAACATGGATCACCAAGAACAGGGGGCACCAGGGCTCTGCCCAAGATGGGTCACTGGGGATCATCCAACACAGATCCTCCCATGGTGGATGGAGCTGGAGCAGCACACAAAGCTCTTCCCACACTGGGGGCACTCACAGGGCTTCCCTTACTGGTGCCCTGTGAGTGTTTGGTCAAGATAGAGCTCTGGGAGAATCTCTTCCCACACTCAGGACACTCGTAGGGCCTCTCCCCACTGTGGATGCGCCGGTGCTCGATGAGGTGGGAATTTTGTTTGAAGCCTTTCCTGCAGTCGGGGCAGCGGAAGGGCCTCTCCTCTCTGTGAATCCGCTGATGTCTGAGGAGAGTAGAGGTGGTCTGAAACCTCTTCCCACACTCAATACGCTCGTAGGGCCTCTCCCCAGTGTGGATGAGTTGATGATTTCTCAGGTTGGACCTGCACTGGAAGCTCTTCCCACATTCCCCACACTCATGGGGCCGTTCCACAGTGCGGATCCTCTGGTGCCAGATCAGGCTGGATCTCGAGCTGAAGCTCTTCCCACATTCCAAGCACTCGTAGGGCTTTTCCCCTGTGTGGATTATCAGGTGCTCCATCAGGTCAGAGCGGGTTTTGATGCCCTTCCCACATTCCCCACATTTGTAGGGCCGTTCTCCAGTGTGGATCATCTGGTGCTGGATCAGGTGGGAGTTCAGGCAGAAGCTCTTTCCACATTCCCCACACTCATGGGGCCGTTCTCCAGTGTGGATTATCTGGTGCTTTTTTAGGCTGCATCTGTGACTGAAGCTCTTCCCACATTCCAAGCAATCGTAGGGCTTTTCCCCAGTGTGGATCCTCATGTGCTCAATCAGCTGGGAGCTGTCTCTGACACTCGTCCCGCATTCCCCACACTCCTAGCGCCGTTCTCCAGTGTGGATCACCTGGCGCCGGATCAGGTGGGAGCTCCTCCTGAAGTTCTTCCCACATTCCAGACACCTGTGTGTTTTCTCCCCACCATGAGGCTTCTCCCCCAGCTCTGAGCTCTGCCTGGATCTCTGGCTGCCTTCCCGGCACAGGGAGGGTCTTTCCTCCACGCAGCTCCCTGGCCTGGGTTTGCTGCCCCTCCTTGTGCAGGATCTCTGGGGCTTTTCCTCCTCTTCCATTCAGAAATGGCTTCGGAATGACAAATTCTGGTTTGGGGGGAAAAACAAGAGGTGAGCGCCTTGTCTTGAGAGTTTCAGATGCCCAAGTCCACTTCTCGAAATCTCTGGGGGTTTTCTGTCCATAAAAACACCAATCCACAATGATTCAGCCCAAGAAAATCCTCCCAGGGTTTCCCCCTCTCTGATCTCTCCACTTTTGGGTTATGGGGTGCCTCCCTTCCCTGAGCTGATTGGGATCACGTGGCTCCTGGGGTTCCTCCTCTCCGGGGTCCCGCTTAGGGGTGATCCAGGGGGTTTTGGGGGTCCCAGGAGTCCCTTCTCACCTCACTCTTTGATCTGGACTTCCAGGGACCCAAGGGGTCCCTCTTTATCCAGGCTCCCCCCACTCCAAGCTGACAGAGATCGCCCAGCACCGACATCGCCTCTCTCCCCTCACCCCAGCCCAGGGCTCCCACCGTCCCCCTGCACTGCTCCTCCAGGGGGACCCCAAAACCAACGTCACCCTCCCATCCTGGTACCAGAAGATCACAATATAGAGACCAAAAAATATCCCCCAAAGGAGCATTTTCGGCTCAGCTTTGTAGTCCCGCAGGATCCAAACATCCCCCACCCCAAAATCAAACTGTCCCAGGGACCCATAGCAATATTTAAGGCTGAAACCCGGAAACCATGAGCTCAAACAACCCCCAGGAAAAAACACCACTCGGGGACCCCCCGAGGGATTTGGGGCGAGCTTCCCCTCCCTGCTCACCTGCGGTATAAGGGGGGGACAGGGGACGATGCCCCCGGATATGCGGTGCACAAAACGGTCAGCGACCCTCGTGCGCCTTCTGCTGCTCATCCTCCTCCTTCCTGCTCCTTCCCTTCCTCTCTCCCTCCTCTTCCTCCCGCTTCTCCTCCCTCGGCTCCGCCTCCATCGCTCCTTCTCTTTCCTAATTCTGCCTCTGTCTACTATCCGGAATTTCTCATCCTCCTCCTCCTTCTCCACCTCCATCTCTTCTCCTCCTCCACCCGGGCCCAGCGCCCACCCTTGGTTCCGCCCTTTTCCCAAGGCCATCGAATCCCGCGGGAGGAGCCGGGATGGAGCCGGGGCAGGTCGGGCTGGGGCAGCGCTGGGCTCTTGGCCTGGCCTGGGCACCCCCTCCCCAAATTCCCCTGGCTAAACAGGGGATCCTGGTGCCTTTTGGGGTTCGCTGGGTGCTAGGATTCAAATGCCTCCCAAGGGCCCCCCTAGCGGGGTGACACGGGGGGGACACACAGGGGTCCCCATTCCCGATCCATCCTGGGGCCGGTTCTGCCCCCCTCCCAATCACGACCCTGGACAGGGGGGCTGGGAAGAAACCCATGACTGCATTCAAGGGACAGAGCTGCAGACTTGGGACAGGAGAGATTGAGGGGACATTCACTGGCCTGAGGGAGAAAATGTGTTTATGGAAGGCTCTTCAAGGGCAGCAGAAGGGAAAAGAGTCCCAAGACTCGCTGTTGTTAAGGAAAGGGAATGACACAAAGCGCAGGTCACCGCCACCATGGTCAGCTCAAACCCCGCAGCTGGGTGTGCTTGCAAGAGCCTGGCACTGAAATGCCCTGAGCACCAAGGCTTCAATATCTTCTGCTAACAGCGTGGCAGCTCACAGGCTGGCACAAGCATTTCCCACTGCTGCAGCCAACACTGGATCAGTTCTTAAGGCATTTTTAGAACCAAGAATACAAAGATAAGGGACTGTGGAAGCAATAGACTCAGAGAGGGGAACTCATTTTACAGGAAAGATCCTGCAGGGGCTTAAAGCTGCTTTAGGAACACTATGGGACCTCCAAAACCCCTGGCACCCCCAGAGCTCAGGTCAGGTAGAAAGAATGAATGGGGAAACACTGATAGAAACCAAGATGCCATGGGTATGGCTTTTGCCATTGTCTTACCAGGAATAAGAGCCAGACCCAGGGCAGATATTCAGTTATTTCCCTTGCAGTTGCTGTTTAGAATTCCTTACCATGGTAAGTCTCCACCTAGTGTGGGGCTGGAGATAAGGGATGTCTGTTTCAAGCAGTCTGTGGCCAGAATCCTGTCTCTTGTGAAATCTCTTGCACAGGAAGCTCGGCTGGCACAGAGCCTGCCTTGGCACTTTGCTGCTCACAACATGCAAGCAGGACTTTGGGTGGTGCTGCAGGAGTGCAAAGAAGCAGCACTGGTGGCCCAGTGGCGTGGCCCATTGCAAGTGTCCCTGAGCACAGAAACAGGCGCCAGCAGAGCTGAACACGGGGAGACCCCTCAGCCTGGCCTCAAGGTGTCTGAAGTCGCGCAGATCTGGACTTGCCGGCTGCAGCAGGAGGATGGGAGGCCGCCACTGAGCCTGCACTGAAGGCACCGCAGCAGCAGCCAGGGCTCCACAGCGGGGGAAGCCCCTGGGCCTGCCCACACATCCTCTGCTGAAATCGTCTGCCTGGGCACCCTGCTTTGGCATCTCCAGCCACTGGGGGCCAATCCTTGCTGGCACTCTTGCAGCTTCAGTGCTTTCTGTGCCTGCACTCGCCACAGGGGCTGCGGAAAACAACGTGAGAATTCGACTCTGGATCTCAATTAGACTCTCACTGGCCTGGGTGGGATTACATTGTTGCAAAATATACCAAGTTTAAAATTCATAAAATTTTATTTCTCCAGTCAGGCTTGGTTTCCCTTTGCCTTGGGGAATGGAATTTTTAAGTTGTATTTTTAAGGGATGTTACAGCACTCCATAGAGATGAACTGAACATCTCAACAGACTGGGAATGGCCCAAAAGATTCCCAAAAAGATAACGACCATCAACAAAACATCACTGCCCATCAGAAAACATCAACCAACAACTACCCCAGACAATGCCCTGGCACAGCTGGAGTCACCTGGTCTGGAAAAGGCTGAGAAGGAAATCCAGGATTGTACACCTAATTAACATCAGAGGCAAAGAAATCCGGGTCCTAGAGAAAAACAAATACTAAGATCTACCCAAGGGGGAAGCAATAAACATTAAACCAAGGCATTTCTATGGGTTTAGACTGTAGAAAATTTAGGAAAAATCGGGTAAAACTCATGTGTCCTGGAATGAATTTCTCTCCACACCCGAGCTATGTGTGGATGAAATGATTTCTGTTGCACATCCTGCCCAGGAAAAAGTCATGTCTCGATTTTCTAACTCTGGAAATGTTTTTGGAGAGTTTCTTTCCCATCGCCCCCCAAACCCCAGTTCCCCCCCCCAGCTCGGTTTGGGGGTGACGCTCCCTTTTCCCACCGTCCCCGCCCCGCTCACCCGAGAGCTCCTCGCCCGCAGCCCAGGGATGGAGGAGGAGGAGGGGGAGGGGTTAAAGAGAAGGGCTTAAAGAGGAGGAGCAGGAGCAGCACGAGCAGCCTGAGAGGAGGCACCAGGTGCATCCATCGCTCTCTGGATCTGCAGCGCCTTCGCTCTGGGAACATCGCCCTTCCCCGCATTCCGCAGGTGACCGGGAAGGGGAAGCTCGCCCCGAATATCTTGGGCGGTCCTGGCAGGGTTTGTTAGAAAGGGTATTTGGAGCTCACCCGAAGTATCTTTGGGGTCCCTGTTTCTTTTTTTCGGAACGGGATGTGCAGAGCGATGTTTGGATCTTGCAGGACTCCAAAGCTGACCCGAAATATCCTCTCGGTAGACACTGCTAGGTCCCCGGGAGGTGTGTTTTTGGAATGTCCCGGTGGCGGCTGCCGGCAAAGCCCCGGCGGTGGGAGGGGAGTGCGGGGTCCCCGGAGCCACGTGGCGATCGCCCGCTACCGACCGGAGGGGCATGGGGTGGAAGGGGAGCAGCCTTGAGAGGGGGGAGAGCGAAAAGGGGGGAGCTCAGGGAGCCCCGGAACCTGAAATGGCTTCGTGGAGCGGGGGGACCCCGAGAGCCGGGAGTGAGGGGAGCCTGGAGAAGGCGCAGCCCGGAGAAGGGATGAGGCTGGAGAGGGGGAAGCTCTGGGACCCTAAAGTGGGAAGCCCAGAGAGGGGGCACCCCTGGGACCTCCGGCATCCGGAGCAGGGAGTCAGGGGAGGAGGGAGCCCTGGGACCCCCAAACCCTCGGCATCCCTTAGTGCAACCACAGAGAGGGGGAGCCATGGGATCCTCAGCAGCCCAGAGAAGGGGGACTCCCAGAACCCCAAAGTGGGGAGACCCAAGAGGGTGGACCCCTGGGATTCCCTGGAATTCTGGAGCAGGCAGAGACCCTGCAGAGGAGGGACCTCCAATATCTGCAGGACCCACAGCATCCAGGATACGCGGAATTCCAGAACGCGAGAGTGGAGAGAGCAGAGAGGGGGAACCCCAGTGAGGGATTTTTTCCTCTGACTCCCAAAGCCTTCAGCAATCCTCAAAGTCCCTCCCAGGAACCCTCAACTCCCTCAAACCCAGCATCCCCCGCAGCCCCTGCAAGTTCCCCCCATGGCACCGGCCATGGCCATGTCCCCACATGTCACCGGCTATGTCCCACCACGTCCTCACCCATGGCTGTCTCCCTACCACATTTCCATCCCTGTCATTGTCCTCCACGTCTCCATCCATGCCCGTGTCCCCCCATGTCCCCTCAAATGGCCACGTCCCCACCCATGTCTGTGTCCCCCCATGTCCCATGGAAAAAGATGAGAGTTGCTGTGGCACATAAGAGGACAAACAGCATTCGTTTAACCCATGCTCTGCCAGGGAACCACAAAAACCTGTCCCATTCCCACCCTTTCCCCATCTGGACTGGTGCAAGAGCTACTTTCTTATTTCCTTTGTTATCTGTTTAACCACGTTTGAGTTGTCATCTATTTGCAAACAGCAGTTTGAGTCATTTAATTCTCCACAAACTCCTCCTCCTTCTGCTGATGGCTAATCTGATCCCATCCCATGGGGAAATGTTGTGTTCCTCATCTGAGTGGATTGGTGGGCAAGAAGGTCAGGAGCTGGAGCTGTCTGGTTGGTTATTATTTTGAGGACAGCTTGTAATCGAATGATGCAATTCCAATTCTCAATGAGTTCTCTGGCTCCTGATATGAATTTGTTTGGGTTCCCAGGGTCTGGTCCATGGTGTTGTAGGATTTGTTCTGGGGCCGTTCATCTTTTCCCCAATTTTGGGCCATTCCCTCCAGCCAGGGCTGCATCCATCGACCACTTTTCTCTGATGAAATCATCAAATACTTGGATTCTCAACTCATTTCCCTGAAGGTGTGGTAGCAAAACCACCCCAGAGGTATAACACACCTAATATAACATAGACAGTGACAGCACATGTTGCAGTGGGGACAGGGATGATTCCTCAACAGTTGTTTTAGTGAAGTTTTCCCAACATTCTCTGTTTGCTGTTTTCCTTTGCAGCTTAACCAATTTCTGTGGCAGAGTCAGAAATGCTCACAGTGGGCTCTGCCTTTAGCTGTGCAAATTCCGTGTGTGGGAGCAGGCAGAGCTTGGGGTGAGGGACAGAGGGAATGAGCGCAATTCCTCCCGCAGGCAGGAAGCCCCTGGTGCATTTTCCACACATTGCCCAGCAGTGTTAATTTGCATTTCTAAAGCTCTTTCACTGAGTGCCTGGAGGGAAGCTTCTCTTCCAGGGCAGCCCTCGGGTGACTCATCCGTTCCCCGCCCCCTCCCCCAACCTCTCCCATGCTTTTTTTGTTTTTTTAAACAATTTCCTATTAACTGTATAGAGTAAAAGGGTCACTTAAACTTCTTCCAGTTTTTCAAAATGCAGCCTAAAGGTGAACGTCGAAAAATCCGCAGCAGAATTTTGCCATCACTGACAGCCATACACACACATACACCCCAAATTCCAAAACAATAAAGATTTTTGCTAATTCTTCACCTAATACTAAAAATAGGTGGTCACACCTCTGGCCCAAACTTAACTGACAATATAGAATTAAGATTATTAAGAAAAAACATTCTAATTCTATAATCTTGTCACCAAAACTGCGGGAAGAACCAAAACTCTCCAAAAACATTTTTAGAGTTAGAGATTCAAGGCATGACTTTTTCTGGGCAGGATGTGCAACAGAAATCATTTCATCCACACATAGCCCGGGTGTGGAGAGAAATTCATTCCAGGACACATGAGTTTTACCCGATTTTTCCTAAATTTTCTACAGTCTAAACCCATAGAAATGCCTTGGTTTAATGTTTATTGCTTCCCCCTTGGGTAGATCTTAGTATTTGTTTTTCTCTAGGACCCGGATTTCTTTGCCTCTGATGTTAATTAGGTGTACAATCCTGGATTTCCTTCTCAGCCTTTTCCAGACCAGGTGTCTCCAGCTGTGCCAGGGCATTGTCTGGGGTAGATGTTGGTTGATGTTTTCTGATGGGCAGTGATGTTCTGTTGATTGTCGTTATCTTTTTGGGAATCTTTTGGGCCATTCCCAGTCTGTTGAGATGTTCAGTTCATCTCTATGGAGTGCTGTAACATCCCTTAAAAATACAACTTAAAAATTCCATTCCCCAAGGCAAAGGGAAACCAAGCCTGACTGGAGAAATAAAATTTTATGAATTTTAAACTTGGTATATTTTGCAACAATGTAATCCCACCCAGGCCAGTGAGAGTCTAATTGAGATCCAGAGTCGAATTCTCACGTTGTTTTCCGCAGCCCCTGTGGCGAGTGCAGGCACAGAAAGCACTGAAGCTGCAAGAGTGCCAGCAAGGATTGGCCCCCAGTGGCTGGAGATGCCAAAGCAGGGTGCCCAGGCAGACGATTTCAGCAGAGGATGTGTGGGCAGGCCCAGGGGCTTCCCCCGCTGTGGAGCCCTGGCTGCTGCTGCGGTGCCTTCAGTGCAGGCTCAGTGGCGTCCTCCCATCCTCCTGCTGCAGCCGGCAAGTCCAAATCTGCGGGGCTTCAGACACCTTGAGGCCAGGCTGAGGGGTCCCCCCGTGTTCAGCTCTGCTGGCACCTGTTTCTGTGCTCAGGGACACTTGCAATGGGCCACGCCACTTGGCCACCAGTGCTGCTTCTTTGCACTCCTGGAGCACCACCCAAAGTCCTGCTTGCATGTTGTGAGCAGCAAAGTGCCAAGGCAGGCTCTGTGCCAGCCGAGCTTCCTGTGCAAGAGATTTCACAAGAGACAGGATTCTGGCCACAGACTGCTTGAAACAGACATCCCTTATCTCCAGCCCCACACCAGGTGGAGAATTCCCAGGGTAAGGAATTCGCAAGGGAGATAATTGAATTTCTGCCCTGGGTCTGGTAATTATTCTTACCAAAACCAATGGAAAAAGCAATACCCTTGGCATCAGCAGCTCCAAATGGTGTTTCTTTCTTTCTCCATTCATTCTTTCTACCTGATCTGAGCTCTAGGGGTGCTGGGGGTTTTGGTGGTCCCATTGTATTCCTAAAGCATCCATAACCACCTGCAGGATCTTTCCTGTAAAATGAGTACCCCTCTCTGAGTCTATTGCTTCCACAGTCCCTTATCTTGGTATTCTTGGTTCTAAAAATGCCTTAAGAACTGATCCAGTGTTGGCTGCAGCAGTGGGAAATGCTTGTGCCAGCCTGTGAGCTGCCACGCTGTTAGCAGAAGATATTGAAGCCTTGGTGCTCAGGGCATTTCAGTGCCAGGCTCTTGCAAGCACACCCAGCTGCAGGGTATGAGCTGAGCGTGGGGGCAGTGACCTGCGCTTTGTGTCATTCCCTTTCCTTAACAACAGCGAGCATTGGGACTCTTTTCCCTTCTGCTGCCCTTGCAGACCCTTCCATAAACACATTTTCTCCCTCAGGCCAGGCAATGTCTCCTCAATCTCTCCTATCCCGGGTCTGCAGCTCTGTCACTTGAATGCAGTCATGGGTTTCTTCCCAGCCCCCCTGTCCAGGGCCGTTCACACAGGAGGCTGGGTTCAGCCCTACCCCTGTCCTCAATTCTAAATCCTCCTGTTCCATTGAACAAGTTTCATACTGTAATAACCCAGCACTGCTCATCCATTTAGAGCCTCTTTTGGTTCTCAAAGCTTGAACTTGATGCCAGACTTGAACAACAGGAGATCCTTGTGCCTTCAGTTTTGGGCCTCAGTTGCCATTGAAGCGGTGGCTGCACAATTGTGCAGCCAATGAGGCCACTCTCTGGCCACTGGGTTAAACATTTTAGCACAGGAATTCCTTTGGCATGGCCCTGTTTAACATCCACACACAATTCAAATTCTCTTTCCCTGTCTGGGAGAGGCAGGGCAGGAGGCTGAGTTAATCTGCTTTTTAACCCTTGGCAGTTCTGCTTTCCTCCTGGTGTCCATGCATGCAGTTTCTTGCCTGGCAGGACAGGAGTGTTGTAGGGAGAGATGGCAGGCTCCAAAAGCCCTGCCTTTAGCAGGGACTCAATCCCAGGCTGTGACCCCTTCCTTGCCTGCCTTGGAACAGGGTATTGCTTTTAGACACCACTTGTGCTGGTTGCTTCCAAGTAATTTGGAGAGGCTCCATCTCTAATTTTCCCTATTTCCCATGGAGCTGCCCACATTTGCGGGTTCACTTCAGCAGAGGCCTTGCCAGACATTTGACACACAAAGTTACAGCAGCATCAGCCTCTGTATCACCTTTTACAATATTAATTTCTATTTCCACATCAGCAATCAAATTCTCATGCAAGAAATTACAGTCACCATTAAGAGGAAAGAGAAATTCATGCGTTTCAAATCTCTCCCACATCTACTAAGAGTGGATGAATCAAACACACCTGCTTATTTTTCCCCCTTACACCCTGAATGATCAAAGAACTTCCTGACAATTTCCCCCCTTAGGTCTAAGATTCAGAGTGGATCAAGAGGCCCCAGTGTCTATCAGGAAAGGCCTCCTCTCGATCCTGACCCATCCTGAATGTTCTCAAGGGCTCCAGTGTGGTGGGTTCCTGGTGTAATGGGAACTCTGACACCCTGAACAATCCATGTCCATCAAGGGGTGGACTTGCTGCTCCTGAGGGTGCTCCTGTCTCTGCTTCCAGTGTCCTTGTGGCGTGCAGATGGAATCCTGATTCCTTGCCAGGGGCTGTTTGGGTGGGCTCTCCCCTGCCGAGGAGGGCAATGCCTCTGCCAGGTGCTTGTGGCCCAGGCCGTCCCCTGGGTGCTGGGGCCCCCTTGGGCCCTGCGGTTCATCCCTCAGGGGCTGGAGAAACTCTGCCACGGCCTTTGCCTTCACCTTGGCCTTTTCCTCCTCCCTTCTTGCATTCAGCTGCTGTGCCTTTGTGACCAAGTCCAGCAAGGGCTTATTCAGCCACTCCTGCAGCCCCCCCTCAGTGCCTGTGGGTGCTCATCCTGTGACAGCTACTGAGCTTTCTGCAAAATCGTTCCTTTCTCCAGTGACCCAAACAAGATCCTTCAAAGAAAATCCTGATCCTTCCATGAGTAATCCACTTTTCCCAGCTATTCCTTCCTCCTCCTCCTTGTTCTCCCGCTCCCCTCCACACCCTGTATCCCAGAGCCGGTCCCTGTCCTGCCGCAGTGTCCAAAGGCGGCCCCTCCGGCGGGCAGGGCCGGCAGCTCCACGGGGCCAGGCAGGCAGCCGGGGCGTCCCGCAGCCTCCTGGGGGCCGGGGGCCACTGCCGGCCGTGCCCGGGGGGTGCTGGGGTCAGGCAGTGCCCGGTGCTGAGCCCCGCCTGCCCCACAGCCCCGGCCCCGTCCCACAGCTCCCCACAGGCCCCCAGCCCGTGCTCCCGGTCCCGCACCTCTGTGCCTGGTCCTGCCGCTGGCCAGCACAGAGAAACCCCCTGAAATCCTGACCTCCTTCTTTCTCTGCTCTGGAAACCGGGGATGCAAAAGGTCTGGATCAGGTGGCAATTTTTGCGGCTAAAAGGATGCTGAAAAACATCCCAATCCTCAGTATTTTTCTCTTCCTCCTTTTTTCCATCATCCTTTTTCTTCCCCGATGGATTCCTCCTGCTGCTTCTTGTCGTAACCATTTTCTTGTATACTCCTCTTCAACCAATCCTTTCCCAGCATACCAACACCATCCAGCTGCTGTTGTCTGTCGAGACCCCTTCTCAAGTTCCCTCATTGCCCCCTGGGTGTCCATGTCCTTAATTACCTCCGAGAGAATGTGTAAAGTACATCAACATTCTCCCCATTTGTATAGCAAATGATATCCATGGCTCTGTTCAGTCTTTGTTTTTCCTCTCAAAGTTCAGGAATTTAGCAGGACCTTGGCTGAGCAGCAGTCTGTGTCAATTAATAACATTTTCTGAAACTGATGGCTTCTGCTGTCAATTCCTTATGTACCAGTCCCTGTCCCTATCTCCAGGCAGACTCACACCATCTGTTTGTACAGACACATTCCTCTTCTTCTTTTCCTGGGGGTCCCCCGTTTGCGGGACATCCCCCCTGGAGTGGGGTGTCCGCCCCTGCTGCAGCCCCAGCCCTCAGGCCGGGCTGAGCCAATCCGAGGGCGCGGCGCTGATGACTCCCCAGTTCCCAGGCAGACCCGCAGCTCCCAGCGCTCCCCATCTGGACCCCACCTGCACCCCTACCATTGCCCCCAGCGCCCCCCACGAGGGGAATTTGGGGAGTTGGGAGGGGCAGAGCGCCCAGGCTGGCCCCCCCCACGCTGTCCTGGCAGGAGCGGCTGCAGTAGGGGCCGAGTGTGAGCAGAAGCGGCCGAGAGCCCAGCGCTGCCCCAGCCCGACCTGTGCCAGCTCCATCCCTGCTCCTCCTGTGGGATGCGACAGCTCTAGGGGGAAGAGGGACCCAGGGCTGAATGTTGGGCATGAGGAGAGGAGGGGAAGGGAAAGAGAGGCAGGGTTGTAGATCAAAATGTTCAAACGATGTTGGTGGGAGGAGAAGGTGGGATTGTGCAAGAGAAGGTGGAATAGCAGGAACGAGAGAAGTTTGAGGCAGAGTAGGGACACAGGAGGATAAGGAGGAGGAGGTTCAGGAAGAGAAGACATCACAAGGTTCCACCCGTCCCTGTAACTGCAGCCTCCCCCCAGCCCTAGGAGTGTTGCCACCCCACATCCAGCAGGAGAGGGGGATCCATTATTTTCAAGAGGATGAATCTTGGTGTTTCTGAGGTTAATTGGGGTAAATGTTGTTGCTTTAGGTTTTTTCGTGGAGGCTGAATCTTTCTATTTTGGATGGGGGTTTGGGGTGAATCTTGATTTTTTGTGAGTTTTGGGCCTCTGTCTTGATTGTTTGGGGGATTTTGTGCTGAATGTTGGTGTTTTGGAGGTTTTACAGACACGAGACTTGCTATGACTTCCTGAGATGGAGTTGGGCAGGAAGAACCCCCAACCCAAGTTGCTCCCACCTTCTTTTTTTCCCCAGACCAGGATTTGTCATTCCCCAGTCGTGCCTGGATGGAGGAGGAGGAAAAGCCCAAGAGATCCCACACAAGGAGGGGCTGCAAACCCAGCCCAGGGAGCTGTGAGGAGGAAAGACCCTCCCAGTGCCAGGAAGGCAGCCAGAGATCCAGGCAGAGCTCAGAGGTGGTGGAGAAGCCTCAGGGTGGGGAGAAGCCCCACAAGTGCTTGGAATGTGGGAAGAGCTTCAGGTACAGGTCTGACCTGAGCCGGCACCAGAGGATCCAAAGTGGAGAACGGCCCTCCGAGTGTGGGGAATGTGGTAAGGGCTTCAGAGAGAGCTCTGGCCTGATGCAGCACCTGAGAATCCACACTGGCGAAAATCCCTACAAGTGCTTGGAATGTGGGAAGAGCTTCAGCCAGAGATCCAAACTGACCAAGCACCAGGTGGTCCACACTGGGGAGCGGCCCCATGAGTGCTTGAGATGTGGGAAGAGCTTCCAGAGGAGATCTGACCTGAGGGCACATCAGCGCATCCACACCGGTGAGAGGCCCTACGAGTGTCCTGAGTGTGGGAAGAGGTTTCAGAGGAGCTCCAATCTCCTCGTGCATCAGCGGATTCACAGAGAGGAGAGGCCCTTCCGCTGCCCTCACTGTGGGAAGGGCTTCAAGTACAACTCCCACCTCATCGTGCACCGGCGCATCCACACCGGGGAGAGGCCCTACGAGTGTCCCCAGTGTGGGAAGAGATTCTCTGTGAGCTCTCACCTGACCCGACACCAACGGAGGCACCACTAAGGGAAACCCTGCGAGTGCCCCAAGTGTGGGAGGAGCTTCCTGTGCTGCTCCAGCGCCATCCCCCATTGGAGGATCTGCGTTCGATTGTCCCCAGTGACCCCGCTGGCTGCCCTGTCTCCAGGACTTTTCTTGGAAGGTTCTGACTCCCCCTCGATCAGTCTGCTACATGTTCCCCTGCAATATGCATATACACCCGAGTTGTTTTTTTTATTAGTAAAACCAACCAATATTCTTAATTCCGTTAAGTCGTTCTTCTTTTTCTCTAAGTTCAGGAATTTAACACAGCCTTGGTTGAGCAGCAGACAGTGTCAATTAGTACCATTTTCTAGAAGTGATGTTTTCTTTCGTTACTTCCTATCCACAAGTTGCTGACCCTGTGTAAAGCAGATTCCCGTGGTTTGTTTGTAAAGTCACATTCATCTCATTCCTCTCACCCAGCACTGCTGGAGCCCCTCCCCTTTAGGCCCTCGCAGATTCCACCAAATGAGTGTCCAGGCTGGAATCTCCCTGCCTGCAGCCTCTAGCACCCGCCCTGTCGCGGGTTGGGCTTGGGCTGGTGGCAGCGAGCCCGACAGAAACCAACACCCACGGGGCCACCAGTGCCGGGGGCTCGGAATCGAGCAAGGGATGCTTTGGTTTGCAGGGGCGGAAGGGCTGGGGCTCCTCCCCTGCCCCTCTTTGACTTGGTTTAGGATTCAACTTTTTGGCTGCTGTGGGAGGGGATAAAGGTGAGGTTTTCCTCTAGCACTGGGCAGGATTTTCCCTTGCATGGAGTGCTTGGGCCTTGCCCAGGCCCCTTGTGCCCTCCTGCAGAACCGGTGGCATTTTCCAGCACACACAGTTCGTAATCAAGAGTCAGGTGCAGCCGAGAAGGCTCCGGGTGCCTCCTTCCAGGCTGACTCTGCAGATGCTGAGGCTGCTCTGGGCTGTGCCAGGGCTCTGCTGGGGCTCAGCTCTGGGCAAGGCAGGGCCTGCACTCCCCTCGCATTGCTCCGGGAAACTGAGTCACAGGGGGAGAGGGAAGGGACACTCAAGGGAGTTGAGCTTTAACAGACTTTTTATTCAAAAAGCGACCAGAACAAACATGGTGTCCTACCTCCCATTACCAACTAGCAGTGCTAACTACCATAACTAACTAGTTATCCTAGCTGCCATAACTAACTAGCTATCCTAACTACCATTACTAACAGCGTGTCCTGACTACTGTAACAAAAAGCTCTCCTCAAGTGCTTCATCTCCTCCGCTGCCCCCTCAGTTGCTTGGCTGCAGCGATCAGAGGGGTCAGGCTGGAGAGAGGCTCAGCTGATGATAAAAATGGGTGCTGCCCAAAGGATAAAAAAAAAAAAATTAATCATTCCTTCCCAGAGTCGAGTTCCTTACAGGCTCTGTTGCAATAGGACAAAGGGGAATGGTTGGAAACTCAAGAGAGGGAAGCAGGCTCAGATCAGATCTGAGGAAGAATTTTTTTCACCAGGAGAGTGGGGAAACACTGAGAGAGGGTGCCCAGAGAGGTGGGAGGTGCCTCCTCCCTGGAAACATCCAAGCTCAGCTCAGGTAGGGCTCTGAGCCACCTGATCTGCTTGAAGATGTCCCTGCTTGCTGAGGGCACCTGGTGCAGATGGCCTCGAAAGGACCCTGCCAGGCCAAAGCAGGCGAGGATTCTGCTCGCTTTGCACATGAGAAGCAGCGAGACTGGAGATGATGGGAGGGGGCCCCACAAGAAAACCCCTCCCTGGTGCTGCTGTTTCCCCTGCAGCCGCTTTGCACTCACCTGCAGCAGCTCCTGGTCCGAGCAGAGCCGCTCCTCATGCGGCTCCAGGCTGCACTCGAGGAAGTCCCGCAGCAGAGCCGACAGGCGCCGGGGCTCCTGCAGCTGCGGGGTCCCATTCTGCCGGATCAGAGCGCGAGCCTGCAGGAGAAGCAAACACAGCGCTCTGCCAGCTTCCTTCACACCCACGAGTGCTCACAGTGATCCCGGGTTCTCAGCCCCAGCTCCAGGAGCAGTTTCCTCCCTGGCAGAGATGCTGCTCACAGCTCATTTTTCTATGCCAGCCAAAACAAGCAAACCCTGGTGCAGCCACAGCCATTGCAACAACCAAATGATCTTGCCCTGAGAGCCAATTCCATGGGCTGACTTTGTCAGAAGGAACCTCCATCAGAAATAGCCCATTTTGCTTCTCCAAATGCAGACACAGCTTTACAGGCCATTTTCAGGGGTCAGTGTGGCCTGCCCGTGTTATTTCAAAGGATTCTACATCAAATGCATCTCTGCAGTGCCACAGACACTCAGGGAAATGCATTCCTGATGTCCCATCCCACGAACTGCCAGGCAAGGAACAGGAGGTTTGGGCTGCCGAAAGCTCAGGCTTGGGGACACGGAGAAAGTAGCTTGGACCAGGAAAGAAATATGTGAGACTGTGGGGATGTTAAACAATTATCTTCATGTTTTAGACAAGTTTCCCAGTGAGTGCCAAAAGTGCCCTCAGCCAATCAGTGCTTGCGACGCTTCTGACCCAGGCTGGTCCGGACTGGTGTTCCCAGTGCAGCGCGGTCACTTTGGGGCTGGCGGCTCCTGCCCGGCGCTGGCCATGGGGCGTGTGTCGGCAGCTGGGGCCGTACTGGTGGCACTGGTGGTGCTGGGAGCCCCCTGGCTGCAGGCGCGGAGCTCTCGGGTGAGCGGGGGGGGGCAGGACGCGGTCGGACAGGGTGGATGGAGGGGGAAAAAGGGACGGTGGGACGCCCAAATTGAGTGAGAGGACGGGAACACCCAAAGGAAGAGCGGGAGGAGCTGAGGATTGGGGGAAGGTGAGGAAGGGGTGGGAGAGGGTGGGAAAGGGGGGGAAAAGGGGAGGGTGGGACCCCAACGCTGTGAGGGAGGGGACTTGGGCTTAGGGGATTGGGAGGGAAAGGGTGGTAAAGGGGAAAAGTGGGGAATAGGACCCCAAACGTGAACTGGGAAGTGGTTGGAGATGGGAGGGGAGAGGATGTGGAAGGGGAAATGGGGAGAAGGGTGGAAAAGAGGAAGTGGGAGCGTGGGCAGGAGGGTCCCGTGGCGGCCGTGGGGCATAGGGGGTGCGGAGTGGGGATCCGGGGTAGCCCCCGGAGCTCTGGACTTGCTGGGGAGAGCTGGGGCCTGCTGTGGGGGGAACCCCTGACCTGTGTCATGAACACTCAGGGGTCTTCCAGAAGATGGTCAAGTTTGAGTGTTACTTCATTAACGGCACGGAGAAGGTGAGGTACGTGCTGAGGTACATCTACAACCGGGAGGAGTACGCGATGTTCGACAGCGATGTGGGGCACTACGTGGGGTTCACCCCCCATTGGGAGAAACAGGCGCGGTGCTGGAACAGCGACCCGGCAAGGCTGGAGTACAGATCGGCTGAGGTGCACAGGTACTGCCGGCACAATTACGAGTTGCCCTCCCCGTTCCTCGTGGGCCGCAGAGGTGAGCGTAGATCAGAGCGTGTCCCCTCGGGCCCTGCCCTGGAAGTGACCCTGGAACCTCTCAAAACCTCCCTGCGAATCGCCCCCGAGACCTCAGCCCTCCTTGTGCCCATCCCCGGGGACTCCTGCCCCCCTCAGTTGCTCCCAGTCCATCCCAGTGGCTCTCCGCATGTCCAGCTCAACCAGGCGTGGAGCTGACGTCTCTCAGCCAATCACAGCGCGTGTCTTTGATGACTCCTCTGTTGCCAGGCAGACCCGCAGCGCCCCGTGCCCCGCGCCGGACTCGGCCTCCCAGTGCCGCGCACTTCATTCCCAGTCCCTCCCAGTGCCACACCAGGCCCTCCCAGTGTCCCTACAATCCTTCCCGATGCCACAAAAGTCGCTCCCAGTGCCCCTCCAGTCCCTACCACTCCCTCTTATACAATTCCCCGTCCACTCCAATTCCTTTTCAAGTCCTTCTAAGTCCACTCCCAGACCTCGGATCTCTCCTAGTGCCACTCCAGTTCCTCCCAGTACATTCCCAGTCCCTCTCAATGCTACACCAGCCCTCCCCCGTCTCTCCCAGTGGCCTCCTAGCGATCCCAGTGTGTCCCTGCTCTATCCCAGTGCGCCCCAGCGTGTCCATCTCGCTGGTGCCCTCGAGCTCCCAGCCCAGCCCCGGCCGCCTGCTCTGCTCCGTGATGGATTTCTACCCTGCTAAGATCCAGGTGAGGTGGTTCCAGGGCCAGCAGGAGCTCTCGGGCCACGTGGTGGCCACCGACATTGTCCCCATCGGGGACTGGACCTACCAGCTCCTGGTGCTGCTGGAAACGCCCCCCCAGCGCGGGGTCACCTGCATCTGCCAGGTGGAGCACGTCAGCCTGGAGCACCCTCTGAGCCGGCACTGGGGTACGGCCCGGCCCCCACAGCCACGGGGGGCTGGGAGGGACAGAGTGGAGGGCTGGGAAGGGGATTGGGATGTGCTGGGAGTAACTGGGAGGGAGTTTGAGAGAGCCTGGTTTAAACTGGGAGAGAGGCTCGGGGGACTGGAAGGGCTGAGAATGAGTTTGAAGGATATTGGGGAGGGTGGGATGGGGTTCTGAGGGTCCTGGTGGGCACTGGGAGGGAGTTTGGGGGTGCTGGGTGTAACTGGGATGGAGTTTGAGTGAGCCTGGAGGGGCTGGAAGGAGATCGGGAGTGGAACAATAGAGCTTGGAGTGCGGCTGTTTGTGCTGGGAAGGGACTGGGAGGGGTCTTGGTGAGTCCTGGAGGGGTTGGGAGGGGATGGGACTGGGAGAGGGTTTAAGGGTCCTGGGGTGGTGGGGGGAAACTGGGAGGGGGCTGTGGGATGCTGAGAGGGACAGGAGGGGCTATGGCTGTGCCTGGGGAGGGTGGGAAGGGACTGGGAGGTTACAGGGTATCCCGGGTGGCCAGGAGGCAACTGGGAGGGTTCTTGGAGGAGCTTGGGATGTCTGTGAGAGGTTTTTGGGGGTCCTGACCCCTGCAGCAAGATGCTGACAGGGATCGGGGGCTTAGTGTTGGGCTTTGTCTTCCTGGCGCTGGGGCTCGGCTTCTACCTGCACTAGAAGGTGAGGGGGGGTCCCAGGGGTCGTGTCCCCCTTCCCCAGATCGTGTGTGCTCCCCCAGGGGCCCCCAGCCCGGTGTCAGCCCCTTTTCTCTGCTCACAGAGCTCCTGAGCCACTGGCGGCTGCAGCCCCCGCACCGTGGCCTCGGGCCCAGCCGGGAACCCCCTGCTCTGTCCCTGAGCTGATTTTGGGAGGTCGTGTGTCCCCCCCAGCCCTGCTGTAACACTGCCTCCACCAGGCTGCTCCCAGTGTTCCCAGTAAATCTTCCCAGTTCAAACCAAACCCATTTACTGGGGGGCAGTAGGGTGGAACTTGGAAGGGGCTGTGAGTGTGGGGGGCTGAACGAGCTCCAGAATGTATTGGGAATGGGGACCCCTCTGTGTTCCAGCCATGGCATCTCACTCTGGGGGTGCTTGTGGGGCACAGGAACACAAGCATGGCACACAGCCAAAAAAAATTTTAAAAAATTTCCGAATTTGTTTAGTAATTAGTTGTTGTTGTCTGGGGATCCTGAAGGGTCCTCTCGCGGTGTGGCCTCCAGCTAGTCCAAGTGACCTCAAGGCCCCTGACCTCTCGGTGGGACAATGAGGGAACCACAGGGGTTCCTTGGCGCTGGAGGTGCTGGAGGGTGTGGGTTAATTCCCTCGGAGCCCTGGAGATCGACGGAGTAAAGGAGCGACTCTTGCTTGGTAACAGGGAAGGATTTATTCAACCCTGAGCCCAGAGACAAAGAGCCCTGAGCTAGCTCGTGCAACATATTATAAGGGATCCAGTTAACCAATAGGGGAACAGGAGTGGGGAAGAGCCAGGGAGGGGTCAAGGGATTATAACCACAGGGAAGAAAGAAGGGGAGGGAACAAGGGTGAGCAACCAACCACTAACAGTAGAACAATGAACATTCTAGAAAGGAGTGTAGACTTAACTAAGGATTGACAACTTACAGAACAAGTAACAACAAAGTGGGAGTAACTTCGGACAGTGGCTTTGCCAAGGACTATACCACTGTAGTCTCCACAATGGGGGGATTCTCCGGGTCCTCTGGTCTCGTCCACCAGGAGTAGTCCAAGGGTTTTCGGGGCTTCATTTCTAGGGTGACGGCCCCAACACAAATTAAAAAAAACAAAAAAAAAACAAAACAAAAAAAAAAAAAGAGCAAAAACCTTTAGGACCGCAGTGTCACTTCCCTGATGAAAACAGCTGGGTCAAATTCCTGAACAGGAACATCTACAACTGGGAGCAACTTCAGAACAGGGGATACCCCAAGTTTTTGAGGTGGGTTTGGGTTGTTCTGTGCTGCAATTGAGCCATATCCAGTGGGATGGAGCTGTTTTGAGGAACCGTTGATCCCTCCTGCCTCTGGGGTACAGAGCTGTGAGGGACTGAAATGTTGGGGGTCAATGGCTCGAAGCAGTGGCCATTGGCAAAAGCAGCGGAGGCTTTGCTGGCCATGGGCACAGGAAGCACCCAGGGCCACAGGGGGTGAACACCCAGCCCCGCAGGGGACGAGCCGCGCTAGCAGCCAGGGAAGGGCAGAGGCCCAGCACAAGCAGATGCTGCCAGCTGGGACAGGCCTTTGCACCAGGCAATGCCCTCCCTTACACAACTGCCTCACCTCTGGAAACTCCCCCAAGGAAGGCCCGGGACATTCACACCCACGCCTGCAGCTTTCCATCCCTTCCCATGGGCCATACCTGGCTCAGCTGCGCTGCAGGCACAGGCAGGGCCACTTCTTACAAGGGGCCATGAACCATCAGAGCCCCCCAAAGTGCCCCAGGATCCACAGTGGGACATCAGACAGTGTAAAACTCCCCCAGGGGAGGTACCTGGGTGTTCACCCAAACCTCAACCTGTATTAATCCACAGATCTTGGAGCTTCCAGGGCTTCCCCAACATCCCAGGGATCCAACCTGGGACCAACACTTATATGAAGGATATGGACATTGTAATCATCAGCACAAAAAGTTTTTGTTGCTGGCGACTGTGTATCTTTATACTCTTCTACTTTCTTTCTTTTCACTTCTACATTTTCCTAAGAGTTACTTTTATGCTTTCAATATGACTGGAGATGGAAACCAAAAGGGCTCCAAACCCCCTTTAAAAAGCAACCAAAAGGTTCTACAATAAAGCCTACAGAAATAGATTAATAAACACAGATCAATCACTGTCAATTCACTCTAATCTGTCCCAGGGAATCCATTAACAACAACCTCAGCTGCCCTTGCCTTCAGGTGTGGGGCAGAACAGCAGCCGGGCACAGGGGAAGCTTCTGGAAGCTGCTCACAAAAGCCACCCCTGGAGACCCCTGGTACCAAAACCTGGCCACACAAACCGAATACACTGGATCCAAACATGGATCACCCAGAACGGGGGTCACCGGGACTCCACCCAGCAGGGGTCACTGGGGATCATCCAACACGCATCCTCCCATGGGGGATGGAGATGGAGCAGCGCACAAAGCTCTTCCTGCACTCAGGGCACTCCCAGGGCTTCCCTTATTGGTGCCTCCGTTGGTGTTGGGTCAAGTGAGAGCTCCTGGAGAATCTCTTCCCACACTGGGGACACTCGTAGGGCCTCTCCCCACTGTGGATGCGCCGATGCTGGACAAGGTGGGCGTTTTGTTTGAAGCCCTTCCCGCAGTCGGGGCAGCGGAAGGGCCTCTCCTCTCTGTGGATCTGCTGATGCAGGAGGAGATTGGAGCTGGTGTGAAACCTCTTCCCACACTCTGGACACTCGTAGGGCCTCTCCCCCGTGTGGACCCGCTGATGTCTTCTCAGGTTAGAGCTGCACTGGAAGCTCCTCCCACATTCCCCACACTCATGGGGCCGTTCCCCAGTGTGGATTATCTGGTGCCGGATCAGGCTGGAGTTCTGGCTGAAGCCCTTCCCACATTCCAAGCACCCGTAGGGCTTTTCCCCAGTGTGGATTCTCAGGTGCTCCATCATGTAGGAGCTGTCTCTGAAGCTCTTCCCACATTCCCCACACTCATGGGGCCGTTCTCCAGTGTGGATCATCTGGTGTCGGCTCAGGCGGGACCTCCATCTGAAGCTCTTCTCACATTCCAAGCACTTGTGGGGCTTCTCCCCACCCTGAGGCTTCTCCACCACCTCTGAGCTCTGCCTGGATCTCCAGCCACCTTCCCAGCACAGGGAGGATCTTTCCTCCTTGCAGCTCCCTGGTCTGGCTTTGCAGCCCCTCCTTGCGCGGATTCTCTTGGGCTTTTCCTCCTCCTCCATCTGGCCACAGCTTGGGAATGACAAATCCTGAGTTGGGGAGAAAAAAGTCGGTATGAGGAACTTGGTTTGGGGGTTCTTTCTGCTCAAGTTGATATCAGGAAGTCACCAGAAATCTTGTGTCCGTAAAACCTCCAAAACACAACCATTCAGCCAAAAAGTCCCCCAAACATCAAGAAAGATGACCAAAATTCACCAAACATCAAGTTTCACCCAGAACTCCCTCCAAAATAGAAAGATTCAGCACCCCAACTAGCCTAAAGGGACAACATTTACGCTAATAAAGTTTAGAAACACCGAGACTCAGCCCCCTAGAAATCATGGATCCCCCTCCCCTGCTGAATGTGGGAGGGCAAAGATCCTGGGGCTGGGGGGAGGCTGCAGATATAGCCTCCTTGTGATGGCTCGTCTTCCTCCACCACCTCCTCCTCCTGCTGTGTCCCTACTCTGCCTCACACACCTCTTCATCCTGCTATTCCTCCTTCTCTTGCACAATCCCACCTTCTCCTCCCCCGAGCATGGTTTGGCGATTTTGGTCTTCAAACCTGCTTCTCCATCGTTTCCCCTCCTCCGCTCAGGCCCAGCATTCACCCCTGCCTCCCTCTTCCCCCCAGAGCTGTTGCATCCCACAGGAGGAGAAGGGATGGAACTGGCACAGGTCGGGCTGGGGCAGCCCCGGGCTCTCAGCCACGTCCGCTCACACTCGGCCCCCACTGCAGCCGCTCCTGCCAGGACAGCGCGGGGGGAGCCCGGCCTGGGCGCTCCGCCCCTCCCACCTCCCCAAATTCCCCTCGCGGGGACGAAAGGGTGGGGGAGGGCGCAGGTGGGGCCCAGGTGGGGAGCGCTGGGAGCTGCGGGTCTGCCTGGGAACTGGGGAGTCATCAGCGCCGCGCCCTCGGATTGGCTGAGCCCGGCCTGAGGGCTGGGGCTGCAGCAAGGGGCGGACACCCCGCTCCAGGGGGGATGTCCCGCAAACGGGGGACCCCCAGGAAAGGAAGAACAGGAATGTGTCTGTACAAACAGATGGTGTGAGTCTGCCTGGAGATAGGGACAGGGACTTGTACATAAAGAAATTGATAGAAGCCATCAGTTTCAGAAAATGTTATTAATTGACACAGACTGCTGCTCAGCCAAAGGCCTCCTAAATTCCTGACATTGGAGAAGAAGAACAAAGACTGAACAGAGCCATTTCTATCGTTTGCTATACCAAAGGGGAGAATGTTGAGGTAGTTTGCACATTCCCCCAGAGGTAATTAAGGACATGGACACCCAGGGGGCAATAAGGGAACTCAAGAAGGGGTCTCGATAGACAACAGTGGATGGATGGTGTTGGTGTGCTGGGAAAGGATTGGTGGAAGGGGACTGCGCAGGAATATGGTTAAGGCAAGGAGCAGCAGGAGGAATCCATGGGGGAAGAAAAAGGATGATGGAAAAGAGGAGGATAAGAAAAATACTGAGGATTGGGATGTTTTTCAGCATCCTTTACGACTCAAAAATTGCCAGCTGATCCAGATCTTTTGCATCCCCGGTTTCCAGGACAGGAAAAGAAGGAGGCCAGGATTTCAGGGGGTTTCTCTGTGCTGGGCAGCAGCAGGAACGGGCACAGAGGTGCGGGACCGGGAGCACGGGCTGGGGGCCTGTGGGGAGCTGCGGGGCCGGGCCGGGGCTGTGGGGCAGCCGGGGCTCAGCGCCGGGCACTGCCTGACCCCAGCACCCCCCGGGCACGGCCGGCAGTGGCCCCCGGCCCCCAGGAGGCTGCGGGACGCCCCGGCCGCCTGCCCGGCCCCGTGGAGCTGCCGGCCCTGCCCGCCGGGGGGGCCGCCTTTGGACACTGCGGCAGGACAGGGACCGCCTCTGGGATACGGGGTGTGGAGGGGAGGGGGAGAACAAGGAGGAGGAAGGAATAGCTGGGAAAAGTGGATTACTCATGGAAGGATCAGGATTTTCTTTGAAGGATCTTGTCTGGGTCACTGGAGAAACGAGTGATTTTGCAGAAAGCTCAGCAGCTGTCACAGGATGAGCACCCACAGGCACTGAGGGGGGGCTGCAGCAGTGGCAGAATAAGCCCCTGCAGGACTTGGTCACAAAGGCACAGCAGCCGAATGCAAGAAGGGAGGAGGAAAAGGCCAAGGTGAAGGCAAAGGCCGTGGCAGAGTTTCTACAGCCCCTGAGGGATGAACCGCAGGGCCCAAGGGGGCCCCAGCACCCAGGGGACGGCCTGGCCACAAGCACCTGGCAGAGGCATTGCCCTCCTCGGCAGGGGAGAGCCCACCCAAACAGCCCCTGGCAAGGAATCAGGATTCCATCTGCACGCCACAAGGACACTGGAAGCAGAGACAGGAGCACCCTCACGAGCAGCAAGTCCACCCCTTGATGGACATGGATTGTTCAGGGTGTCAGAGCTCCCATTACACCAGGAACCCACCACACTGGAGCCCTTGAGAACATTCAGGGTGGGTCAGGATTGAGAGGAGGCCTTCCCTGATAGACACAGGGGCCTCTTGATCCACTCTGAATCTTAGACCTAAGGGGGGAAATTGTCAGGAAGTTCTTTGATCATTCAGGATGTAAGGGGGAAAAATAAGCAGGTGTGTTTGATTCATCCACTATTAGTAGATGTGGGAGAGATTTGAAATGCATGAATTTCTGTTTGCTCCTAATTGTGACTGAAATTTACTGGGTAAGGATTGGATTGCTGATGTGGAAATAGAAATTAATATTGTAAAAGGTGATACAGAGGCTGATGCTCTTGTATCTCTGTGTCATAGTCTGGCAAGGCCTCTCCTGAAATTAACCCAGAAGTGTGGGCAGTTCCAGGGAAATAGGGAAAATTAGATATGGAGCCTCTCCAAATCACTTGGAAGCAACCAGCACAAGTGGTGTCTAAAAGCAATACCCTGCTCCAAGGCAGGCAAGGAAGGGGTCACAGCCTGGGATTGAGTCCCTGCTAAAGGCAGGGCTTTTGGAGCCTGCCATCTCTCCCTACAACACTCCTGTCCTGCCAGGCAAGAAACTGCATGCATGGACACCAGGAGGAAAGCAGAACTGTCAAGGGTTAAAAAGCAGATGAACTCAGCCTCCTGCCCTGCCTCTCCCAGACAGGGAAAGAGAATTTGAATTGTGTGTGGATGTTAAACAGGGCCATGCCAAAGGAATTCCTGTGCTAAAATGTTTAACCCAGTGGCCAGAGAGTGGCCTCATTGGCTGCACAATTGTGCAGCCACAGCTTCAATGGCAACTGAGGCCCAAAACTGAAGGCACAAGGATCTCCTGTTGTTCAAGTCTGGCATCAAGTTCAAGCTTTGAGAACCAAAAGAGCCTCTAAATAGATGAGCAGTGCTTGGTTATTACAGTATGAAACTTGTTCAATGGAACAGGAGGATTTAGAATTGAGGACAGGGGAAAGGTTGAACCCAGCCTCCTGTGTGAAGGGCCCTGGACAGGGGGGCTGGGGAGAAACCCATGACTGCATTCAAGTGACAGAGCTGCAGACCCGGGATAGGAGAGATTGAGGAGACATTCCCTGGCCTAAGGCAGAAAATGTGTTTATGGAAGGGTCTGCAAGGGCAGCAGAAAGGAAATGGGTCCCAGGATATGCTGCTATCAAGGGAAGGGAATTAGAGGAAGGGGGGATGTTACAGGCTCAGCTCAGACACAGGAGCTCTGTGCACTTGTGAGAGCCTGGCAATTATATCAGGGAAACAGTTCACATTTTTACTGATGCTGAGTACACACATGGCGTGGTCCATGGGTTGGGAAAACTGTGGGAGGAAAGAGATTTGCTCACCTGCACAGGAAAACCCTTCACTCATGAAAGTTGAATTACTCACCTATTGGAGCTGGTAAATTTACCAAGAGGGGAGGCAATGATCCACGTGAGGGGACACCAGGCAAGGTGCTCAGGGGAGCCAATTGGTCATGGACTGGCAAAGGAAGAGGCTCAGAAAGCAGCACTTTTGTCAGGAGTCTCTAAGATCCTACCTTTAATCCCAGTGGCTCAACTGCCAGAGAAACTGTCTTTTCTTCCAGAGGAGTTGGAGATGATGAAAAAGAGTGGGGCAAAGGAGAGAGGCAAGAATTGGATTACAAAGGACAGTAAACAAAGGATACCAAAAGCTTTGGCCCTACAAATGGTAAAACAGCTCCATGAAAGGGAGTCATTGGGCCTCTCAGGACTGGGTGAAGCCTTCCTTAAGATGTCCTGCCTTGGCTCTTTCTCTTCTGCCCAAATGAGCTGTTAATGGTTGCTTGGTTTCTGCCAAAGCAAATAACCAGGTCAGAAAGAAACTTGCCAGGGCAGGGAGGCCTTGGCCTGCACGTACTTTCCAACAATCCCAGGTGGATTTTACTGAAATGCCCCAAGTGGGAAGGCTTCAGTATCTTCTGGTAATGGCATGTCACCTAACAGAAGCATTTCCAACAGCTTGAGTAACTGCTGCATCAGTTACTAAGGTATTTTCTGGAAAAAATAACTCCAAGATATGGGATTGTGGAAGCAATAGACTCAGATAGCAGATGTATTTTTTCAGGAAAGATCCTTCAGGGGCTTCAAGCTGCTTTAGGAAAATAATGGGACCTCCAAAACCCCTGGCAACTCCAGAGTTTGGGTTGGGTATAAAGAATGAATGGTGAAACTCCTTTTGAAGCTGCTGATAGAAACCAAGATGCCATGGGTAAGGCTTTTGCCATTGGCTCTGGCAAGAATACAAGCCAGACCCAGGGCAGAGATTCAATTATCTCCCTTGCATTTGCTGTCTGGAATTCCTTACCCTGGGAATTCTCCACCTAGCATGGGGCTGGAGATAAGGGATGTCTATTTAAAGCAGTCTGTGGCCAGAATCCTGTCTCTTGTGAAATCTCTTGCACAGGAAGCTCGGCTGGCACAGAGCCTGCCTTGGCACTTTGCTGCTCACAACATGCAAGCAGGACTTTGGGTGGTGCTGCAGGAGTGCAAAGAAGCAGCACTGGTGGCCCAGTGGCGTGGCCCATTGCAAGTGTCCCTGAGCACAGAAACAGGCGCCAGCAGAGCTGAACACGGGGGGACCCCTCAGCCTGGCCTCAAGGTGTCTGAAGCCCCGCAGATTTGGACTTGCCGGCTGCAGCAGGAGGATGGGAGGCCGCCACTGAGCCTGCACTGAAGGCAATGCAGCGGCAGCAGCCAGGGCTCCACAGCGGGGGAAGCCCCTGGGCCTGCCCACACATCCTCTGCTGAAATCGTCTGCCTGGGCACCCTGCTTTGGCATCTCCAGCCACTGGGGGCCAATCCTTGCTGGCACTCTTGCAGCTTCAGTGCTTTCTGTGCCTGCACTCGCCACAGGGGCTGCGGAAAACAACGTGAGAATTCGACTCTGGCTCTCAATTAGACTCACACTGGCCTGGGTGGGATTAGATTGTTTTTAAATATATCAATTTAAATTTTTTTAAAATTGTATTTCTCCAGTCAGGCTTGGTTTGCCTTTGCCTTGGGCAAAGAAATTGAAAGGTTTCTTTTAAGGGATGTTACAGCACTCAATGGAGATGAACTGAACATCTCAACAGACTGAGAATGGCCCAAAAGATTCCCAAAAAGATAACGACCATCAACAAAACATCAACGCCCATCAGCAAACATCAACCAACAACTACCCCAGACAATGCCCTGGCACAGCTGGAGACACCTGGTCTGGAAAAGGCTGAGAAGGAAATCCAGGATTGTACACCTAATTAACATCAGAGGCAAAGAAATCCGGGTCCAATTGTAAACCAGATTCTAAGATCTACCCAAAGGGGAAGCAATAAACATTAAACCAAGGCATTTCTATGGGTATAGACTGTAGAAAATTTAGGAAAAATCGGGTAAAACTCATGTGTCCTGGAATGAATTTCTCTCCACACCCGGGCTATGTGTGGATGAAGTGATTTCTGTTGCACCTCCTGCCCAGAAAACAGTCATGCCTTGATTCTCTAACTCTCAAAATGTTTTTGGAGAGTTTTGGTTATTCCCTCATTTTTGGCGATAAAATTACAGAATTAGATTGTGGCAGGGGTGTGACAACCAACTTTTGGTCTTAGGGGAAGAATTAGAAAAAATCTTCATTGCTTTGGGGTTTTGTGTCTATGTGTGTGCGTGGTTGCAAGCGATGGCAAAATTTTGGTGTGGGTTTTTCGACGTTCACCTTTAGGCCGCATTTTGCAAAACTGGAAGAAGTTTAAGTGACCCTTTTACTCTACACAGTTAATAGAATATTGTTTAAAAAACAAAAAAAGCATGGGAGAGGTGGTGGGGGGGGGGGCAGTGGGGAACGGGTGGGGGTTGCTGAAGGCTTTGGGAGTCAGAGAGAAAAAATCCCTCACTGGGGTTCCCCCTCTCTGCTCTCTCCACTATGGGGTTCTGGGGGTCCCCCTCTCCTGGATGCTGTGGGTCCTGCAGATATTGGAGGTCCCTCCTCTGCAGGGTCTCTGCCTGCTCCAGAATTCCAGGGAATCCCAGGGGTCCCCCCTCTTGGATCTCCCCACTTTGGGGTTCTGGGAGTCCCTCTTCTCTGGGCTGCTGAGGATCCCATGGCTCCCCCTCTCTGGGGTTGCAATAAGGGATACCGAGGGTTTAGGTGTCCCAGGGGTCCCTCCTCCCCTGACTCTCTGTTCCGCATGCCGGGAGCCCCAGGGGTGCCCCCGCTCTGGGGTCCCTACTTTGGTTTCCCAGGGCTTCCCCCTCTCCAGCCTCATCCCTTCTCCGGGCTGCGTCTTCTCCAGGCTCCCCTCACTCCCGGCTCTCGGGGTCTTCTCTCTCCACGCCCCCATTTCAGCCTCCGGGGCTCCCTGAGCTCCCCCCTTTTCGCTCTCCTCCCTCTCAAGGCTGCGCCCCTCCCCTCCCCTCCCGACTCCTCCCCTCCCCCCGCGTCGGTACCGGGCGATCGCCACCTGGCTCCGGGAGCCCCGCACTCCCCTCCCACCGCCGGGGCTCTGCCGGCAGTCGCCACCGGGACATTCCCAAAAAAACACCTCCCCGGGACCTCGCAGTGTCCCCCCAAAGGGAATTTCGGGTCAGCTTTGAAGTCCTGCAAGATCCAAACATCGCTCAGCCCGCCCCATCTCGAGAAAAAGAAGCAGGGACCCCAAAGATTACTTCGGATGAGCTCCAAATATCCCTCCAAAAAACACCCTGCCAGGACCGCCAAAGATATTCGGAGCGAGCTCCCCCTTCCCGCTCACCTGCGGAATGCGGGGAAGGGCGATGTTCCCGGAGCGAAGGGGCTGCAGATCCAGAGAGCGATGGATGCACCCGGTGCCTCCTCTCATGCTGCTCGTGCTGCTCCTGCTCCTTCTCTACCCCTCCCCCTCCCCCCCCTCCCCCTCCTTCTCCTCCTCCTCCATCCCTGGGCTGTGGGCGAGGAGCTCTCGGGTGAGCGGGGAGGGGACGGGACCCGGTGGGAAAAGGGAGCGTCACCCCCAAACCGAGCTGGGGGGGAGCTGGGGTTTGGGGGGTGATGGAAAAGTGGTGAGAGAGGGGGGATAAGGAGAAGTGGGACAGAGGGAAAGGGGTTTCCAATGAGGGTCTCCCATTAACCCCAGGACCCCCAAATCCCCTCCCTGTCCTCCCAAGCCCTCCCGGCGCTGTGAGGGCCGGGCCGTACCCCAGTGCCGGCTCAGGGGGTGCTCCAGGCTGACGTGCTCCACCTGGCAGATGAAGGTGACCCCACGCTGGACGTTTTCAGCAGCCCCAGGAGCTGGTAGGTCCAGTCCCCGTTGGGGACAATGTCGGTGGCCACCACGTGGCCCGAGAGCTCCTGCTGGCCCCGGAACCAGCTCAGCTGGACGTCGGCAGGGTAGAAATCCATCAGGGAGCAGAGCAGGCGGCCGGGGCCGGGCTGGGAGCTTGAGGGCACCAGCGGGATGGACACGCTGGGATGGGCAGGGGGCTCGGGGACTCCCCCAGTGCAGATCGCCCCCTTCACCCCGCAAGGTGCAGGGAATCGCTGCAGGGATGGAGAGCTGGGGGAGAGGGAAGCACTCTGCTTCCATCCCAACCCCACCTTTCCCTCTACTCTCCCTCCCCCCTTTCTCATTGTTCCCCCAAATCACAGACCCCCCCAACTCAATTTCGGGGTCCCAGCCCCCTCCTTTTTTCCATTCTTCTATCCCTTCCCAATCGTCCCTCTAATCTCCATCCATCCCCACTGCTTGCTTTTGGGGATTCCAGGCCCCTCCTTCTAAATCTGGACATTTGGGGTGAGGGACAGAGGGAATGAGCCCAATTCCTCCCCCAGGCAAGAGGCCCCTGGTGCATTGTGCACACTTTGCCCCAGCAGTGTTAATTTGCATTTCTAAAGCTCTTTCACTGAGTGCCTGGAGAGAAGCTTCTCTTCCAGGGCAGCCCTCGGGTGACTCACACCTTCCCCCCTCACCTCTCCCTGCTCATTTGCTATTTTAAATAATATTCTGTTAACTTTTTACAAGGTAAAGGGCTTTTAAACTTCTTCTGGTTTTTCAAAATGCATCCTAAATGTGAGCATCGAAAAACCCACACCAAAATTTGCCATCACTAACAGCCACACACACACACAAAACACCAAAGAAATAATGATTTTTGCTAATTCTTCCTCTAACACTAAAAACTGATTGTGACACACCTGGCCCAAACCTTACAGAAAATACAGAATTAAGATTATTAAGAAAAAATATTCGGAAGGTGTAATCTTGTCACCAAAACTGCGGGAAGAACCAAAACTCTTCAAAAACATTTCCAGAGTTAGAGAATCAAGGCATGACTGTTTCCTGGGCAGGATGTACAACAGAAATCTCTTCATCCACACATAGCCCGGGTGTGCAGAGAGAATCATTCCAGGACACATGAGTTTTACCTGATTTTTCCTAAAATTTATAGACCTGGAACACATAGAAATGCCTTGGTTTAATGTTTATTGCTTCCCCCTCGGGTAGGTCTTAGTACTTGGTTTTCTGTAGGACCCGGATTTCTTTGCCTCTGATGTTAATTAGGTGCACATTCCTGGATTTCCTTCTCAGACTTTTCCAGACCAGGTGTCTCCAGCTGTGCCGGGGCATTGTCTGGGGTAGTTGTTGGTTGATGTTTGCTGATGGACGTTGATGATTTGTTGATGGTCGTTATCTTTTTGGGAATCTTTTGGGCCATTCCCAGTCTGTTGAGATGTTCAGCTCATCTCCCTTGAGTGCTGTAACGTTCCCTAAAAAAAACCCTTTCAATTTCTTTGCCCAAGGCAAAGGCAAACCAAGCTTGACAGGAGAAATCAATTATACAGATTTTAAACTTGGTATATTTGTCAACAATCTAATCCCACCCAGGCCAGTGTGTGAGTCTAATTGAGAGCCACAGTCGAATTCTCACGTTGTTTTCCGCAGCCCCTGTGGCGAGTGCAGGCACAGAAAGCACTGAAGCTGCAAGAGTGCCAGCAAGGATTGGCCCCCAGTGTCTGGAGATGCCAAAGGAGGGTGCCCAGGCAGACGATTTCAGCAGAGGATGTGTGGGCAGGCCCAGGGGCTTCCCCCGCTGTGGAGCCCTGGCTGCTGCTGCATTGCCTTCAGTGCAGGCTCAGTGACGGCCTCCCATCCTCCTGCTGCAGCCGGCAAGTCCAAATCTGCGGGACTTCAGACACCTTGAGGCCAGGCTGAGGGGTCCCCCCGTGTTCAGCTCTGCTGGCGCCTGTTTCTGTGCTCAGGGACACTTGCAATGGGCCATGCCACTTGGCCACCAGTGCTGCTTCTTTGCACTCCTGCAGCACCACCCAAAGTCCTGCTTGCATGTTGTGAGCAGCAAAGTGCCAAGGCAGGCTCTGTGCCAGCCTAGCTTCCTGTGCAAGAGATTTCACAAGAGACAGGATTCTGGCCACAGACTGCTTGAAACAGACATCCCTTATCTCCAGCCCCACACTAGGTGGAGAATTACCAGGGTAAGGAATTCCAGACAGCAAATGCAAGGGAGATAATTGAATCTCTGCCCTGGGTCTGGCTTGTATTCTTGCCAGAGCCAATGGCAAAAGCCTTACCCATGGCATCTTGGTTTCTATCAGCAGCTTCAAAAGGAGTTTCACCATTCATTCTTTATACTCAACCGAAACTCTGGAGTTTCCGGGGGTTTTGGAGGTCCTATTGTGTTCCTAAAGCAGCTTGAAGCCCCTGAAGGATCTTTCCTGAGAAAATACTCTGCTGCTGAGTCTATTGCTTCCACAGTCCCTTATCTTAGAGTTATTTTTTCCAGAAAATACCTTAGTAACTGATGCAGCAGTTACTCAAGCTGTTGGAAATGCTTCTGTTAGGTGACATGCCATTACCAGAAGATACTGAAGCCTTCCCACTTGGGGCATTTCAGTAAAATCCACCTGGGATTGTTGGAAAGTACGTGCAGGCCAAGGCCTCCCTGCCCTGGCAAGTTTCTTTCTGACCTGGTTATTTGCTTTGGCAGAAACCAAGCAACCATTAACAGCTCATTTGGGCAGAAGAGAAAGAGCCAAGGCAGGACATCTTAAGGAAGGCTTCACCCAATCCTAGAGAGCCCCAATGACTCCCTTTCATGGAGCTGTTTTACCATTTGTAGGGCCAAAGCTTTTGGTATCCTTTGTTTACTGTCCTTTGTAATCCAATTCTTGCCTCTCTCCTTTGCCCCACTCTTTTTCATATCTCCAACTCCTCTGGAAGAAAAGACAGTTTCTCTGGCAGTTGAGCCACTGGGATTAAAGGCAGGATCTTAGAGACTCCTGGCAAAAGTGCTGCTTTCCGAGCCTCTTCCTTTGCCAGTCCGTGACCAATTGGCTCCCCTGAGCACCCTGCCTGGTGTCCCCTCACGTGGATCATTGCCTCCCCCCTTGGTAAATTCACCAGCTCCCATAGGTGAGTAATTCAACTTTCATGAGTGAAGGGTTTTCCTGTGCAGGTTAGCAAATCTCTTTCCTCCCACAGTTTTCCCAACCCATGGACCATGCCATGTGTGTACTTACCATCAGTAAAAATGTGAACTGTTTCCCTGATATAATTGCCAGGCTCTCACAAGTGCACAGAGCTCCTGTGTCTGAGCTGAGCCTGTAACATCCCCCCTTCCTCTAATTCCCTTCCCTTGATAGCAGCATATCCTGGGGCCCATTTCCTTTCTGCTGCCCTTGCAGACCTTCCATAAACACATTTTCTGCCTTAGGCCAGGGAATGTCTCCTCAATCTCTCCTAGCCCGGGTCTGCAGCTCTGTCACTTGAATGCAGTCATGGGTTTCTTCCCAGCCCCCCTGTCCAGGGCCCTTCACACAGGAGGCTGGGTTCAACCCTTCCCCTGTCCTCAATTCTAAATCCTCCTTTTCCATTGAACAAGTTTCATACTGTAATAACCCAGCACTGCTCATCCATGTAGAGACTCTTTTGGTTCTCCAAGCTTGAACTTGATGCCAGACTTGAACAACAGGAGATCCTTGTGCCTTCAGGTTTGGGCCTCAGTTGCCATTGAAGCAGTGGCTGCACAATTGTGCAGACAATGAGGCCACTCTCTGGCCACTGGGTTAAACATTTTAGCACAGGAATTCCTTTGGCATGGCCCTGTTTAACATCCACACACAATTCAAATTCTCTTTCCCTGTCTGGGAGGCAGGGCAGGAGGCTCAGTTAATGTGCTTTTTAACCCTTGGCAGTTCTGCTTTCCTCCTGGTGTCCATGCATGCAGTTTCTTGCCTGGCAGGACAGGAGTGTTGTAGGGAGAGATCGAAGGCTCCAAAAGCCCTGCCTTTAGCAGGGACTCAATCCCAGGCTGTGACCCCTTCCTTGCCTGCCTTGGAGCAGGGTATTGCTTTTAGACACCACTTGTGCTGGGTGCTTGAAAGTAATTTGGAGAGGCTCCATCTCTAATTTTCCCTATTTCCCTGGAGCTGCTCACACTTGTAGGTTCCTTTCAGTAGAGGCCTTGCCAGACATTTGACACAAAAAGTTACAAGAGCATCAGCCTCTGTATCACCTTTTACAATATTAATTTCTATTTCCACATCAGCAATCCAATACTTACCCAGTCAATTTCAGTCACAATTAGGAGCAAACAGAAATTCATGTGTTTCAAATCTATCACCCACATCCACTTAGAGTGGAAGAATAAAACACACCTGCTCATTTTCCTCCCTTACAGCCTGAATGATCAAAGAACTCCCTGACAATTTCCCCCCTTAGGTCTAAGATTCAGAGTGGATCAAGAGGCCCCTGTGTCTATCAGGAAAGGCCTCCTCTTGATCCTGCCCAACCTGAATGTTCTCAAGGGCTCCAGTGTGGTGGGTTCCTGGTGTAATGGGAGCTCTGACACCCCAAACAATCCATGTCCATCAAGGGGTGGACTTGCTGCTCATGAGGGTGCTCCTGTCTCTGCTTCCAGTGTCCTTGTGGCGTGCAGATGGAACCCTGATTCCTTGCCAGGGGCTGTTTGGGTGGGCTCTCCCCTGCTGAGGAGGGCAATGCCTCTGCCAGGTGCTTGTGGCCGAGGCCGTCCCCTGGGTGCTGGGGCCCCCTTGGGCCCTGCGGTTCATCCCTCAGGGGCTGTAGAAACTCTGCCACGGCCTTTGCCTTCACCTTGGCCTTTTCCTCCTCCCTTCTTGCATTCCTGCTGTGCCTTTGTGACCAAGTCCTGCAGGGGCTTATTCTGCCACTGCTGCAGCCCCCCCTCAGTGCCTGTGGGTGCTCATCCTGTGACAGCTGCTGAGCTTTCTGCAAAATCTTTCATTTCTCCAGTGACCCAAACAAGATCCTTCAAAGAAAATCCTGATCCTTCCATGAGTAATCCACTTTTCCCAGCTATTCCTTCCTCCTCCTCCTTGTTCTCCCGCTCCCCTCCACACCCCGTATCCCAGAGGCGGTCCCTGTCCTGCTGCAGTGTCCAAAGGTGGCGCCCCCGGCGGGCAGGGCCGGCAGCTCCACGGGGCCGGGCAGGCAGCCAGGGCGTCCCACAGCCTCCTGGGGGCCAGGGGCCACTGCCAGCCGTGCCCGGGGGGTGCTGGGGTCAGGCAGTGCCCGGTGCTGAGCCCCGGCTGCCCCACAGCCCCGGCCCAGCCTTGCAGCTCCCCACAGGCCCCCAGCCCGTGCTCCCGGTCCTGCACCTCTGTGCCCGGTCCTGCCGCTGCCTAGCACACAGAAACCCCCTGAAATCCTGACCTCCTTCTTTCCCTGTCCTGGAAACCGGGGATGCAAAAGATCTGGATCAGCTTGCTATTTCTAAGGCTAAGAGGAGGCTTAAAAACACCCCAGTCCTCAGTATTTTTTTCTTCCTCCTCTTTTCCATCATACTTTTTCTTCCCCGATGGATTTCTCCTGCTGCTTCTTGCCTTAACCATATTCCTGCACACTCCTCTTCAGCCAATCCTTTCCCAGCACATCAACACCGTCCATCCTCTGTTGTCTGTTGAGACCCATTCTTGAGTTCCCTCATTGCCCCTCCTGGGTGTCCATGTCCTTAATTAGCTCTGGCAGAATGTGCAAACTACCTCAACATTCTCCCAAGGGACCCTTCAGAAATATTTTGGAATCATCATGCCTTTTGCTGGGACCCCTTCCCGGCTTTCCTTTGCCACCCTCCATGGGTGCCCTGCCATTTTTACGTCCTGAAGGTCCCACTGTAGTCCCTGATGAGATTTTCAGTGCTCCCTCCCTGTGGACTCTTCACAGACCCCCCTGATCTATCACTCGTCTGTCTCCTGGTCACTCTCGGGTACCCAATCAATGCCCAGTGCTGGCCGCCACCAAAGGGAGCCGATCACCCAAACTGGGTGAGGCACCTTCAGCTGCACTCGATGCCCACCTGCCCCGGAGAGTGGGAGGAATTCCTGAGAAGCCCCCAGGTTGTGTGGAAAAATTCACATCGCTAGAGCTTCTGTCCACAAAAGAGCCAGAGGAGTCCTGTGAAAGTAACTCAGCTCATGAGCAATGGGAGAGGCCATGGGGCATTTCCTGTGGAGTCTTTCCATTTGTTGGAGGATGCAGCCTCCTTTTCATCCCAATTTTCCTGGCCCCATCTCCCTCTTCCTTTGTCCATTGGCTGTGTTACTTGAAAGGTACAGAATTACTGATTCACCTGCTACATGTCCCCTTCTAATCTTCATGCCCCTCCCCTTTGTATCTTTGTTCTTTTCTCTGGGTTCAGGAATTTAACATGTGTCGCTGTCCGCCTCCTGCCTCGGTGGTGTGGAGGTGGTTGCCAATCGAAGGCGGATGCGACAAGGGTGCTCGGGGGCCAGCGTCGTCTCCTGTCGCCGGGAGTTTGGGTTCCCTTGCTCTCCGCTAGCAGTGCCAGTAGGCAAACTAATAGCCGCACCGTAGGGGGTTCTTCCAACCCAGGTAATAGAGACACTGAGACGGTATGTCTAGCACTCTGTAGCACCAGGGGTCGGAAGACCCTGAGCTCCCAGTGACACAGCCTTTTATTGTTCAGGGAGAACCAATCACAGGGGAGCTCGGGGGAGGAACTAGGGAGGAGCATGGGACTGGGAACAAACCAGGGAGAACAGGGGGAGGAGAAGGGGTGATAGGCAAGGGAAGGGTACCATGGACAACCGAGTATAATAGAACTTACTAGAACTGGGGGGTAGCTAGCTAAGATGGGCAGGTAGTGCTACCCAATGGGCCCAGGGGGTGTTAACTTATCTGCAGCCCATCCTACTTTGGGCTAAACCACCTCAGGGGAACTCTTCTTCTTCCCCCCAGGGCTTCCTCATGGGAAAGTCCTCTTCCTGGCCAACCTGCACCACTGCCACAAACATGGCCTTGTTTGAGCAACATTCCGTGTCAGTTGGTCACATTCTTGGGAAGGGCTCCTCCCTTTACTCTCTTGCAGTCCCATCCATCAGTCTCTGGCCTTATCTACAGATCTGCTTGTAAAGAGCCATTCCTCTTCCTCCTTTCAGTAGCCCTCCCAGCCCCTGTGACATCTCACCCTCTCCATCCTGCAGGTGACCAGGGAGGAGAAGCTGGCCCCAAATATCTTCAGGGATTCATGAATGCTTTTCTGGATGCGGATGTGGATCTCCCCCAAAATATTCTGGGGAGCAGGGAGGCTCTGTTGCTTTTTCTTTTTTTGGGAGGGATGTTTGGATGTTGCAGGACTCCAAAGCTGACCCGCAAATGCCCCTTGAGGAATACTGGGTGGCTGCTATGTGGAATTTTTTTTTGGGGGGGTTCCAGTGGTGGCTGCCAGCAGAGCCCCATTGGTGGGTAGGGGGATGCAGGAACACGTCCTCCCCACCTGCAGTGGGGGCTTGTCTTCCTGGCTCAGGCTCCAGTACCACGTGGTGGTCGGCAGTACGGGGAGGGGGAGAACATGGCCCCAGGAGTGCAGGGATGGGGGAACCCCCAGAGCCCCAGAGTTGGCAGAATAGAGAGAGACAATACTGAGGGACTCCCAGCAATCTGGAAAGTTGGGAGCCCTGGGACACTTGGAGAGTGAAAAGAGGAGGCAGGAGTGGGGGGACCCCTGACAACCAGAGCAGGGACCTCTCTGAAGGGTGGACTGGGAGAGAGGGGAACCCTGAATGGGGTGACCCCTGGATTCCCAGAACCCCCAGCAGCATTGAGAGGGTGGACCCCCAACACATGTGAGACCCCCAGCAGCCCAGACACAGGGGAGGCCCCAGAATTAAGACGCGGAGAGACCAGATTTCTTTGTGTTAAATCTTGATGTTTTGGTGGTTTTTATGGACACAGGATGCCCAGAGACTTCTAGGCATGGACATGGGCAGGAGGAACCCACAAGCCAGTGCACTAACACCTCGTTCTACCCCCAAACCAGGATTTGTCATTACCAAGCCTGGGGTGGATGGAAGAGGAGACAGTGAGGAAGATGCTGTGGGACCCCCAGTCAGGTGAGGAGGAAGTCAGTGCCCCATTCTCCCTCTCTTCTGTTCTGTCTCCCAGCCCAGCACCGCCCCCGGCTGCAGGACAACCCTGCTGCCGACAACGTCCTGCTGAGGACGGAGTGTGGGGAATCTCCTTCCCCTTCCCTCTGGCACGGAAGAAAATCCCATCCTCTTTGTCCTTCCTCCCCCAGGCACTGAGCTGCAGACAGAGATCAAGGAAGACAAATCCCTGCAGCTGAACCGTGTAGAAGAGGCTGTTTTTAGCAGCTCCACAGTGCAGAAATCCGATGGGGATGAGGAAAAGCTGTGGCTATTCCATACGAGGAGGGGCTGCAAACGCAGCTCAGAGAGCTGTGAGGAGGAAAGACCCTCCCTGAGCTGGGAAGGCGGCCAAAGATCCAGCCAGAGTTTGGAGCTGGGGGAGAAGCCTCAGGGTGGGGAGAAGCCCCACAAGTGCTTTGAGTGCGGGAAGAGCTGCATGAAGAGGTCCTACCTGATCAAGCACATGAGGATCCACACTGGGGAAAAGCCCTACGAGTGCTTGGAATGTGGGAAGAGATTCAGATGGAGCTCCAACCTTACCTGGCACCAGAGGATCCACACTGGGGAACGGCCCCATGAGTGTGGGGAATGTGGGAAGAGCTTCCAGGGCAGGTCTGAGCAGAGGAGACATCAGCTCATCCACACCGGGGAGAGGCCCTACAACTGTCCCGAGTGTGGGAAGAGGTTTCAGACCAGCTCCACTCTCCTCGTGCATCAGTGGATTCACACAGAGGAGAGGCCCTTCCGCTGCCCCGACTGCGGGACGGGCTTCAAGTACAACTCCACCCTCATTGTGCACAGGCGCATCCACAGCGGGGAGAGGCTCTACGAGTGTCCTGAGTGTGGGAAGAGATTCTCCCAGAGCTCTAACTTGACCCAACACCAACAGAGGCACATCTAAGGGAATCCCTGTGAGTGCCCCGCGTGTAGGAAGAGCTGAGTGTGCTGCTCCAGCTCCATCCCCCATGGGAGGGTCCACGTTGGATGATCCCCAGTGACCCCTGTTGGGCAGAGCCCCGGTGACCCCTCTTCTGGGTGATCCATGTTTGGATCCAGTGTATTGGGTTTGCGTGGCCAGGTTTTGATATCAGGGGATCCAGGGGTGGCTTTTGTGAGCAGCTTCCAGAAGCTACCCCCATGCCCGGCTGCTGTTTTGCCCCACCCATGAAGGCAAGGGCAGCTCAGGTTGTTGTTAATGGATTCCCTGGGACAGATTAGAGTGAATCAACAGTGATTGATCTGTGTTTAGAAATCTATCTCTTTAGGCTTTATTGCAGAACCATTTGGTTGCTTTTTATAGGGGGTTTGGAGCCCTTTTGGTTCCCATCTCCAGTCATATTGGAAGCATAAAAGTAACACTTAGGAAAATGTAGAAGTGAAAAGAAAGAAAGTAGAAGAGTAGAAAGATACACAGTCACCAGCAACAAAAACTTTTTGTGCTGATGGTTACAATGTCCATATCCTTCATATAAGTGATGGTCCCAGGCTGGATCCATGGGAGCTGGAGAAGCCCTGGAAGCTCCAAGATCTGTGGGTTAATACAGGTTGAGGTTTGGGTGAACACCCAGATACCTCTCCTGGGGGAGTTTTACACTCTCTGATGTCCCACTGTGGATCCTGGGGCACTTTGGGGGGCTCTGATGGTTCATGGCCCCTTGTAAGACGTGGCCCTGCCTGTGCCTGCAGCTCAGCTGAGCCAGGTATGGCCCATGGGAAGGGATGGAAAGCTGCAGGGCTGGGTGTGAATGTCCTGGGCCTTCTGCAGGGGAGTTTGCAGAGGTGAGGCAGTTGTGTAAGGGAGGGCATTGCCCTGGTGCAAAGGCCTGTCCCAGCTGGCAGCATCTGCTTGTGCTGGGCCTCTGCCCTTCCCTGGCTGCCAGCGCGGCTCATCCCCTGCGGGGCTGGGTGTTCACCCCCTGTGGCCCTGGGCGCTTCCTGTGCCCATGGCCAGCAAAGCCTCCGCTGCTTTCGCCAATGGCCACTGCTTTGAGCCATTGACCCCCAACATTTCAGTCCCTCACAGCTCTGCACCATAAAAGCTGGGAGGGTTCGATGGTGCCTCAAAACAACTCCATCCCACTGGAAATGCCTCAACTGCAGCACAAAACAACTCAATCCCACCTCAAAATTTTAGGGTTTCCCCTGTTCCCAAGTTGCTCCCAGCTGTAGATGTTCCTGTCCAGGAATTTGACCCAGCTGTTGTCATCAAGGAAGTGACACTGTGGTCCTGGACCTTTTTTGGGGTTTTTTGGCTTTGTGCCATGTTGGGGTACATGTGTCCCGCAAGCACTCTCAGAGTGGGTTGGAACGAGTGGAACACACGGGGGTCGCCATTCCTGATACATCCCAGGGCTGTTTTGGCCCCCTGCACTCACAGCCCCTCCCAAGTCCTGCCCCACTGCCGCCCAATAAACAGGACTGGTTTGAACTGGGAAGCTTTACTGGGAACACTGGGAGCCGCCGGGCGGGGGCAAAGTTACAGCAGGGCTGGGAGGGACACATGACCTCCCAAAATCAGTGATGGGATGGAGTGGGGTGTCCCAGCCTTCCCCAAGGCCCCGGGGGGGGCTGCAGCTGCCGGTGGCTCAGGAGCTCTGTGGGCAGAGCAAAGGGGGTGACACTGGGCTGGGGACCCCGGGGGGAGCACACACGCTCCAGGGGATGGGGGACACGACCCCCGGGACTCCCCCTCACCTTCTTGTGCAGGTAGAAGCCGAGCCCCAGCGCCAGGATGACAAAGCCCAACACGAAGCCCCCGATCCCCGTCAGCATCTTGCTGCGGGTGACGTCTGGCGGCCAGCTCTGGGGGGTCCACAGGGGTCAGGACCCCCACAAAACCTCTCACAGACACCCCAAGACCCTCTAGGCACCCTCCCAGTTGCTCCCCACCACCCCAGGATCCCCCAACCCTCTCCCAGTCCCTACCCAGCCACACCAGGACTCACCAAGGCCCCTGCCAATCTCTTCCCAGCACAAACAAGCACTCTCCATGCCCTGCATCCCCATCCAGCCCCTCCAGGCTCACTCAAACTCCATCCCAGTTACACCCAGCACCCCCAAACTCCCTCCCAGTTCCCACCAGGACCCCCAGAACCCCATCCCACCCTCCCCAATATCCTTCAAACTCATTCTCACCCCTCCCAGTCCCCCGAGCCTCTCTCCCAGTTTAAACCAGGCTCTCTCAAACTCCATCCCAGTTACTCCTAGACATCGCAAACTCCTTCCCAGGCCCCCCAGTCCCTCCCTCAGTCCCCCAGGGCTGTAGGGGCCGCGCCGTACCCCAGTGCTGGCTCAGGGGGTGCTCCAGGCTGACGTGCTCCACCTGGCAGATGAAGGTGATCCCGCTCCGGGGGGGTTTTTCAGCAGCCCCAGGAGCTGGTAGGTCCAGTCCCCATTGGGGACAATGTCGGTGGCCACCACGTGCCCCGAGAGCTCCTACTGGCCCTGGAACCTCCTCACCTGGATCTTAGCAGGGTAGAAATCCATCACGGAGCAGAGCAGGCAGCTGGGGCTGGGCTGGGAGCTCGAGGGCACCAGCGAGATGGACACGCTGGGAGGCACTGGGAGGGAGCAGGTACATACTGGGATCGCTAGGAGGCCACTGGGAGAGTCGGGGATGGCCTGGTGTAGCATTGAGAGGGACTGGGAATGTACTGGGAGGAACTGGAGTGGCACTGGGAGAGATCCGAGGTCTGGGATTGGATTTAGAAGGACTTGGAAAGGAATTGGAGTGGACGGGGAATGGTCTAAGAGGGAGTGGTAGGGACTGGGGAGTGGCACTGGGAGCGACTTTTATGGCACTGGGAAGGATTGTAGGGACACTGGGAGGGCCTGGTGTGGCACTGGGAGGGACTGGGAATGAAGTGCGCGGCACTGGGAGGCCGAGTCCGGCGCTGGGCGCTGCGGGTCTGCCTGGCAACAGAGGAGTCATCAAAGACACGCGCTGTGATTGGCTGAGAGACGTCAGCTCCACGCCTGGTTGAGCTGGACATGCGGAGAGCCACTGGGATGGACTGGGAGCAACTGAGGGGGGCAGGAGTCTCCGGGGATGGGCACAGGGAGGGCTGAGGGCTCGGGGGCGATTCCCAGGGAGGTTTTGAGAGGCTCCAGGGTCACTGCCAGGGCAGGGCCCGAGGGGACACGCTCTGATCTACGCTCACCGCAGCGCTCCACGATGAACGGGGCATCAAGCACATAGTTGGGCCGGCAGTAATCGTCCACCAAAGTCCGCACGTACTCCAGTGTTCCCGGTTTGTTGTTCCAGCACCACGCCTGTTTCACCCCATAGGGGGTGTCCCCCACAAAAACCCCCACATCGCTGTCAAAGTGCACGAGCTGCTCCCGGTTGTGGATGTGCCTCTGCACGTACCTCACCTTCTCTGTGCCGTTAATGAAGTAACACTCAAACTGGACCATCCCCTGGAAGACCCCTGAGTGTTCATGACACAGGTCAGGGGGTCTCCCCACAGCAGGCCCCAGCTCCCTCCAACAAGCCCAGAGCTCCGGGGGCCACCCCGGATCCCCACTCCGCACCCCCTGTGCCCCACGGCCGCTGCGGGACCCTCCTGCCCGCGCTCCAACTCCCTCTTTTCCACCCTTCTCCCCATTTCCCCTTCCACATCCTCTCCCCTCACACCTCCAGACACTCCTTAGTGCACCTTTGGGGTCCTATTCCCGACTTTTCCCCTTTACCACCCTTTCCCTCCCAATCCCCTAAGCCCAAGTCCCCTCCCTCTCAGCGTTGGGGTCCCACCCTCCCCTTTTTCCCCCCTTTCCCACCCTCCCCCACCCCTTCCTCACCTTCCCCTAATCCTCAGCCCCGCCCGCTCTTCCTTTGGGTGGTCCCGTCCTCTCACTCAATTTAGGCATCCCACCGTCCCCTTTTCCCCCTCCAACCCCCCGTCCCGCCGTGTCCTGCTTCCCCGCCGCTCGCCCGAGAGCTCCGCGCCTGCAGCCAGGGGGCTCCCATCACTACCAGTGCCACCACTACGGCCCCAGCTGCCGACACACGCCCCATGGCCAGCGCCGGGCAGGAGCCGCCAGCCCCAAAGCGGCCGCGCTGCACTGGGAACACCGGTCCGAACCAGCGCGGGGTCAGCAGCGCCGTGCGCTCGGATTGGCTGAGGGCACTTTTGGCACTCACTGGGAAACTTGTCTAAAACATGAAGATGATTGTTTAACATCCCCACAGTCTCACATATTTCTTTCCTAGTCCAAGCTACTTTCTCCATGTCCCCAAGCCTGAGATTTCAGCAGCCCAAACCTCCTGTTCCTTGCCTGGCAGTTCCTGGGATGGGACATCAGGTATGCATTTCCTTGAGTGTCAGTGGCACTGCAGAGATGCATTTGATGTAGAATCCTTTGAAATAACTCAGGCAGACCACACTGACCCCTGAAAATGGCCTGTAGAGGTGTGTCTGTATTTGGAGAAGCAAAATGGGCTATTTCTGATGGAGGTTCCTTCTGACAAAGTCAGCCCATGGAATTGGCTCTCAGGACAAGATCATTTGGGTGTTGCAATGGCTGTGGCTGCACCAGGGTTTGCTTGTTTTGGCTGGCATAGAAAAATGAGCTGTGAGCAGCATCTCTGCCAGGGAGGAAACTGCCCCTGGAGCTGGGGCTGAGAACCCGGGATCACTGTGAGCACTCGTGGGTGTGAAGGAAGCCGGCAGAGCGCTGTGTTTGCTTCTCCTGCGGGCTCGCGCTCTGATCCGGCAGAACGGGACCCCGCAGCTGCAGGAGCCCCGGCGCCTGTCGGCTCTGCTGCGGGACTTCCTCGAGTGCAGCCTGGAGCCGCACGAGGAGCGGCGCTGCTCGGCCCAGGAGCTGCTGCAGGTGAGTGCAAAGCGGCTGCAGGGGAAACAGCAGCGCCAGGGAGGGGTTTTCTGGTGGGGCCCCCTGCCATCATCTCCAGTCTCACTGCTTCTCATGCGCAAAGCGAGCAGAATCCTCGCCTGCTTTGGCCTGCTTTCAAGGCCATCTGCACCAGGTGCCCTCAGTGAGCAGGGACATCTTCAAGCAGATCAGGTGGCTCAGAGCCCTACCTGAGCTGAGCTTGGATGTTTCCAGGGAGGAGGCACCTCCCACCTCTCTGGGCACCCTCTCTCAGTGTTTCCCCACTCTCCTGGTGAAAAAAATTCTTCCTCAGATCTGATCTGAGCCTGCTTCCCTCTTTTGAGTTTCCAACCACTCCCCTTTGTCCTGTTGCAACAGAGCCTGTGAGGAACTCAATTCTGGGAAGTAACCATTCATTTCTTCCTTTTTTATCCTTTGGGCAGCACCCATTTTTATCATCAGCCGAGCCTCTCCCCAGCCTGACCCCTCTGATCGCTGCAGCCAGGCAAGTGAGGGAGCAGCGGAGGAGATGAAGCACTTGAGGAGAGCTTTTTGTTACAGTAGTCACGACACGCTGTTAGTTATGGTAGTTAGGATAACTAGTTAGTTAGGGTTGTTAGGATAACTAGTTAGTTATGGTAGTTAGCACTGCTAGTTGCTTATGGGAGTTAGGACACCCTGTTTGTTCTGGTCGCTTTTTGAATAAAAACTCTGTTAAAGCTCAACTCCCTTGAGTGTCCCTTCCCTCTCCCCCTGTGACTCAGCTGCCTGGAGCAATGCCAGGGGGGAGCGGGCCCAGCCTTGCCCAGAGCTGAGCCCCAGCAGGGCCCTGGCACAGCCCAGAGCAGCCTCAGCATCTGCAGAGTCAGCCTGGAAGGAGGCGCCTGAAGCCTTCTCGGCTGCACCCGACTCTTGGTTACAAACCGGGTGTGCTGGAAAATGCCACCGGTTCTGCAGGAGGGAACAAGGGGGCTCAGGCAAGGCCCAAGCGCTCCATGCAAGGGAAAAACCTGCCCAGTGGTGGAGGAAAACCTCACCTTTATCCCCTCCCACAGTGGCCCAAAAATTGAATCCTAATGCGAGTCAAAGAGGGGCAGGGGAGGAGCCCTGGCCCTTCCACCCCTGCAAACCAAAGCGTCCCTTGCCTGGTTCCAAGCCCCCAGCACTGGTGGCCCCGCAGGTGTTGGTTTCTGTTGGGCTCACTGCCACCAGCCCAGGCCCAGCCCGGAACATGGCGGGTGCTAGAGGCTGCGGGTGGGGAGATTCCAGCCCGGACATGCATTTGGTGGCACCTGCGAGGGCCTAAAGGGAAGGGGCTCCAGTAGTGCTGGGTGAGAGAAATGAGATGAATGTGACTTTACAAACAAACCACAGGAATCTGCTTTAGACAGGGCCAGAGACTTGTGGATAGGAAGTAACAAAAGAAACCATCACTTCCAGAAAATGGTACTAATTGATAAGGACTGCTGCTCAGCCAAGGCCGTGTTAAATTGCTGAACTTAGAGAAAAAGAAGAACGACTTAACAAAATTAAGAATATCGGTTGGTTTTACTAATAAAAAAAAAACTCGGGTGTATGTGCATATTGCAGGGGAACATGTAGCAGGCTGATCGGGGCGTCAGAACTTTCCAAGAACATTCCCGGGGACAGGGGAGCCAGCGAGGTCACTGTGGATAATCCAATGCAGATCCTCCCATGGGGGATGGAGCTGGAGAAGTGCAGAAAGCTCTTCCTGCACACGGGGAACTGACAGGGCTTCCCTTACTGGTGCCTCCGTCGGTGTTGGGTCAAGGCTGAGCTCTGTGAGAATCTCCTCCCACACTCAGGACACTCGTAGGGCCTCTCCCCGCTGTGGATGCGCCGGTGCACAGCGAGGTGGGAGTTCTCCTTGAAGCCCTTCCCGCAGTCGGGGCAGCGGAAGGGCCTCTCCTCTCCGTGAATCCACTGATGTCTAAGGAGATGGGAGCTGGTCTTAAACCTCTTCCCACACTCCGGACACTCGTAGGGCCTCTCCCCAGTGTGGATGAGTTGATGTACCCTCAGGCCAGAGCTGCACTGGAAGCTCTTTCCACACTCCCCACACTCATGGGGCCGCTCCCCAGTGTGGATCCTCTGGTGCTGGATCAGGCTGGATCTCACGCTGAAGCTCTTCCCACATTCCAAGCACTCATAGGGCTTTTCCCCAGTGTGGATTCTCAAGTGATGCATCAGGCCAGAGCTGTCTCTGAAGCTCTGCCCACATTCCCCACACTCGTAGGGCCGTTCTCCAGTGTGGATCATCTGGTGCCGGATCAGCTCAGACCTGTAGTTGAAGGCCTTCCCACATTCCAAGCACTTGTGGGGCTTCTCCCCACCTCCCTTCGCCCCCAGCTCTGAGCTCTGCCTGCATCTCCGACCGCCTTCCTGGCACAGGGAGGGTCTTTCCTCCTCGCATCTCCCTGGCCTGCGTTTGCAGCCCCTCCTTGTGCGGGATCTCTGAGGCTTTTCCTCCTCCCCACTGGGTTCCTGTGCCCTGGAGCCGCTCAAAACGGCCTCTTCTGCAAGATTCTTCCTCTTCCTTAAAGCCTCCTTCTTCATCCAGCCAAGGCTTGCGATTGATAAATCCTGCTTTGGGGGGAAAACAAGGAGTGAGCATGTTGGGCTGGGGGCTCCTCCTGTCCAACTCCATCTCCAGAAGTCACCAGGAATCTTGTGTCCAAAAAAACCTCCAAGAAATTAAGATCCAGCAAAAAAACCCTGTAAAATATAACGACACAGCGCCAAAAGACCCAAAAGTTCGACACTCAGGCAAAGACCCCTCCAAAATACTAAGATTCACCCTCCTGCAGAAACCAAATCACCAACATTTAGCTCAGTAAACCTCAGAAAGAACAAGATTCATCTCTCCCCCCACACGGCCCCCCAAAAATAAAGCCCAATACATCCACATTCAAAACAAAAACTCCAAGATTCAGTCAAAAAAAAAAAACTCCCCAGAATTCCCCCTCTCTGTTTTCTCCACTTTGGGCTCCTGGTCCTTCCTCCTGTCTATGCTTCTGGGGGTCCCGTGTGTTTTGGGGTTCCTCCTACCCGGGATTCCTGCCTTCTCTGGGCCAACGGGGGAGTCCCGGGAATCCCAGGGGTCCCCCCTTTCCGGGCTCCCCACTTCACTGTCCAAGGGGTCCCTGGTTCCCCCGCTCTCCATCCTCCCCCTCCCTTCAGCCTGCCGGGACTCCCCCAGCTCCGGGATCGCCCCTTCCCGCTCTTCCCAATCCCTGGCTCGGGCTTCCCCCAATCCCGGCTCTCCCGGGGGGTCCCCAAAACCGGTGTCCCCCTCATGCCCCGCCGGCACCGGGCGATCGCCACGTGGATCCCGAGCCTGACCCAGGGAGACCAACCCTCATGCGGGGGGAGACCCCGCATCCCCCGCCCACGGCCGGGGCTCTGCCGAGGGCCGCCAGCGGGAACACCCCCAAAAAACCCTCCCAGGGACCGCCCAAGATATTTGGGGCGCGCTCCCCCTCCCCGGTCACCTGCGGAATGCGGGCTTGGGGCGATGCTCCCGGGGCGGGGGGGCTGCAGATACAGGGAGCGATGGACGCACGTGGGCCCTTCTCTTCCTCCTCCTGTTCCTGCTCCCGATCCTCCTCTATCCCTTCTCTTCCTCTCCCTTCCCTTCCACTTCCTCCTTCTCTTGCTTCCGCCCGTTCTTCCCCTCCTCCTCCATCCCTGCTACTCCTCCCCCCAGGTCCAGCGGCCACCCTCGGTCCCCTTCGCCCCAACCCGATCGGATCCCGCGGGAGGAGCAGGGATGGAGCTGGGGCCGCTCGGACCGGGGCAGCGCTGGGCTCTTGGCTGCTGCCATCCACTGTAGGGGAATCCGAGAAGCGAGAAAGAAGGAAAATTGTTGTGTGGAGAAAAAAATGCGGGGGTTGTGGTCACTCTAGCTGGGGACTTGGAGCCCTTTGGTCTCACCTCAGGAGCCTGCAGATCTTGAAGGAGGGAGTGCAGAGATGGATGGGGAATCCCAAAGGATTCTGAGGGCAGAGTGAGGGGTTGTGGGAGCCACTTGCTGGGGGGGAGTCCGCCTGGAGACCCCTGGGCTGGACTCCTACTCTAGGAATTCCAGCTCCGATTTCCTGCTCTCTTCCTGCCTTTTTTGCCGTCTCTCATTATTTTCCCATCGTCTCCCCCAGACCCCTCAGACGCCCAGGTTCACCCGAGTCCCGCTCGCCCCCAGACAGGTGAGCTCCCAGCACCACCAGTACCACGAGTCCAGGCCCAGCTCCCCCCACACGCCCCATCCCCAGCGCCGGGCAGGTGCCGCCAGCCCCAAAGCAGCCGCGCTGTGCCGTGGGGGGGGTCCCCGCGGCCCCGCCCCGCGCGGCACTGGGAGCACCAGTCCGGACCAGTTCAAAGCGTGGGCGGCCGGCATCAGAACCCACCAAAGTGGGTCCACCACGAGCCTTTTAGAACCCCTCAAATTGGTGGAAAGTGGCCACCTCCGTGCCCTAAAATGACCGGGAAATCCACCAAAGCCATTTATAACCCCCCCAAAACTAGGAAAGCTTCAGGATCTCCCCTAATACGGGATCTCCTCATCCTTCCCTGTGGGGCCCCAATCCAGTGTCAGATCCAGATGTGTCTCTCCTCTCCCAATAACTCATCCCTCAGGACTGGGTGGTGTCCCAAAACCTCCTCAGTAACGGGATCGCCCCAAGCTCTTCATCCCAACACGTGGCTGTCTCATTGCAGACCCATCCCAGCCATCCGACCTGTCCCAAACACAACCTCGTTCTTGGGGGGGCAGAGCCACTGCTGGGGGCATTGGTGGTTGCAGGGGATCCTTTATCCCCTTCGTGCAGCTCCAAGCTCCCGAGGGCAAAGTCCTGGTTTCTGGGGCTGCCCCCCCTCCCCAAATGTGTCGGGTTTAATACCCAAGTGCGGCAGTCCCGTGCGCTGTGGCAGCAGCCGGTGCCGGGACACAGCCCCGGGAGCTGCGCTACTGCCCGGCGGTGCCCCGGAGGGACTGAGGGCAGAGGAGATCATAAGTTCTGGGCTCCGCGGGGCCCAGGCGGTGGCAGCGGGAGCCGCGGGGCCCGGACCGTCGAGGCGGCCGGGGTTGAAGAGTGCGCGGCGGCCCCAGCGCGGTCCGTGAGGGCTGAGCGGAACTGGGTGGGAGCAACCCCCGGAACCTCCACGGTGCCTGCGGGCTGAGCGGAGCTGGCTGCGAACACCCCGCTCGTCTCCGTCGCTCGAAGCCGCTTCCCCGGCTCCGGCTGCCGCGGGCGCTCGTTCCCGGCGCGGTCCCGCGGGGTCGCCGCTCGTGGCGCAGCCGGAGGGGCTCGATCCGGGCCGCGCCCCGCCCGTCCCTCGCTGCGGCTCCTTCAGTGACACGGGGCTGCCGAGACTCCCCGGTGCTGCCCCGACGGTCCCTCGGTGCGGCTCTTTTAGTGTCGGGCAGCGGCCATTCCCGGTGCGGGGTTTATGTTATTTTTTATTCAATTCTCTAGAGTTTATTCTGTCCCCACCTCCCATCCCACGCCCCTCCGGTGCGGCTCTTTCAACTCCGCCGCCTCTCGCTGCTCTCCATGCAGCTCTTCAGTGACGGGGGACTGCGGAGACCCCTGGTGCGGCTCTTTTCTTGAGTTTTATTCTATTACCTGTAATTTTTTTTATAATACACACCTCCCGCGCTGCTCGACGCTGTCCCTCTGGCCCCACCCTACACCGCCCGTCCCGAGGAGCGGCTCTTCAGTGACACCGGTCGCCAGGTGCAGTTTTTTATTCTCTTTTACTCTATTCACTGTATTTTATTTTATTCACCTCCCGCTCGTCCCTCGGTGCATCTCCTGCAGATGCGGGCATGGGAGACATCCTTAGTGCGGCTCTTTGATTCCATTTTATTCTCTTCTCTGTGTTTTCTGTCGTTCCCACCTTGCCGGTCCCGCGCAGCGGCTCCTTCAGGGACAAACCCCTCGGGGCGGCTCCAACAGGGCCCCGCCCGCCGCCGCTCCCCGAGGCCTCCCCGCGGCTGCTGCCGGCGATCGGACAACGCAGGCGGCCCCGGCCCCTTCTTGTTCTTCTTGCTCCGAGCGGGATTCAGCCCCCGCCGTCGCCCGGCTCCTTCTGCCGCTCCTGCCCGGCACGAAGCGGCCGTGCCGCTGACGGGGCTGGAGCGCGGCTGCCCCGCCACTGCCCCGCGCCTCAGGGCCGGGCCGAGGAGTGACCGCACGGCTGGGGAGGGACCCCCGCTGGACAGGGCAAGGACTGACCCCATGCGAGGGACCCCGCGCCGGAGCAGGGCAACGATTCCCGTCCGTGCCGCCGAAGCAGCGGCACGAACCGACCGTAACTCCCATCCCCTCTCCCTGCAGCGCTGGGCAGAGGAGGGAGGGAACCGGGCATTGCGGCGAATTTTGACATTCATCCTTACAAAGCAGAGGCACAAGTGGAGCTCCGCTTTCAGCTTCAAACGAGGGAATCCAACCTGGCCGCTGGGACTTCTGTAACCTCAAATTATTCCTTGATACTCGACACTTTAATTTTGGCAATATGAAGCCCTTCAGCAGCAATGTCTCTCCAGCCCAGTGGTTTCTGACTCAGATGCAGCTCAGAGTTTGGAGAAGAAACCCAAAGTCCCCGGGGAAAAGGCTCTGCCACTATTTTTTTTTTCATTGTTATTTTAGGTTATTTTATCTTATTTGGTTTTACACATTTTGGTTTTTTTTAATGTATCTTTATTCTTAATTATTTTGTAAAGTTTTAAAAGTTTTTTTCCTATTACCTCGTGATTATTATCCTTTTGCCCCCCCAACCTTTGTCGTCCTCCCGGAGGTTTGTGGGGAGATGCTGTTCCTCAGCCCTTCCTGCCCTGGCACCGCGGCCGCTCCGGTGCCGTCAGGCGCCGGTTCGAAGGGAAACCACAAAATGCTCTGGGAGTAAAGCCGGTCTGCAGGAAAACCCTGCCGGGGGGATTGAATCCCACGGACAGCGATTCCTGAGAGTTGCAGATTCCAAATGCTCCAAGGGGCCGGAGGGAATAGCGCTTGGGCCTCGGGGCCTCCCTGGGGGCACCTCGGGGACCCCCCGGGCAGAGCGACCCCTCCCGCCCCCCAAAATCCGCAGGTTTGGGTCAGCTGAGGAAAAGAGCTGGAAAAAGGGGCTGGAAAGGGGGTGGAGCCCGAGAGGACCCCTCAGCCATCGCCCGGAGCACCTGCAGGAAATGCCCCGGAAACCACGGAAATAATGATGAAATTTTTAACTCTTTCCGCTGCTGTTTCCAGAAGGTCCCGGCCGGGTCCCGTTGGGAGGAGCCGAGGGCAGGGAGGGAGCTCCGGGCCTAATTGGGGAGAAAAGTTGAATTGGGGCGAGGACACTTTAATTGTGGGGAGAAAAGGTGACTGGAGGGGATTTCAACGGGAGAGAATGATTTGAATTGGGGAGAGGAAATGAAGTGGGGGGAGGAGCCCCCCAGCCCTCGGCTGTGCCCTGAAGGTGCTGCCAGCGGCTTCCCTGCTCCGACCCCCGGGCTGGGGGCGCGGAGCTGCTGCTGCTCCCCGGGAATGTCACGGGATAGAAACTCCATTCAAGCTTTCCTGTTCCCAGTCACTCCCAATAAGATCCCAATTGCCCCCAACATGGTCCCAGTCGCTTCCAGTCACAGCCACTCTGGCTCCTTTCACTCCCAGTCACTCCCAGTAGCAGTCCAGTACAGCCCCAGTCACTTCCAGTATGAACCCAGTCACTCCCTCTGTGATGTCATTTGCCCCATCATGGTCCCAGTTGCTCCAAGCATGATCCCAGTAAGAGTCCAGTCACCCCCAGTATGATCCCAGAAACTTCCAGACACTCCCAGTATTATGCCAGTCACTCCAAGTATGACCCTGTCAGTCCCAGTATGATCCCAGTTACCTCCTGAATTTTCCCAATTGCTCCCTTTCATCACTACTGTGGTTCCAGTCACTCCCAGTACGACTCCAGTCAGTCCCAGAATGATCCAAATCACGCCCAGTATAACCCAGCAGCACCCAGTTGCCCTCACTGTGGTCCCAGTATATCCCAGCACGATCCCTGGCGCCCCAAAGATGGTCCTGCCTCGTCCCAGTGCTGCTCCCGATATATCCTGGTACCCTTGTGTAAGAGTCTGGACGGAAATCCCTTGTCTGCCTCACGATCATCGACAGAAGCAGAGGCTGAAAAACCAGAGACCCTAAGAAGGGAAAAGGACTTTTGCACAATGAAGTCCAGCCAGATCTTGGTGGGATGCCTGCCAGGTGCCCAGGTGTGCTGCAGAGCTGTGCTGCAGAGGCGTGTTGGTACATGCCCGTGGGAACCGTGCCCGCCTGGCTACCGAGGTGGAAAAGACTGCACAAGGACTATATGTCTTGTACCCTAAAACAATGGGCCCTATTCCCCACCTGCTGGCCACTTGCCCCTCGTCTCTGGAGGGATTGCCTCATCTCTTGGTTACCTGTCCCCCGCTTTCGAAAAGACTATAAAGAGACTCTCAAAAAGTTCCCCCACGAGTACTCCCTATGGACGAGACGAATCCATCGGATCTAGACAACGAGGACCTCGTCGTGCCGTGGTAGCTATACCCCCCCCCTTTTCTTTTCTCTCTCTCTTGCTTCTCTCTCTCTCTCCTCTATCGCATAAGTGTTGTTGGCACTCAATAAAGTGCTTTTGATTTTGGTTAAAGCAAAAATACTTGTCCCTGTTTTGTTTTGCACTCTGAGATTCAAGGTAACGAACCATCACGACCCCCGCTTCTACGAGCGGATCGTGACACCCTGTATGCCCCAGTCAATCCCAGCGTGTCACATTCCGTCCCGGTCCCTTCCCGGCAGCGGCCGCAGCTCCTCCCCGTGCCCTTGAGCTCTGCCGGGACCCCTCGCTCCGTCCCGGTCCCTTCCCAGCGGCGGCAGCAGCTCCTCCCCGTGGCCTCGGGCTCTGCCGGGACCCCTCGCTCCGTCCCCGAGCTGATTTTGAGGGGGTCGTGTGTCCTCCCCAACCCCGCTGTGACTCGGCCCCCACCCGGCTGCTCCCAGTGTTCCCAGTAAAGCTTCTCAGTTTTCCCTGGTCCCGTTTATTGGGGGGCGGTGGGGAGGGACTTGGGGGGACCCCACGGGGAGGCAGAACCGGCCCCGGGATGGATCGGGAATGGGGACCCCTGTGTGTCCCCCCCGTGTCACCCCGCTCTGGGGGGGCCTTGGGAGGCACCTGAACCCCAGCACGGCACCCAGCGAACCCCAAAAGGCGCCGGGACCCGCCTGTTTTGGCAGGGCAATTTGGGGAGTGGGCTCGTGGGGGGCGCCCAGGCCAGGCCAAGAGCCCAGCGCTGCCCCAGCCCGACCTGCCCCGGCTCCATCCCGGCTCCTCCCACGGGATGGGACAGCCTTGGGAAAAGGGGGCCAAGGGTGGGCGCTGGGCCCGCGGGGAGCAGGAGAAAGGATGCAGGAGGAGGAGGGGGGATGTGGAAGGAGCGGGAGAAGGGCTGGAGAGGAGAAGGAAGCGGGAAGAGGAAGGAGAAGAGGAGCGGGAAGAGAGATGGAGGAAGAGTCGGGGAAGTGTAAGAGTCTGGACGGAAATCCCTATCTGTCTCACGACCATCTACAGAAGCAGAGGCTGAAAAACCAGAGACCCTAAGAGGGGAAAAGGACTTTTCCACAATGAAGTCTGGCCAGATCTTGGTGGGGTGCCTGCCAGGTGCCCAGCTGTACTGCAGAGCTGTGCTGCAGAGCTGTGCTGCAGAGGCGTGTTGACACATGCCCGTGGAACCGTGCCGCTCGGCTAACGGGGCGGAAAGGACTGCACAAGAACCATGTTTTGTACACCTGCACCTGCACCCTGAAACAATGGGCCCTACTCCCCCACCTCCTGACCATTTGCCCCTCGCCTCTGGAGGGATTGCCTCATCTCTTGGTTACCTGCCCCTCGCTTTCAAAAAGACTATAAAGAGACTCTCAAAAGGTACCGCTACGAGTACTCCCTACGGATGAGACGAGATCCATCGGATCCAGACTTCGGATGAGGACTTCGTCGTGCCGTGGTAGCTATTAACCCCTTTCTCTCCCCCCTCTCTCAACCCTACACTCTCTCTCTTTCTCTCCTCTATTGCATAATTGTGTTGTTGGCATTCAATAAAGGTGCTTTTGATTTTGATTAAAGCAAAAATACTTGTCCCTGTTTTCTTTTGCACTCGGAGATTCAAAGTAATGTACCAACACGACCCCCGCTCCTGCTAGCGGATCATGGCAGCCAGTGAACTGAAATCCCTGGGTAAAGACAAGCAGGTGTTGAAAAAGTACAGCCTAATGAGAAACTTGAACCAAGAGAGAGGAGAGGCTGTGACCCAGAGCCCTGGTCCCGGGGGGAATGCCGAGAACTGGAGTTATCAGGAGAGCCTGTGTTGCTCAGCACAGAAGAAGGGATTTTCTTTGTTGCTGCAATTGAACTGTTCATCCTTGAAAAGGTACCCCATGGACTGTTCATAACCCACCATAGTGGCTGTGGGAAGGCTACTGGGGTGGGAGGGGAAATCCACCACCAGCTGATCTTTCTTCCAGGCAGTGGCTGATGGTGAGGCAGAAGACCCATAAAAAAATTGTATTTTTCCTACAGAAAAACAACCTACAGGTGTAAACAAAAGAGACTTCTCTCCCTAAATGAACTGAAACGAGAGCTATTTCTGAGATGGTAAACTGACTGGAGGTCGAAGTGTTGTCTCTTGTGTAGTGTCAGGGAGAAAGAAATGGAGAGGTGGGGAAAGGAGGGGTGGTCTCAGGAGTTTGTTCTGTTTTTTTCCTTGTTTTTTTCCTCTGTCTTGGGTATATTAATAAACTTTCTTTATACTTTGTAAAGTTTGAGCCTGCTTTGCCTACTCCTAATCCTCATCTCACAGCAAACATCAGGTAAATTTTGGTAAGTGTGCTGGCATTTGGCCAGAAACTCAAATAGGCGAACTGAAAACCACTACAACCGGGTTCACTGTCACAGTGTGGAGCTGCTGGAGCAATTCCAGAGGGGATCATGGAGATGCTTTGAGGAAAACATCGTTTTCCTAAGGTGCACAATTTCTTCAAAAAATATTGCATATATTATTGATATTGATCATGATACTGGTATTGATATTGATATTGATATTATATTGATAAGTAGCACCTGCTGTTGTTTCAGCTTGTGGAACACATATTTAGAATAAAAAAATGATTGGGGATAAACTAAGAGATTACAAGACACGGCATAAAATTCATGGTAGTTGAGTACAATCCAAGAAGTCATTTTTATTTGGGTTGTTATCAGTCCATGCAGGACAGGTTGTTCCCCAGCCCCTGAGTCTTAAGGTCATAGGATGATGCAATGCAAAGCAGGAACAAGGAATTCCTGGAGGCAGCTTCTTGCTTGTAGGACATGGAGGAGTTCAATGAATGGTCAGCAACTCTTTCCACTTCCATTCCCGCTTCTTAGTCCAGGGTTCTTCTTCAGTGGGCTTCAATATTCCGTGTATTCTTGTTTCAGGTATCAGATGTGAGAAAATTCTACACAAATCTACACCAATATAAATGTATGATATAATGGTTTAATGCCTCAGGGGGATCAAAGATGTAATGAATGGGATATTACTCCCATTGGGAATTGGCCCTTGGTGACACGGGCGCTCTGTGTCAGGGCCCTTTGTGACACGGGCCATGGCAGTGGCCAGAGAGCCTTGTGACATCAGAGAGCCCCGGCCTGGCTGAGGGTTTCTAGGGGCACCTGCAGGGCCCGGGGTGCCCAGTCCCAGGAGAGCCACTCCAGCAGGAGGAAGCAACTCCCGGGATCCGTCTGCGCCACAGGCCCAGAGCGACAGACAACGCCAAAGACACCAAAGCCACCCCCGAGTCCTGGTGCCTTGGCCCCGTGCCCAGCTGGCCACACACCCAGGCCCTCAGCGGGCAGTGAGCGAGAGCAGGGGCAGGTCCGACCTGTCACTGTCACACAGCGAGGAGGACGAGGGGACTTTGGCTGACATGGACTGAGACCTTTCCCAGTGGGAAGCTGAGACAGAGGAAGACATGTCCGACTGGGAGGAAGAGGTTTTTGCATTTGAAGAGGTTTTCCCGTGGGGATCCAGGATGTGCCGAGTGCATCACCCATGGCTGGTGCTTGTGACTGCCCAGGAATTGTCCCAGTGCGAGGAGGGAACACAGCAGGAGCTGCAGCAGCGGGAAGCAACCGTGAGAGTCCAGGAGGTGTGCGAGTGGGAAGAGGATGGAGAAACCTTCCAAGAAGTTCGGGAATGGGAACAATAAATGGCATTGGAAGAGCTGTCCCAGTGGGAGGAAGCCGTGAGAGGGCAGCAGGAGTCTGCATGGGACGAAGAGGATGTCACCGCCAGCACTGGGGACGAACTCTTGGGCGCAGTGAGTGAGGAGGAGCCCCAGCCTTGTTCCCCGGCAGGGCCTGGCTCCCCCAGCCCCGTGGGCACAGCGGTGGAAGCAGAGGCAGCGCCTGCCCTGCCCAGCGCCTCTCCTGGCCTGCAGAGTCCCACAGAGCCCCAGGCGGCAGCTGCTGCCCCGGCCGGAGCTGCTGGGCAAGAGGAGCCCCCCGAGTCTCTGGCTGCCCGGGAGCAGGAGGAAAGGGCACCGGAGTCTCCGGTGCCCAGCCAGGAGCTGCCAAAAGCAGGGACACAGAGCCCGGTCCCTGCCCCACAGAGCCCCTCAGGCTCCAGCCCGGCTCTGTGGGACTTGGCCCGGCGCCTCAGCTCTGAGATCGTGAGGCGGGGCCTGCTGGAGAGCCAGGGATCCGGGCGGCAGCCGCAGCGACAGCGGCACCTGCAGCAAAGCACGGATGTGGAAAGGGAAGAAGCAGCCACATGGCAAAGGGAGCAGAGCCCGCTGCCGGCCCCACAGACGCCCCTCAGGTCCTGGGCCGCCCTGCTCGGAGCCCTCAGTGAGCACCAGGAGGGGCCAGCGGAGTGGTCAGTGTGGGCAGAGCAAGGAGGTGACAAGGAGGCCTGGGACTGGGACATTCCCTGGGACTCCTCCAGTGACCCAGACCTGTCCCAGGGAGAATATGACTCGGACACAGACTCGTCCCTCGAGGGAGAGTACATAGACCAAGAGGTGCCCCTGTGGGAGGAGGATGTGACCATCAGCACTGGGAAAAAATGCTTGAGCCCAGTGATGGAGGAGGATGAGGAGGAAGAGCCCCAGCCTTGTTCCCCGGAGGGGCCCGGCTCCCCCAGCCCCGTGGGCACAGCGATGGCAGCAGAGGCAGCGCCTGCCCTGCCCAGCGCCTCTCCTGGCCCGCAGAGTCCCACAGAGCCCGAGGTGGCAGCTGCTGGGCAGGGCCTGCCCCCCGAGCCTTTGGCTGCCCAGGAGCAGGAGGAAAGGGCACCAGAGCCACCCATGAACAGCCAGGAGCTGCCATCCCCGGGGACACAGAGCTAACCCAGTGTCTCCTACAACAGCCTGGACAGCGACCTGGACTTGCTGTGCAGGGAGCAGAGCAGCTCTGAGCAGCTCCTGAGCCAGGCCCTGCTGCAGCTCCAGGCCCAGCTACAGCAGCTGGAGGAACAGGAGGCCCTGGAGCAGTGCAGGACTGCAGGAGCAGCAGGAAGAGCTCCAGCCCAAAGGGAGCAGAGTCCCTTGCCTGGGAAATCCCACATGGAGGAAGAGCTTTCCCAGCAGGAAGGTGAGGACGAGGTAGAGATGTCCCAGGAGGAAGAATGCGTGGAGCAGGAGCTGTCCCAGCAAGTGTCAGACTGGGAAGAGGACATGGAGGAAGAAATGTCCCACAGAGAAGCCAACAGCTCCCAGGAACACTCAGACTGGGAAGAATACTTGGAGAAAGAGCTGCTCCAGGAATTCTCAGACTGGGATGAATACAGAGAGCAGGAGCTGTCCCAGGGAGACATCGACAGCCGGGAAGACATTTCCGACTGGGAAGAACACCTTGGCCAAGCCCTTTCCCAGAAGGAAGCGTCACGAGGGAACGGCCAGGGACCCTCCACGTGCTCCAGTTGGGAAGATAACAGCAGCCCAGAGCTTGGGCAGGACCCCTGCTATGGTGATAGTGCCTCTGGCACCTGGATGATGCCCTTGGCCCCACAGGAGGACAAGTGGGACGACGTGAGCGTCCTGGAGCTGCCCCCGGAGGAAGACATTGGGCAGAAAAGGAGAGGTTTTGTGGCAGAGGGGCTCCCGGTGCCTGTCCCTCGCGAGGCCTGGCTTGAGGAGCGGGCACTGGAGCCGTGCAGCCCAGGGCCGCTCTGTGCCTCGCCTGGGCAGCCGGCCACCCCCAGGAAACGTCCCTCCCGCTTCAGGTGGGCGCTACGGGCGCTGTGGGGGCTGTTCCGCTTCTGCGGCATGGCAGCACCGCCCCAGGAGTAGCACAGACACGGCACCCACAGCAGCCATTGCTCCAGAGCCGCCCTCCCTGCGCGGCTGCGGCACCCACGGGGCTCCGAACCAACGGGATCCGGGATCCCACAGGGACAGGAGCACGGAGAAGATGGAGATGACAAAGAGATTGTGAAGACAAAGTCAAGGAAGAAGATGACGATGATGAAGATGAGGCAGGCAGTGACAACGACAACAAAGATGAGTATGAAGACATAGATGAAGAAGGTGAAGGTGATGAGGAAGACGACAGAAACAAAGAAGAAGAGGAAGAAGAATGATTTAAAGATACATAGGAAAATAAGAATAGTGATAGGAAGGAGAATTTAGGAATAGATAGAAGAAGAGGAATAAGAAGATTAGTATCCATAGAAGAAGAGGAAGAATTTTAAATGCTATAGAAGAATAGTAATAAGAATAAGACATTTAGAATCCATAGTATAAGAATAGTGATAAGAATAAGAATTTTAAAATCCATAGGAGAAGAAGAGGAATAATAAGCAGAATGTGAAAATACGTAGAAGAGGAAAAGTAGAAGCAGTATAGTAGGAATAAGGAGAGTGTGAAGAATAATTTAGAATTCCATAAATGAAGACAAAATCTAGTAAACAAATAAAATTAGAAAATAATTTCTATTTTCCAATAAAATTTGTGATGCACAACCGCAGAGTCTCCAGATTTCCTTTCTCCTCTCTCCAAGCCATTGATGGATTTTCCACCTCAATCCCAGGGAGTGACCTGGGAACAGCGAATGCTCAGCCCCAGGGCCTGCAGGAGAGTTCCTGGCTGGAACCCGGAAAGGTGGGAGCCAGCTGGGATTGGGCTCTGCTCCCAGGGAACGAGGGATGGCGTGAGAGGAAAGGGCCTCCAGCTGTCACTTTCTAGGGGTACTGGGGGAGACGCAGGCTGTTGCTGCCTTCCTGGAGGAAGAGTCCCATCAGAGAACGGCTTCTCCAGGGGCCTTAGCAACCCCCTAAGCCAAGGATGGTCTCAGCAAGTGTAGCAGCTTCTCTGCTACAAGTGATATCAGCTCTTGGGATTCAGCTCTCTGCGACATCACCCAAGGCAGACTCTCAGGGACAGAGACGAGGGAGCTGTAGAGCAGTTCCACAAGGCAGCTTTATTGTCCAGAAGCTCCTGTGAAGGGAAGCCAGGGACAGCTGCTCCCTGAGTAAAGGCTGGGACAGGGCTCTTTTGATGGGGAAGCCAGGGGGAGGGCTAAGAACCAGTTAACCAGTGGGCTACAGGGTATGACCATGGGGGAGCAAGGCATGCTGGCGGTGGTTTGCTGGTCACCATGGCCCAGAGGTAGGTTTCTTATCTCAGAGTTGTCTTGCCCTCAGGCTTTTCTCCAAGGGAGTGCAGAGGGCTCCAGAGCCAAGATCTCACAGCCCTGCACAGGCCTCCAGCTGTGCCAGGCGAGGGTCAGCTTGGATATTGGGAACAATTGGTGTCTGGAAAGGGTTTTGCATCCCAGGGCAGTGGTGGAGTCCCCATTCCTGGAGGGATTTCAAATCCATGTGGATTTGGTGGGACCTGGATCAGGGGTGGCCCTGGCAGTGCTGGCAATGGTTGGGATGGATCTCCAAGGGCTTTTCCAGCCTCAATGATTCCGTGATTCCATCAGCTCCCACCTGCAGAGCTGCCTCCAGCTCCGGGTGCCCTGGGCTGGTCAGAAGGGGTCAAAATCTAGGAAGCGACCTATGCTGCAGGAAGGCACATAACGTCCTTCCTGAGAGAGAGATAGTTTTAAGGATTGATATGTAGGTGAACCAATTAAAAAGTTGATCCACCTTTGTAAGAGTCTGGACGGAAATCCCTATCTGCCTCACGACCATCTACAGAAGCAGAGGCCGAAAACCCAGAGACCCTAAGAGGGGAAAAGGACTTTTGCACAATAAAGTCCAGCCAGATCTTGATGGGGTGCCTGCCAGGTGCCCAGGTGTACAGCAGAGCTGTGCTGCTGAGCTGTGCTGCAGAGGCGTGTTGGTACATGCCCGTGGGAACCGTGTCCGCCCGGCTACCGGGACGGAAAGAACCGAACTATATGTCCTGTACAGCTGCACCTGTACTCTAAAACAATGGGCCGTACTCCCCACCTGCTGGCTACTTGCCCCTCGTCTCTGGAGGGATTGCCTCATCTCTTGCTTACCTGCCCCCCGCTTTCGAAAAGACTATAAAGAGACTCTCAAAAAATATTCCTACGAGATCTCCCTACGGACGAGACGGAGTCCATCAGATCCGGACAACGAGGATCTCGTCGTGCCGTGGTAGCTATACCACCCTTTTCTCTCTCTCTCTCTCTCTCTCTTCTCTCTCTCTCTCCTCTATCGCATAACCATGTTGTTGGCACTCAATAAAGTGCTTTTGATTTTGTTTAAAGCAAAAATACTTGTCCCTGTTTTCTTTTGCACTCTGAGATTCAAAGTAACGAACCATCATGACCCCTGCTCCTACCAGCGGATCGTGACATCAATTGGCGTCACGGACAGGATTCTGAGGCAGAAGGGGCTGCAAGGTTTTGTGTAGTTTGTAACAGGGGAAGGACGTTTTGCTCCAGCCGCACCTAGCCCGACACTCCGGAAGGGTGAGCGGTGTCTAGAAAGCAAGGGGGGCATCTCGAATTTCCCGCAAAGTGCACATGCCTAGGTGAAAAGCACCCCTATACTCTGTTGAGGGTTCTGTCGTCAGAATTTCACAAAAGAATCTCTTGGTGCAAAAGGGGGAGTGTTGTGTTTCTTTTTAAGGTGGATGTGTAAGGAGTTAGTCTACTGGGTGTTAGGAGAGGCAACGGATTGTAACTAAACAGAGCCTCCAGTAGACTCAGTCTCTTCGCCACTTTAGGGAAGAGAAGGGGAACACAGCCCGGCTCTTGGGACTGTGGATGCAACTAAGTTTTACCTCCCTAAAGTGGTTTTCATTATCCCTTCGAAAACATGACCTCAAACACTAAAACAAAACATACAGCTGCATTTTATGCTTTGTTAGCAAAACACAATGCCCGACCCTCTCCAGGAGGGGAAGAGTGGGCACAAAACAACTGGTTTAATTTAGAAAATGTGATTGATAGAATTCACTCTTTACAGCATGGGTCAAAATTCAAAATTGGCCGAGATAAAGCTGTCATTTGCTCTGTACTAGGAGCATGCCTTACATCGGCTATAGATCACCGCTTTAAGCAGTGCAGTGAACAGGAAACAATAATAGACTCCCTCCAAAACCTAGTGGAAGTTTTGCAGAAACAATTAGAGGAAGAAAGGAGTTACATTCTCTTGTTACAAGATCTCTTGAGAGAAAAATGTCTTAAAAACTCAAGGAACACCGATCCACCACAAGACACAAAGGAAAAGGAATCACTTTACCCCCACAAAGAATTAAAGCAAGTCAAAAATTGTGGGCAAAACTGCTGTCCTCCTATGACACCTTTAATTAAAACAGAATATGTCTCTCAAGTGTCACTCACCGGAGGAGACCAAATTCATTTAACTGAACAGGAGGCCAGTGGATACTGGGGACATGGTGTTTTCTTAACAACAGGAGACAAACATAACACCTCATCCCCAACTCAGCATGCAACTTTCCAAGCTGGGGGACTCAGTCCTCCAGAAAGTGGAGACCCTTTAGCTATTGTTAGTACCCCTGATCAACTTCTAGAAAGCGTCCACAAAGCTGCTTGTCTGCAAACGATACATGAAAAGAAGTTGATTCCTGAATATGAATCCCCTGTGCAAATGCCTGTGAAACCTGGAATGAAGACCCCTTTAATTCAGGGTCCCCCTGAATCACTCAAACCCACAGCAATTGTCTTACAGAAAACCATAACCGCTGTGGGCCCCATAGAGAGGCTAGAAAGATTCCTTGAAAACTCAACAGATCGAACCGGATCTACTGATCCCAGTAATGTCCCATATACCTCACCCTCTCAGCCTTCGGGTTCACACTCGAATTCACCTACTGGTGATCGCAAAATTTACACATGGAGTGAGGTAGCAGAAGATCTGATTAATTACAATAGAAAATGTGGACCTGTAAAAACCCCACAAGAAAAATCAGAGAAAACACTGGCTAGCAGGGACATTGGGGTCCCTCATAGTGAAAACCCAGAAAATAGTGGACCCCCCTTGCTTTCTCTAAGTCTGGGCAGTGAGCCAAAGCAACCCCTCCCTCAGAGCCTGGGAAGTGAGCCAAAGCAACCTTTCCTTCAAAGTCCAGGCAAAGAGCCAAAACAACTTTGTCCTCAGAACCAGGTAAACTGGTTTTTGGGAATTTGGTGGAAGGATATCCCACCTGAAACCTTAACCTTTTTAGATCAGATTAAAATGCCTGAATCTAGGAAAGATCTCCAACATGCTTTGGGGTTATTGGTGTTCTGGAGAAAACACATCCCTGATTTTTCCATAATTGCCAGACCTCTTTATAACTTGCTGAGAAAAGGGGTGAAATGGGAATGGGATACTTCTCAAGAAGAAGCCTTACAATTGCTGATTTTTGAAGCAACAGCTCACCAAGCCCTAGGCCCTATTCACCCTACTGATCCTTTCCAAGTGGAATGGGGCTTTGCTTCCTCAGGGCTGTCAGTACACATCGGGCAGCGGGGCCCTGAGGGCCCAACAAGGCCTGTTGGTATTTATTCCCATGGCTTCAGAGATGCTGAAAAAAGACACACTACCTGGGAAAAGGGGCTGTTTGTGGTTAGCTTAGCTCTGATAGAAGTGGAGAAAATTACACGACAGCAACCGATTGTTTTAAGAGGCCCTTTCAAAGTCATTAAAACTGTTTCTACTGGGACCCCCCCACCTGACGGGGTGGCTCAGAGAGCCTCAGTTAGAAAGTGGTATGCTCAAATTGAACACTATTGTAACACTTTCTCCATAATTGAAGGAGCTGTAAAAAACCTGGCAATACAAGAAGGCTTCAGTAGCAGCCAAAACAAACCTGCCTCAGTTATTAAGGTAGCCCTCCACACTTCCTCCGGTGAAACAGAGGGGGAAGGCAGTGCCCAAGTTGGCGAGCTGATAGCTGTTTGGAGTGTTCTCCAACGTGAAGTACAGAATATCTTTCTTGTTTGTATCTATACTTATTTCTATGCTGTGTTTCAGGAATGGACTGAGTAGCTTTCTTTTCGGCAGCAAAAGGCATGGACAGCCTCTGATGCCCTAGGAAAGGAGCATCGGACAAATACACGCTGGATAATTCCATCATTTTAACCTTTTCTGCCCCTTGGTGGCAGGCTCTGTTGTGTTTACTTTTCACAGGGGAACTCCGAGGGACATGAAGAATTTATAGATTTAAAATAAATGCCATAGCAAAGCCCATACTGAGTGCAGTAGCTACATATTATGGTATAAACACCCCCCTTGTGCTGGATGACAAGAATAATGCTTTTTCCCTCCCTTTATGGTAACATGAGGTGATGATTGCTGAACTTTTTGTTAAACTTAGCTGTTGTACAATTTTCCCATAAAATCATGTGTGGTAAAAACAATACAAGATACTGGGGAGGGACTTGAAGTTGATGTTGTAATACCTATCACCCAACCATCGGTTATGCTAAGCCTGAAAATTTTTGAAATTGGACCAAATATAATCAGGACCAGGTATGGTCTCTCAAACAAGTTAAATTGCTAATGCACAGAAATTCAGCCAACTTGTTCATCTTTTAACACAAAGAGACATAACCGGTGTTGTGGGAACAGGATTGGGAATTTTGAATAGCATTGATTCAGAAGTGTTAATGAATAAACTGGCTACCACTACTGCAGATTTGACCAAATTACAACAACCACTGTAATCATCATTATTGGCTTTAGGAACTCACCAGTGGTTGTTATCAAACGTGCTACCAGATTGGGAAAGGATAAATGTGAATGACCACAAATTGATAATTGATGCACTTGGTGCCACACAAAATAATGTTTCTTTAGCCCTTAGCTGCATCCAGGCTCAATTGTGGATGCAGTCAGTTGCCGCCTCAATTATAAGAGAAGGCGAAGAAGGCACTTTTCCTACTGAAATTCGGAAAATAATTTGGGATAGTGCCACTAAATTTGAAAGAGAATTCCAATCGTGGTGGAACTTAGTGAATTTCACTTACAACCCTGCTACAAACACAGCCACAGCTTTTGTGCTAACTATACGCAATGCTTCAGTGCATTCAATCTTTCCCATTGTTCCTCTGGGGCTGAACCGGAATGGAACTATTCTTTACCCTTTTGGGCATAAGCAGTGGGCCCGTCAAATTGGCAAAAAATGGCAAACTGTGGATTTAGAAACTTGTGTTGCCCGGGAGCAACTAGGGTTCATTTGCAAAAGCAATGCAATCAGAGCTCAGGACATTTGCTTAGACACGGAGCAGAATATCTGTCATTTTGAAATTCATCTTAAAGAGAATCCTGAAACAGTGCTTGTGTATATAGGCAATGGATGCGCATGCTTGAGAACTGCTTGTGATCAAATAGTTGTAGAAAATTTGGTGATGGACACTAAAAATCATTCGAATTTTTGTGTTTGTAATTTTACTAAAATCGTAGGATGTGATTTTTCTTATTTAGCTCCAGTTACTTCTTATCACCTTCTGCAATCCAATTACTCGCTGATACACCAAGTTGTGCCTACCCGCATTGGGATGAACCTTACCTTGGTAAAGCAATTGTTGCTTCATCAGGATTTAATCGAAATTTTGGAGAAGATCAAGAAGAACGGACAGAAAACCTTGGTAACTGTTCATCACAATGTAAACAAAATACATCGTGTTCTGGAAAGGGTAAGAAAGGATGCTGACCACAGTTGGTGGGATACCCTTTTTGGGTGGTCACCTACTGCCACCGGGGTCCTGAATAAGCTGTGTCATCCCATCATTGTTCTCCTGATTTTAGTTTTAGTAGGTTTTGTCTTATCGGCAATTTTGTATATCATGAACTGGAGAATGATGAAACGAATAGCATACTCGACATCCATAATGAATATGCAAAATCTGGTTGATGTTTCATCCTCTGTGGACACCCCTGACATTATTGATGCAAGGCGAGCTAAGGTGTAATAAGAAATTGGATAAATACTTTACTGCTCATTGTAATATAATCAATTATTAATGAAATTTTAAGGTATTTTTTATTGTTTGTGATTCAATCAATTAATGTAATTTTAAAGTGTAACGATGTATTAATGTAATTTTGAAGTATAATGATTCAAATAATTATTAATATGATTTTAAGTTACAATAAGAAATTAAACTGGTTTATTTGAATAATTATTAATGAAATTTTACTATAATAAGGCAATTGTTGCCCTGTTGAAATTTAAACAAAATTTCATGTGATTAAAATTACTTATTCTTTTGTTTTCTTTTTCTTTTCTTTTCCCTTCTCTCTTTCTCTTTTGTCTCAGTTTTCTGGGGTATGCTACCGGCACGGACGAGTCCTGAAGACATCGTGACAACGCTACAGGTTCCTGACGACGATCGTGAGCCACGGGGTGGTGTAAGAGTCTGGACGGAAATCCCTATCTGCCTCACGACCATCTACAGAAGCAGAGGCCGAAAACCCAGAGACCCTAAGAGGGGAAAAGGACTTTTGCACAATAAAGTCCAGCCAGATCTTGATGGGGTGCCTGCCAGGTGCCCAGGTGTACAGCAGAGCTGTGCTGCTGAGCTGTGCTGCAGAGGCGTGTTGGTACATGCCCGTGGGAACCGCATCCTCCCGGCTACCGGGATGGAAAGAACCGAACTATATGTTCTGTACAGCTGCACCTGTACTCTAAAACAATGGGCCTTACTCCCCACCTGCTGGCTACTTGCCCCTCGTCTCTGGAGGGATTGCCTCATCTCTTGCTTACCTGCCCCCCCGCTTTCAAAAAGACTATAAAGAGACTCTCAAAAGGTACCCCTACGAGATCTCCCTACGGACGAGACGAATCCATCGGATCCGGACAACGAGGACTTCGTCGTGCCGTGGTAGCTATGCCCCCCTTTCCTCTCTCTTTCTTTCTTCTCTCTCTCTCTCCTCTATCGCATAAGCGTGTTGTTGGCACTCAATAAAGTGCTTTTGATTTTGATTTAAGCAAAAATACTTGTCCCTGTTTTCTTTTGCACTCTGAGATTCAAAGTAACGAACCATCACGACCCCCGCTCCTACGAGCGGATCATGACAACCTTCGAGGAAAAAAACATGTATAAGCAGAGACCCTCTGAGGCTCTTCCTGTTTTGGCCTGCAGCTGTGTAGAGAGGAGCATCTCCTGCTTCTCTCGCTGGTAAAGCCCCAGCCCCCCCGCTTCTTCCAAAGGAGGGAGGGGGGTGAGGGGGAAGGGAGGTTTTATAGCGGCCGTGCAGCTGCCGCTGGGCATGGGGGTGGAACCGGCTGGAATTCTCAGCAGATCCAGCTCAGCCAGTGTGTCAGCTACACCAGACAGGGCCAGGCCCCTGCTCCGGGCCAGGCAAGGACCGGGCCGGCTCCATCCAGCTCGGGCCAGGCCCCGCCCTGTCACCCTGGGCCCAGATGGCCCCAGCAGGCCGAGCCAGCTCCGCAGAGCCAGGCACAGAGACTCTGAGAGCTTCTGCCATCCAGCTCGGACCTGTTCAAACAGCCCAGCAGAGAGCACGTGATCGTCACACTGCCAGAGAGAGAGAGAGATTAACTCTATCCATGCCTGGACTAAAGTTACAGACACCCGTCCTTCCTTGCAGAAAGAGAAACAAGTGAAGACATCTACACAAATGCAACATAAAGACCTTACAGTCAGTGAGGAAAGCAAAACTCATACCTACAGGGAGGTGCATGAGAAGTGCTTCAAGAGTGAAGCTGAAAACTCTTTTAGAAAACCATAGTTAGAGACTGAGCTAATAAATTCCCTGTAATATATGAAAATACAGTCCAAAAGAGGGATGTGAGGTTCTTATTGCAGCCAATAAACTGAAATACCTAGATAAAGACAAGTATGTGCTAAAAAAATACAGCCTGATGAAAAACTAGAACCAAGAGAGAGAAGAGGCTGTGACCCAGAACCCTGGTACCGGGGGGAATGATAGAGAACCTAACTTGTCAAGAGAACCTGTGTTACTCAGCCCAGAAGAAGAGATTTTCTTTGTTTCTACAGTTGAACTGTGCATCCTTGAAACAGGTACCCTGTAGACTGTTCATAACCCACCGCAGTGGCTGTGGGAAAGCTACTGGGGTGGGAGGGATCCATCATTAAGCTAAACTTTACTCCAGGCGGCGGCTAATGGTGAGGCAGAAAACCAATAAAAACTGTATTTTTCTTACAGAAAATCCATAATGTAAACAAAAAAAACTTCTCTCCCTAAATAAAATAGAACAAAAACTATTTCTGAACTAGTAAAGTGACTGGAGGTCAAAGTGTTGTCTTTTGTATGTTGTCAGAAAGAATAAAATAGAGAAGTAGGGGAAAAAGAAGTAGTCTAAAGAGTTTATTCTAGTTTTTCTTAGTTTTTTTTCTCTTTCCCTTTGTATTAAGTATATTAATAAAGTTTCTTTATACTTTATAAAGTTTAAACCTACTTTACCTACTCCTAATCCTCATCTCACAACAAACAATCAAGTAAATTTGAGTAAGTGTGCTAGCATTTAACCACAAACCTAAATAAACAAACTAAAACCACTACACTCTGGAACACACCGGTCACAACAGCCGAGGAATCCCGTCTGGGATGGCAATTTCCTGCTCCAGCCCCGCTCTGAGGTGGTGACTGAGGGTCCTGTGCTTGCTGCCTTGGGGCAGATATGAGTGAAAGGACTCAGCAGGACTGGTTCGTGTAAGAATATAAGAAACGTTTATGTAAGGCACAAGCATCGCTGAAATATTTAGCCGGGGAAACATAAATTGTGGGGTTTTGCTCTCAGTTCATGCCGTGCTTTGAACACAGCAGAGAGCAGAGTCAGGAAATGTCACCATCCATTTGTGCGGGCAGTTGTTGTGCAGCGACAGCTGCACTGGCTCCCGCATCCCCTACCCGGCTCCCGCATCCCCCACCTGGCTCCCGCATCCCGCCCAAGCGTCTCTGCCAGGTCCCAGGTCAGAGTTCGGTGGCTTTTCTCTGGCAGATCCACTGCAATTCCATGCCGCACTCCTGAGGGATGATTCTGTTGCCCGTGATCGTCCCACATGTTCCAGGTTTCTCCGTATGGTCCAGCTGGAAGCTGTGGCTGCAGAAAGGAGTCGGGGTCACCTCCAGGGTGCTTTGGCCACTCCCGGCCCCCAGTTCTGCCCCCGGCGCTCACCGGTCCCGGTCCAGGCGGGAGCCGTTCACCCACGTCCCGGCCGCGGGTACCCAGAGCCCAATCCAGAAGTTGCGCCCGGATTTCTGCAGGGTTTCATCCAGGAGTTTCTGTCCCGGGGGAAGGAGAAGCGGTGACCCTGACGGGCCGTCGATCCCAGGACCGAGCCCCACCCGTGTTCCCCAGAGGCACCCGGGGGGCTTGGACATGGGGTGGGGACTGATCCCAGGATTCTGGGAACTCTCTCACCCTTCCTGGGTCCAACCTCCATCCCCCAGGTGCAGCCCCATGTCCTCCCCCCATTCCCGACTCCATCATTCCCTTCACCAGCTCATCCTGATCCCGCGGCAGCAGCAGTGTGGCCCCCCGATCCCCGCAGTCCTTCCGGCTCTTGCTCCAAGGTCCGTGGTCAGTAGAGACCCAGTAGCACTCGGTCCCGTTCATCGTCCAGCCCTGGGGGCAGATCCTGCATCCCTGAGCCCCTGGAAACCGGGATCAGAGCTGGGTTTAACCATTGAAAAATCACCGAGAGCCCGGGCTGAGGAAAGCACCCGGATCTGCGCTTGCGGGTCCGACCTGGGCGTACCACGAGATTTTGGGGAAGCTTTCGGAGTGGAGACGCGTCGGGGCTCTTACCCGGTGACTGTGACGGACAGAGAACTTCCCTCAGCTCTCGGAGAACTTCTCTGAGCTCCAAAAGCTCGTTCTCCCGAGTGTTATTGCTGTCTTCAATATTCCCATTCCCGATTTTGCCGGTTCCCGGACTCTCCGGCTGCAGGTGGAGAACTGCGGGGGAAGGAAGGATGAGCAGGGGACAGGACCTTGCCCAGCCCGCCTCCTTTTGGGGCCGAGCTCTGCACCCCTGAGCTCCCCCCGAGGCCGGAACTCCAACCCCCCCACCCCCCCCCATCGTGGCTTTGTATCAGTGACAGGATGTGGCCACTCAGAGGTGTCACCGTGTCTCGGGTGACATCGCAGAGTCCTGGAGCCTCTGACCCCCCTCCTGCAGCCCAACCCCAGAGTGAGGGGCTGCACAGGACCCCCTGCCAGCCACGGGGACAGCTCACAGTGGTTTATTTTGGACGGTTTCCCTCAGCACTGCCCCTCTGGGGGTCTCCTGAAGACCCTGCACACATTATGGTCTCACTCCCGCCTGCCACGGGGACAGCTCACAGTGGTTTATTTTGGACGGTTTCCCTCAGCACTGCCCCTCTGGGGGTCTCCTGAAGACCCTGCACACATTATGGTCTCACTCCCGCCTGCCCGGGGTAGTTTGGGGATGCTGGGGGTGACAAGCCATAGGCGAGAGATTTCGCCCCAGTACGGGCCCCCCGGGAACCCTCCCCGCTGTCGGGGCTGTCCCCGTGTCCCCACAGCCGCACTCACACGAGCAGCCCAGCGCCACCACGGCCACTCCGAGCAGGAGATTCCCGGTCCAGCCGGCCCCGAGCGCCACGCGGTGCCACCGACGACAGCCCGGAGCTGCGGGGCACAGAGGTGATAGGAGATCACCAAGTCCTGCACCCAGTACCCCGCAGATTTGAGCTGTTTTCACCCCACGAGCAATTCTGAACCCGGCAGCTCCCAGGGATCAAAGGCTGGTGGGATTTTTCCCAGCGGAATTACTCCGTGGCAGGAATTAAAACGCATAATTAGTGGTTGTACTCCATGATCTTCCAGGTCTTTCCCAGCCTAAACAATTCTGATTCTTACGATGCTTTTTTTTTTTCCATAGGGAAACCAAAACTGGTTTGAGCAAGAAAAAGCACGAGGCACAAGGAGCAGTGGAAGGAAACAAAGCAGGAACCCTCACAAGTGCAGGGAAGATGGACCAGGAGCATCAAGGCTTGGATCAGGATATCTTAAGGCATCAGCAGCTTTTCAGCATCCCAGGTCTCCTTGGAGCGGCTGAATTAGGGCAGATTTGGGGCGTTTGCTCCCAATACGGACCCCTTGGATGGGCTGTAAGAACCAGCCCCTGGAAACGCACTTGGGGTGGAGCTCAGTTTTCCCAGTTAAGCCTCTCCACACAGAGATGAGGCTCAAATGGCCTCGCTGGGGGAAGTCAGGGCTTAAAACTCATCCTGCAAAGCCGAGCTTTGATCCTGGCAGGGTTGAACCGAAGCAGCCGCACGGGGAGGAGGAGGAGGAAGGAGGTGGAAGAGCAGCCGGTGTTCAACTCCGCGGCAGCGAGTGGGAACGATCCCAGGGTGGGGAATTCCGGGGGAGGAATCGCAGAGGAGGCATCCCCGGGGGAGGAATCTCAGGCTCTGAATTAACTGAGCAATTAATCCCTTGTAATTGAGCCGCGGAGCGAAGCGGTGCCCGGTGCATGCAAGAAATTCAAACCCAACCCTTCCGCCGGGATGCCAAACCACAGCCGCGATCTTATCCCACCCCACAGCCCCTTACCCTCCTCCACCACCCGGAGCTTGGCCCCACCACAGCCCCCCAAAATCCCCCCGCACTCACAGCCCGGTTCGGGGAGCGAACGCCGCTTCCCGCAGCGCTCCCCGGGACCGACACCCAGGTCGGCATAAAAGATCTCCGTGGCCATGGTGGGATCGCGGGAGGTCCGGCCGGCCCCGACCCCGCTACCCGGACCCTCGGAGCCTGGCAGAGGTCCCTGGCCCGGCCCAGCCCGGCCTTGAGCGGGGGGAACTGCGCGGAGCCGCCCCCAGCGCCCGCGGGGCCGGGCGGCCAAAACCGAAACTGCCGCAGCCTCTGCCAGGGAAAGCAGGGAAAAGCTGCTCCCCGCCTGGAATGGGACTTCACTGAGGAGCCTGTGCTGGTCCGAGTCGAGCCGTGGTTTTCCCAAGAATCAAAAGGCTCCCAAACAAGACACTTTTAATAATAAAAAAGGCCAACCCAAAATTCAGGTTGTGCAGAGGCGGCTCCATCTTCGATCCTCTCTGTCCAATGTGCTGGTTTCGGATGGAAAAAAATCAGGGGGCATTGCAAGAATCGTGGAATTGTTGAGGCTGGAAAATGTCCCTAAAAGTCCTGGGGTCCAGCAGTGCCAAGGCCACCCCTGACCTTGTCCCCAAGTGACACATCCTCGGCGCTGTTAAATCCCCCAGGGATGGGGACTCCCCACCTGCCCCGGGCAGCCTGGGAAGGGCTGGACAACTCTTACCACGAAGGGATTTTCCCAATTTCCCCTCTCTCTTGGGAGAAGAGCCTGACTCCACCTGGCTTCAAGCCCGTTTCCAGGAAATGAGACTGAGAAGGTCCCATTTAAGCCCCTTCTCTCCAGGCTGAGCTCCCTCAGCTTCTCCTCACAGGTTTTCCAGACCCTTCCCCAGCTCCATTCCCATCTCTAGACACGCTCCAGCTCCTCAATGTCTTTCCTGGATTTTGAAGCTCACCACCTCATGCAAAAAAAACAGGGACAGTCTTTGGAAATGGGGTTAGAGAAGAGTGCTTCAAGGGGAAAGGATGGAAGATGTTCCAAACAGCTTTAAAAAATCTGTTTTTCCTTCAATTCCTTGTTTTCAGGTGACTTCCATGAGACAGCTGCTCCCTTTGGTAACCAGGATGGGACTGGAATTGTTTGGGGCAGGAAAGGTACAAAACAGCCTCAAATTATAGGAATTAAAGGTATAAGGGTGTGAAGCTCTGTTGCTGATGGTGTGTTTAGGGAGATCTGCTCCTCTCCATCTGCAGAGGGGCTGAGAACCCCTTCCAAGGACCTACAGAAAAATCCAAAACTCAGGAATTTATCCCCATTTAGGAGAAAGTTGCCCGGCTAAGGTGATTCTTTAATTCTGCAGTGAGCACCAGCCAAGCCAGGGCCCCATTTCTGACACCCCCCGCTCTGACCCCCCCATTTCCGTCCCCTCCTGAGACAAATGCCACAAAGCTCTTTTTCCATTCCTTAAATGGCCTTGAGGCCCCGTTCGGTAAAAGATCTCCTGTCCTTTCTGAGAGCAGGGGTGGCTGCTGTGGCCAGCAGTGTGAAAGCACAGGGGAGGTGGCAGATGAGAATCCTGTGGCAGCTGCCTCAGGTGACTCCTGAGCTGCTGCAGCCAAAGGGACGCTGATCCCAAAAAAGGCTCCTCTAAGGGGGAATGTTCCCCTTTGGTGGCCAATTCCTCCCTCCCCGCAGCCTGAACCCACCCGAGCCCACCCCAGCTGGGGAGATGGGCACCTTCCAGCACCTTCCACTTTCTTCTTCTCCTTCAGGGAGGCAGACAGGAAGCAGAGCCCCAAGAGTTCCAAGCAATGGGACAAAGTGGAATTTGGAAAGAGTTGGAAAGAATTTGTGGGGAAAGAAAGAAGGGACCCTCCAAGAGGGCAGTAGCCTCAAAAATCGTTTTTCCTGAAACGTTTCCTAAACGTTTCCTCCTAAAATTTGCCCTAAACCAGGACACCCAGGCTGGAAAGAACAAGCCAAACAAAACTGAGGTGGGAGTCCCCAGATTTCTCTGCCGTCGCAGCTGAAGCCCTGGCTGGCTGCTCCAGGCTGGATGGGCAGACTGGGAGCACTGGGAAGGGGCCCCGGCTCGGGGCGCAGCCCCCGGGGCAGCCCCACGGCCCCCACGGCAGCTCCAAGGCTCCTCCAGCCGGGATGGAACGTGGCAGGGGGAGCAGGGCAAGGGACGGCGCTGCCGGCACCGAGGGAACACCAGGGACAAGGGGTGCGGGGGGAGGCAATGCACAAGTGACCAATGCAAAAGCAATAAAACAGCGTGAAAGACAAAACCTGCGGCACCGGCACCGCAATTGCTGAGGGGCTCACGCCGGGACCCGGGGAACCGCAGCCATGAGGGACGGGGCGGCACCGTTCCTCATCCCGCTTTGGCCAATCAACGCGCGGGATCCAGGAGTGACGGCAGGAGCAGCCAATGGGAGCGAGGGGCGGGCTTTGCCCGCGGCGGTGCCCGGGCCCGTTGCCAGCGCGGAGCCGCTCCCTGTGCGGGAGCTCCGGGGTCCGGCCCGGGGAACCTCGGGCTGAACAGCGGCGCTGGAGCCGGCTCCGCACCGGGCACGAGGCCAAGGAGCCGCTGCTGCCCTGAACCGCCGCCAGCTCGGCCTGACCTGGAGCTTAGGGCGCTGCGAGCTGCGGCTGAGGCCGGCATGGAGCAGGGACCTCCCTGCAGCCCCGGCAGGAGCCCGGGCTGGAGCAGGGGATGCCTGAGAGAGGCCCCGAGCCCGTGGGAAGTCCCTGCAGAGCCATGGAAGCGGCTCCTGGCGGCACTTGTGAGGCCGTGCGGGATCCCCGCTGCAGCAGCCTGTTCCTGAGGGACTGTGTCCCGTGGCAGGGACCCCGGGCTGGAGCGGGACAAGGATTTCTGTCCCTGAGGGGGAGGCAGTGCCATAAGCTGAGTGTGACCCCATCCCTTGTGCCTCTGGGCGGGGATCAGGGAGGGAGTGGGGGATAAAGGGAAGCCCGGGAAGGAGAGACTGGTAGGGGTAAGGGGGTTTTGTAGGGTTTATTTAACTCGTCATTCTCTTGCTCTGCTTAGTTTGATAATAAATTCAATTAATTTCCCCAGGTCAGGTGCGTTGTGCCCATGGGCAGTGACTGAAGTCTCTGTGCCCTTATCCAGACCCTCGAGCCTTTCCTTGTGTGTTCTGTTCCCTTCCCTGCCCAGGGTGAGGAGGGCACTGACAAGGTTTTGGTGGCACCGGGCACCAGACCAGGCCCACCCCACCCCAATAATGGCTGCAATAATTCACTCCATCATTAACCAGCCCCACCGCGGGTCCGGCTGCGTGGACGGGCAGCTCCAGGAATACAAACTGGGCAAAATGGGACACAGTGAGAGCAGGAATGTGGTGCCAGTGGGTGAAATCTCCTTCCCCCGAGCTGTCAGGGGGACGAGGCTGGAGAATCTGGTGCGGAGTAAAGGGGAGAGGAGAAGAGATAGGGCTGGAGCTGTGGAAGGAGGGCGGGGATGGCCACGGCGCAGCCAGGGGTGGATTTTCCTTTCCAGCTCTGTGGGCTGAAAGAGATCCATGCAAAATCCGACAAGGAAAAGAGAGGAGAAGGAGCGGGCGGTGACAATTTGGATTCAATTTGCCTGCCTGAAGTGCAAACTCGGAGCAGTGGCTGCAGCCCACCTGCGCTGTGCGGGCTCTGCCACTGCCCTGGCTGCAGCCCGTCTGGTGAGACCCCCATAAGCATCTTCCCGGGGGCTGCTTCGCTTTTTGCGGCCAATTTGTGACAATTTCGCAGGGCTTTTTTACCTTTGCACTGCTTTTCGGGATAGAGGGAGCCCGGCACGGGGGCGCTCCCGGCTCTGGCGCCTCTGGGCTGTTTTGAGGCGGGGGAGGCCGATTGTGGCAGTGCGGGAAAAGGGGGGTGCGGGCTTTATAAAGGACCTCGGAGCTCCGCGGGTCGGATCGGATCGGGCCCGGCAGCGCCCCGGGGCCTTCGCCTTGTGGGGCTGAAGCCGCCCCACACCGTGATCGATGCCTTGGGGCAGATTCGAGTGAAAGGACTCAGCAGGACCGGTGCAGGAATGTTTATGTAAGGCACGAGCCTCGCCGAGCTTTGTGGTTTAGGAAACACAATTTTGGGGATTTTGCTTTCAGTTCATGCCATGCTTTGAGCACAGCAGAGAGCAGAACCCGGAAACGTCACGAGGCCAAGGAGCCGCTGCTGCCCTGAACCGCCGCCAGCTCGGCCTGACCTGGAGCTCAGGGCGCTGCGAGCTGCGGCTGAGGCCGGCATGGAGCAGGGACTCTCCTGCAGCCCCGGCAGGAGCCCGGGCCGGAGCAGGGGATGCCTGAGAGAGGCCCCGAGCCCGTGGGAAGCCCCTGCAGAGCCATGGAAGCGGCTCCTGGCGGCACTTGTGAGGCCGTGCGGGATCCCCGCTGCAGCAGCCTGTTCCTGAGGGACTGTGTCCCGTGGGAGGGACCCCGGGCTGGAGCGGGACAAGGATTGGTGTCCCTGAGGGGGAGGCAGTGCCATGAGCTGAGTGTGACCCCATTCCCTGTGCCTCTGGCTGGGGAGCAGGGAGGGAATGGGGGATAAAGGGAAGCCCGGGAAGGAGAGACTGGTAGGGGTAAGGGGGTTTTGTAGGGTTTATTTAACTAGTCATTCTCTTGCTCTGCTTAGTTTGATAATAAATTCAATTAATTTCCCCAGGTCAGGTGTGTTGTGCCCATGGGCAGTGACTGAAGTCTCTGTGCCCTTATCCAGACCCTCGAGCCTTTCCTTGTGTGTTCTATTCCCTGCCCAGGGTGAGGAGGGCACTGACAAGGTTTTGGTGGCACCGGGCACCAGACCAGGCCCACCCCACCCCAATAATGGCTGCAATAATTCACTCCATCATTAAGCAGCCCCACCGCGGGTCCGGCTGCGTGGACGGGCAGCTCCAGGAATACAAACTGGGCAAAATGGGACACAGTGAGAGGAGGAATGTGGTGCCAGTGGGTGAAATCTCCCCCCGAGCTGTCAGTGAAACAAAGGGTTTCAAAAATTAGAATCATAGACAAAAAGTTAGTAGAAATCAGTGAAAACAGACTCAGTAATCTAAAGAAAATAGAGTTAGTAAGCAGACCCAGCTGAAGTCAATGATTAACTAGAGAACTAAGCTGAGACAAGTTTGGAATGTAACTGAACAATTATTGGTCATTTAGATGTTATTCAGCTGTGCTTGCAATAGAAAAATAGAAAACATTGCTTCATAGGTCTGAAGGAGTGTAGGCAGTTCCTGATTTTCCTATTGAATAAAAAATGTCAGAAGGGACGGAAAGTTCCCGTAGAAACAATTTGTATTGTCAAAAACCAAAGGGCAAGAATGTTCCAACAGAGGAAGAGGAGTTTTACTTCATCACCCCAGCCCTCTCCTCTAATGAATTAAAAGGCCAACTACGCATACTTAATTAGTATTGAACTAATTACCATACAAAGCGGGGAAATGGGAGGTACCAATATGAAGGTATCCTTATATTTTGAATATTCAAGACTTTTGTAAATAAAGAGCTCTTGTATTGCTTTGTGCTTTTGCGCTGCGTATTAGGGAGCCATCCCACGCAGTTTCCCGGCGCTGAAATAAACACACACTTTCTAACAGCGCTGTTAGAGAGCCTTTGACAGTCTCGAGGCGGACATCGATGCTAGATCGATCCTCATATTTTGGTAATTCATCAGGGGGAGGAGGCTGGAGAATCTGGTACGGAGGAAAGGGGAGAGGAGATAGGGCTGGAGCTGTGGAAGGAGGGCGGGGATGGCCACGGCGCAGCCAGGGGTGAATTTTCCTTTCCAGCTCTGTGGGCTGAAAGGGAGCCATGCAAAATCCGACAAGGAAAAGAGAGGAGAAGGAGCAGGCGGTTACAATTTGGATTCAATTTGCCTGTCTGAAGTGCAAACTCGGAGCAGTGGCTGCAGCCCACCTGCGCTGTGCGGGCTCTGCCACTGCCCTGGCTGCAGCCCGTCTGGTGAGACCCCCCATAAGCATCTTCCCGGGGGCTGCTTCGCTTTTTGCGGCCAATTTGTGACAATTTCGCAGGGCTTTTTTACCTTTGCACTGCTTTTCGGGATAGAGGGAGCCCGGCACGGGGGCGCTCCCGGCTCTGGCGCCTCTGGGCTGTTTTGAGGCGGGGGGAGTCGATTGTGGCAGTGCGGGAAAAGGGGGGTGCGGGGTTTAGAAAGGACCTCGGAGCTCCGCGGGTCGGATCGGATCGGGCCCGGCAGCGCCCCGGAGCCTTCGCCTTGTGGGGCTGAAGCCGCCCCACACCGTGATCGATGCCTTGGGGCAGATTCGAGTGAAAGGACTCAGCAGGACCGGTGCAGGAATGTTTATGTAAGGCACGAGCCTCGCCGAGCTTTGTGGTTTAGGAAACAAATTTTGGGGATTTTGCTCTCAGTTCATGCCGTGCTTTGAGCACAGCAGAGAGCAGAGCCAGGAAACGTCACCATCCATTTGTGCAGGCAGCTGTTGTGCAGCGGCGGCGGCACCGGCTCCAGCATCTCCCGCATCCCCCACCTGGCTCCCACATCCCGCCCGAGCATCTCTGCCGGGCCCCAGGTCAGAGTTTGTGGCTTCTCCCTGGCAGATCCACTGCAATTCCACTTCGCACTCTTGAGGGATGATTCTGCTTCTCCTGATCGTCCCACATTTTCCAGGCCTCTCCCTTAATTCCAGCTGGAAGCTGTGGCTGCAGAAATCTCCGGGGTCCTTCGGCCACTCCCGGCCCCCAGCGCTGCTCCCGGCACTCACCGGTCCCGGTCCAGGCGGGAGCCGTTCACCCACGTCCAGCCCGTCCCGGCCGCGGGCACCCAGAGCCCGATCCAGAAGTTGCGCCCGAATTTCTGCAGGGTTTCATCCAGGAGTTCCTGGGGCAGGGAGAAGCGGTGACCCTGACGGGCCATTGATCCCAGGACCGTGTCCCCCACGCTCTGCCAGAGGCACCAGGGGCGCTTGGACACGGGGTGGCTGGGGACTGATCCCAGGATTCTGGAACCCCCTCACCCTTTCTGGAGTGCCACCAGCCCCCAGCCCTCGATCATTCCCGACTCCATCATTCCCTTCACCACCTCATTCCGATCTTACAGCAGCAGCAGCGTGGCCCCCCGATCCCCGCACTCCTCCCGGCTCTCATTCCAAGAGTTGGGATCTGTAGAGACCCAGTAGCACTTGGTCCCGTTCAACGTCCACCCTGGGGGCAGATCCTGCATCCCCCAGCCCCTGAAAGACAGGACCAGTGCCAGATAAGCCACCGTGAAGCCACCTCGTCCCCGCACACTCAGAGAAGCACCAGTGTTTCATTCCCGTTTGTTTCATTCCCGTTTGCTCCCCGGGGACACCCTGAGCTGCGCTCGAGGCTCCAGTCCGGGCATGACACAAGATTTTGGGAAAGCTTTTGGAGCGGAGACGCCTCGGGGCTGTTACCTGGCGGCAGTGACAGGCAGAGAGCTTCCTTCAGCTCCAAAAGCTCGTTCTCACGGATGCTGTTGCCGTCTCCCTGTGCTCCCACACCCGATTCTGCAGCTTCCCGGATTCTCCGGCTGCAGGTGAAGTGCGGAGGAAGGAAGGATGAGCAGGGGACAGGACCTTGCCCAGCCCCTCCCCTATTGGGGGCCGAGCTCTGCAGCCCTGAGCTCCCCCCGCGGCCGAAGCTGCACCGCTCCCCCCCTCCCCACAGTTGTGGCTTCGCGCTGGTGGCAGGATATGGACACTCCGAGGTGTCACCGTCCGGGCTCCCCGCCCAGAGGCACAGGGGATGGGGTCACACTCAGCTCATGGCACTGCCTCCCCCTCAGGGACACCAATCCTTGTCCTGCTCCAGCCCGGGGTCCCTCCCACGGGACACAGTCCCTCAGGAACAGGCTGCTGCAGCGGGGATCCCGCACGGCCTCACAAGTGCCGCCAGGAGCCGCTTCCATGGCTCTGCAGGGGCTTCCCACGGGCTCCTTGTGAGTCCCGGGATCCTTGGAGCTGCCGTAGGGGCCGTGGGCCTGCCCCAGTGCTCCCAGTCTGCCCATCCAGCCTCGGCCACCCTGCGGGCACTACTGGGGGCGTCCCACCCCCGTTTGGTTTGGTTTGGTTTGCTCTTTGCAGCCTGGGGAAAAACGATTTTTGGAGTTTTCTGCCAAAACCCTGTCCCGTCCTCTTCTCAGCCTAAGGGATTTAGGGCCGTTTTCCCTTTTCTGTTGACATCAAAGCGATGCACGGAGCCCCGGCAGGACGAGGCAGCCCTGCAGCCCCTGAGCCAGCTCTGCCCTGTGCCTGGCAGAGGAGCAAAGCAGCTCAGGGATAATGTAAGAGCCATTAAATAGCAATTACTTAGGCTAATCGATTGCTCCTAATTAGGGGGTAGGAGAAGTGAGGCCCCAGGTCTTGCCGCTGAGCCGGTGCCACCCCACATCCAGGGCTGGGAAAGTCGGGCCGGGAGCTCTACAGAACAATTTGTGTCTACTTTCAGATGCCTCTGAGCTTTACATAGGCCAATTCACACCGTTTTATTTCTCCTTCAATGATATTTCATTAATTCTCACCTCTCAGAGACCAGGGCCATCCTACTGATGTTTTATTTTCACCATTTTCGGGGAATGAGAAGGGTTTTTCTCTGGCAGTAGCTCCTGCCACCGCTCCTTGTCCTGTTCCCCATGGGGACCAGCTCCATATCCCTATTTTCCTTCCTCTGGAGACAAAATCCCACCACCGCCCCAGCCCCTCGGTGCCCCTGCCCGGGGTGTGAGGGCTCTGGTGGGGGCAGGAAGCTCCGGTCCCGCTGCCACTCACCCCCCACACCGGGCCAGCGCCAGCGGTCAGAGGTACTTTGGCTTCCTGTCCCCTCCTCCGTGCCACTAGCGCCGTGTCCCCAGCTTGTGTCGCCCCGGCTCTGTCGCGACATGGAGGACGAGGAGGGCTACACGGCCTTAGAGCGACGGGGCAAGCGGGGCGCTGCGGGGAGCCCCCCACCCCTGCAGGCTGCAGGTACAGGGGGATCGTGTCCTGTGGGGACCCCCAGATGGGTGGGAGACAGGAACCGGCGGGGGTGGGTGCGGGGTTGGAGTCTCGGCGCAGCTTCCCAGGGGCTGCTTCTTCCAAAGGGTCTGTGTTGGGAGCAGAAATCCCAAATCTGCCCCGATTCTGCTGCTCGAAGGAGACCTGGGACGCTGAAGGGCTGCCGGTGCCTTCAGATATCCTGATCCAAGCCTTGGTGCTCCTGGTCCATCTTCCCTGTGCTTGTGGGGATTCCTGCTTTGTTTCCTTCCACTGCTCCTTGTGCCTCGTGCTTTTTCTTGCTCAAACCAGTTTTGGTTTCCTTATGGAGGAAAAATCAGCAGAAAAATCAGAACTGTTTAGGTTGGAAAAGACCTCCAAAATCATAAAACCCAAGCACTGATTAAGAAGTTTAACTCCTGCCTCTGGGAAAAATCCCACCAATCTTTGAACCCTGAGAGCAGCCGGGCTCTGAGCTGCTTCTGGGGACAAAACAGCTCAAATCTGCAGAGTTCTGGCTCCTTGTGTGCGGTGCTGGGTGATCTCCTGTCACCTCTGTGCCCCGCAGCTCCGGGCTGTCCTCGGTGGCACCGCGTGGCGTTCGGGGCCGTCTGGAGCGGGAATCTCCTGCTCGGAGTGGCCGTGGTGGCGCTGGGCTGCTCGTGTGAGTGCGGCCGTGGGGACACGGGGACAGCCCCGACAGCGGGGAGGGTTCCCGGGGGACCCGTGCGGGGCGAAATCTCTCCTGGGGTACGAGATTTCACAGGGTTTGAGAGTCCTGGGTCGAGCTCGGGGTCATCCAGAGCCCGGATAAAACGACCCGTGTCCAGCGGGACATCGCTATTGTCACCCCCGGCATCCCTAAACTACCCCGGGAGACTCCAGTGTCTGCTGGATCTTGGGGAAAGCCCCAGAGGGGGAGGGGTGGGAGAAACCCCCCAAAACAAACTGCTGCGAGCTGTCCCCGTGGCTGGCAGGGGGTGCTGAGCAGCCCCAAACCCTGGGGTCGGGCCCCTCTGGGCTGCAGGAGGAGGGGCAGAGGTTCCGGGGCTCTCTCCGATGTCACCCGAGACACGGTGACACCTCGGATGGGCCACATCCTGTCACCGGGACAAAGCCACGATGGGGGAGGTGGTGGGGTGGAGTTCCGGCCTCGGGGGGAGCTCAGGGGTGCAGAGCTCGACCCCCAATAGGGGAGGGGCTGGGCAAGGTCCTGTCCCCTGCTCATCCTTCCTTCCCCTGCAGTTCTCCACCTGCAGCCGGAGAGTCCGGGAAGCTGCAGAATCGGGTGTGGGAGCGCAGGAGACGACAACAGCAGCCGGGAGAACGAGCTTTTGGAGCTGAAGGAAGCTCTCTGCCTGACACTGCCGCCGAGGCGTCTCCGCTCCAAAAGCTTTCCCAAAATCTTGTGTCATGCCCGGACTGGAGCCCCAAGCGCAGCTCAGGGTGTCCCCGAGGAGCAAAAGGGACTGAAACAAACGGGAATGAAACAAACGGGAATGAAACACTGGTGCTTCTCTGAGTGTGCGGGAACGAGGTGGCTTCACGGTGGCTTATCTGGCACTGGTCCTGTCTTTCAGGGGCTGGGGGATGCAGGATCTGCCCCCAGGGTTGGACGCCGGGCAGGACCAAGTGCTGCTGGGTCTCTACTGATCCCAACTCTTGGAATGAGAACCGGGAGGAGTGCGGGGATCGGGGGGCCACGCTGCTGCTGCCGCAGGATCGGGATGAGGTGGTGTAGGGAATGATGGAGTCGGGAATGCGGGAAGGATCCAGGGCTGGGTGCTGGTGACACTCCGGGAAGGGTGAGGGGGTTCCAGAATCCTGGGATCAGTCCCCCCCACCCCGTGTCCAAGCGCCCCTGGTGCCTCTGGCAGAGCATGAGGGACACGGTCCTGGGATCAATGGCCCGTCAGGGTCACCGCTTCTCCCTGCCCCAGGAACTCCTGGATGAAACCCTGCAGAAATCCGGGCGCAACTTCTGGATCGGGCTCTGGGTGCCCGCGGCCGGGACGGGCTGGACGTGGGTGAACGGCTCCCGCCTGGAACGGGACCGGTGAGTGCCGGAACCAGCGCTGGGGGCCGGGAGTGGCCGAAGGACTCCGGAGATTTCTGCAGCCACAGCTTCCAGCTGGAATTAAGGGAGAGGCCTGGAAAATGTGGGACGATCAGGAGAAGCAGAATCATCCCTCAAGAGTGCGAAGTGGAATTGCAGTGGATCTGCCAGGGAGAAGCCACAAACTCTGACCTGGGGCCCGGCAGAGACGCCTGGGAGGGATGCGGGAGCCAGGTGGGGGATGCGGGAGATGCTGGAGCCGGTGCCGCCGCCGCTGCACAACAACCGCCCGCACAAATGGATGGTGACGTTTCCGGGTTCTGCTCTCTGCTGTGCTCAAAGCATGGCATGAACTGAGAGCAAAATCCCCAAAATTGTGTTTCCTAAACCACAAAGCTCGGCGAGGCTCGTGCCTTACATAAACATTCCTGCACCGGTCCTGCTGAGTCCTTTCACGCGAATCCGCGCCAAGGATTCGATCACGGTGTGGGGCGGCTTCAGCCCCACAAGGCGAAGGCCCCGGGGCGCTGCGGGGCCCGATCCGATCCGACCCGCGGAGCTCCGAGGTCCTTTCTAAACCCCGCACCCCCCTTTTCCCGCACTGCCACAATCGACTCCCCCCGACTCAAAACAGCCCAGAGGCGCCAGAGCCGGGAGCGCCCCCTGTAACAGGGTCCCTCTATCCCGAAAAGCAGTGCAAAGGTAAAAAAGCCCTGCGAAATTGTCACAAATCGGCCGCAAAAAGCGAAGCAGCCCCCGGGAAGATGCTTATGGGGGTCTCACCAGACGGGCTGCAGCCAGGGCAGCGGCAGAGCCCGCACAGCGCAGGTGGGCTGCAGCCACTGCTCCGAGTTTGCACTTCAGGCAGGCAAATTGAATCCAAATCGTCACCGCCCGCTCCTTCTCCTCTCTTTTCCTTGTCGGATTTTGCATGGATCCCTTTCAGCCCACAGAACTGGAAAGGAAAATCCACCCCTGGCTGCCCCGTGGCCATCCCCGCCCGCCTTCCACAGCTCCAGCCCTATCTCTTCTCCTCTCCCCTTTACTCCGCACCAGATTCTCCAGCCTCGTCCCCCTGACAGCTCGGGGGAAGGAGATTTCACCCACTGGCACCACATTCCTGCTCTCACTGTGTCCCATTTTGCCCAGTTTGTATTCCTGGAGCTGCCCGTCCACTCAGCCGGACCCGCGGTGGGGCTGCTTAATGATGGAGTGAATTATTGCAGCCATTATTGGGGTGGGGTGGGCCTGGTCTGGTGCCCGGTGCCACCAAAACCTCTGTCAGTGCCCTCCTCACCCCGGGCAGGGAATAGAACACTCAAGGAAAGGCTCGAGGGTCTGGATAAGGGCACAGAGACTTCAGTCACTGCTCATGGGCACAACGCACCTGACCTGGGGAAATTAATTGAATTTATTATCAAACTAAGCAGAGCAAGAGAATGACGAGTTAAATAAACCCTACAAAACCCCCTTACCCCTACCAGTCTCTCCTTCCCGGGCTTCCCTTTATCCCCCACTCCCTCCCTGATCCCCAGCCAGAGGCACCGGGGATGGGGTCACACTCAGCTCATGGCACTGCCTCCCCCTCAGGGACACCAATCCTTGTCCCGCTCCAGCCCGGGGTCCCTCCCACGGGACACAGTCCCTTAGGAACAGGCTGCTGCAGCGGGGATCCCGCACGGCCGCACAAGTGCCGCCAGGAGCCGCTTCCATGGCTCTGCAGGGGCTTCCCACGGGCTCGGGGCCTGTCTCAGGCATCCCCTGCTCCGGCCCGGGCTCCTGCCGGGGCTGCAGGGAGGTCCCTGCTCCATGCCGGCCTCAGCCGCAGCTCGCAGCGCCCTAAGCTCCAGGTCAGGCCGAGCTGGCGGCGGTTCAGGGCAGCAGCGGCTCCTTGGCCTCGTGCCCGGTGCGGTGCCGGCTCCAGCGCCGCTGTTCAGCCCGAGGTTCCCCGGGCCGGACCCTGGAGCTCCCGCACAGGGAGCGGCTCCGCGCTGGAAACGGGCCCGGGCACCGCCGCGGGCAAAGCCCGCCCCTCGCTCCCATTAGCTGCTCCTGCCGTCACTCCTAGTTCCCGCGCGTTGATTGGCCAAAGCGGGATGAGGAACGGTGCCGCCCCGTCCCTCATGGCTGCGGTTCCCCGGGTCCCGGCGTGAGCCCCTCAGCAATTGCGGAGCCGATGCCGCAGGTTTTATCTTTCACGCTGTTTTATTGCTTTTGCATTGGTCACTTGTGCATTACCTCCCCCCGCACCCCTTGTCCCTGGTGTTCCCTCGGTGCCGGCAGCGCCGTCCCTTGCCCTGCTCCCCCTGCCACGTTCCATCCCGGCTGGAGGAGCCTTGGAGCTGCCGTGGGGGCCGTGGGGCTGCCCCGGGGGCTGCGCCCCGAGCCGGTGCCCCTTCCCAGTGCTCCCAGTCTGCCCATCCAGGCTGGAGCAGCCAGCGAGGGCTTCAGCTGCGACGGCAGAGAAATCTGGGGACTCCCACCTCAGTTTTGTTTGGCTTGTTCTTTCCAGCCTGGGTGTCCTGGTTAAGGGCAAATTTTAGGAGGAAACGTTTAGGAAACGTTTCAGGAAAAACGATTTTTGAGGCTACTGCCCCTGTGGAGGGTCCCTTCTTTCTTTCCCCACACATTCTTTCCAATTCTTTCCAAATTCCACTTTATCCCATTGCTTGGAACTCGTGGGGCTCTGCTTCCTGTCTGCCTCCCTGAAGGAGAAGAAGAAAGTGGAAGGTGCTGGAAGGTGCCCATCTCCCCAGCTGGGATGGGCTCGGGTGGGTTCAGGCTGCAGGGAGGGAGGAATTGGCCGCCAAAGGGGAACATTCCCCCTCAGAGGAGCCTTTTTTGGGATCAGCGTCCCTTTGGCTGCAGCAGCTCAGGAGTCACCTGAGGCAGCTGCCACAGGATTCTCATCTGCCACCTCCCCTGTGCTTTCACACTGCTGGCCACAGCAGCCACCCCTGCTCTCAGAAAGGATAGGAGATCTTTTACCGAACGGGGCCTCAAGGCCATTTAAGGAATGGAAAAAGAGCTTTGTGGCATTTGTCTCAGGAGGGGACGGAAATGGGGGGGTCAGAGCGGGGGGTGTCAGAAATGGGGCCCTGGCTTGGCTGGTGCTCACTGCAGAATTAAAGAATCACTTTAGCCGGGCAACTTTCTCCTAAATGGGGATAAATTCCTGAGTTTTGGATTTTTCCGTAGGTCCTTGGAAGGGGTTCTCAGCCCCTCTGCAGATGGAGAGGAGCAGATCTCCCTAAACACACCATCAGCAACAGAGCCTCATGCCCTTATACCTTTAATTCCTGTAATTTGGGGCTCTTTTGTACCTTTCCTGCCCCAAACAATTCCAGTCCCATCCTGGTTACCAAAGGGAGCAGCTGTCTCATGGAAGTCACCTGAAAACAAGGAATTGAAGGAAAAACAGATTTTTTGAGCTGTTTGGAACATCTTCCATCCTTTCCCCGTGAAGGACTCATCTCTAACCGCATTTCCAAAGACTGTCCCTGTTTTTTTTGCATGAGGTGGTGAGCTTCAAAATTCAGAAAAGACATTGAGGAGCTGGAACGTGTCTAGAGATGGGAATGGAGCTGGGGAAGGGTCTGGGAAACCTGTGAGGAGAAGCTGAGGGGGCTCAGCCTGGAGAGAAGGGGCTTAAGTGGGACCTTCTCAGTCTCATTTTCTGGAAACGGGCTTGAAGCCAGGTGGAGTCAGGCTATTCTCCCAAGAGAGAGGGGAAATTGGGAAAATCCCTTCGTGGTAAGAGTTGTCCAGCCCTTCCCAGGCTGCCCGGGGCAGGTGGGGAGTCCCCATCCCTGGGGGATTTAACAGCGCCGAGAATGTGTCACTTGGGGACAAGGTCAGGGGTGGCCTTGGCACTGCTGGACCCCAGGACTTTTAGAGACATTTTCCAGCCTCAACAATTCCACGATTCTTGCAATGCCCCCTGTTTTTTTCCATCCGAAACCAGCACATTGGACAGAGAGGATCGAAGATGGAGCCGCCTCTGCACAACCTGAATTTTGGGTTGGCCTTTTTTATTATCAAAAGTGCTTTGTTTGAGAGCCTTTTGATTCTTGGGAAAACCACGGCTCGACTCGGACCAGCACAGGCTCCTCAGTGAAGTCCCATTCCAGGAGGGGAACAGCTTTTCCCTGCTTTCCCTGGCAGAGGCTGCGGCAGTTTCGGTTTTGGCCGCCCGGCCCCGCGGGCGCTGGGGGCGGCTCCGCGCAGTTCCCCCCGCCCGGGGCCGGGCTGGGCCGGGCCAGCGACCTCCGCCAGGCTCCGAGGGTCCGGGTAGCGGGGTCGGGGCCGGCCGGACCTCCCGCGATCCCACCATGGCCACGGAGATCTTTTATGCCGACCTGGGTGTCGGTCCCGGGGAGCGCTGCGGGAAGCGGCGTTCGCTCCCCGAGCCGGGCTGTGAGTGCGGGGGGATTTTGGGGGGATTTGGGGGGCTGTGGTGGGGCCAAGCTCCGGGTGGTGGAGGAGGGGAAGGGGCTGTGGGGTGGGATAAGATCGCGGCTGTGGTTTGGGATCTCGGCGGAAGGGTTGGGTTTGAATTTCTTGCATGTCCCGGGCACCGCTTCGTTCCGCGGCTCAATTACAAGGGGTTAATTGCTCAGTTAATTCATAGCCTGAGATTCCTCCCCCGGGGATGCCTCCTCTGCGATTCCTTCCCCAGAATTGCCCACCCTGGGATCGTTCCCACTCGCTGCCGCGGAGTTGAACACCGGCTGCTCTTCCACCTCCCTCCTCCTCCTCGTCCCCGTGCGGCTGCTTCGGTTCAGCCCTGCCGGGATCAAAGCTCGGCTTTGCAGGATGATTTTAAGCCCTGACTTCCCCCAGCGAGGCCATTTGAGCCTCATCTCTGTGTGGAGAGGCTGACCTTGGAAAAACTGAGCTCCACCCCAAGTGCGTTTCCAGTGGCTGGTTCTTACAGCCCATCCAAGGGGTCCGTATTGGGATCAAACGCCCCAAATCTGCCCCAATTCAGATATCCTGATCGAAGCCTTGATGCTCCTGGTCCATCTTCCCTGCACTTGTGGGGGTTCCTGCTTTGTTTCCTTCCACTGCTCCTTGTGCCTCGTGCTTTTTCTTGCTTAAACCAGTTTTGGTTTCCCTATGGAAAAAAAAAAAAAAAAAAGCATCGTAAGAATCGGAATTGTTTAGGCTGGGAAAGACCTGGAAGATCACGGAGTACAACCACTAATTATGCGTTTTAATTCCTGCCACGGAGTAATTCCGCTGGGAAAAATCGCACCAGCCTTTGATCCCTGGGAGCTGCCGGGCTCTGAGCTCCTCCTGGAGTGAAAACAGCTCAAATCTGCAGGGCGCTGGGTGCAGGACTTGGTGATCTCCTGTCACCTCTGTGCCCCGCAGCTCCGGACTGTCCTCGGTGGCACCGCGTGGCGCTCGGGGCCAGCTGGACCGGGAATCTCCTGCTCGGAGTGGCCGTGGTGCGGCTGGGTTGGTCGTGTGAGTGCGGCTGTGGGGACACGGGGACAGCCCCGACAGCGGGGAGGGATCCCGGGGGGCTCTTGAGGGGGGAAAATCTCTCGCCTATGGCTTGTCACCCCCAGCATCCCCAAACTACCCCGGGCAGGCGGGAGGGAGACCACAATGTGTGCGGGGTCTTGAGGAGACTCCCAGAGGGCCAGGGCTGAGGGAAAGCGTCCAAAACAAACTGCTGCGAACTGTCTCCGTGGCTGGCAGGGGGTGCTGAGCAGCCCCAAACCCTGGGGTCGGGCCCCTCTGGGCTGCAGGAGGGGGGACAGAGCCTCCGGGGCTCTCTCCGATGTCACCCGAGACACGGTGACATCTCGGAAGGGCCACATCCTGTCACCGGGACAAAGCCACGATGGGGGAGGTGGTGGGGTGGAGTTCCGGCCTCGGGGGGAGCTCAGGGGTGCAGAGCTCGGCCCCAAAAGGAGACGGGCTGGGCAAGGTCCTGTCCCCTGCTCATCCTTCCTTCCCCTGCAGTTCTCCACCTGCAGCCGGAGAGCCCGGGAAGCTGCAAAATTGGGAATGGGAATATTGAAGACATCAACAGCACCCGAGAGGACGAGCTTTTGGATGTCAGAGAAGTTCTCCGAGAGGTGCGGGAAGTTCTCTGTCCGTCACAGTCACCAGGTAACAGCCCCGAGGCGTCTCCGCTCCAAAACCTTTCCCAAAATCTCGTGGTACGCCCAGGTCGGAGCCCCAAGCGCAGGTCAGGGTGCTTTCCTCAGCCCGGGCTCTCGGTGATTTCTCGATGGTTAAACCCAGCTCTGATCCCGGTTTCCAGGGGCTCAGGGATGCAGGATCTGCCCCCAGGGCTGGACGATGAACGGGACCGAGTGCTACTGGGTCTCTACTGAACACAGACCTTGGAGCAAGAGCCGGGAGGACTGCGGGGATCGGGGGGCCACACTGCTGCTGCCGCGGGATCGGGATGAGCTGGTGAAGGGAATGTGGGGAGGACACGGGGCTGTACCTGGGGGATGGAGGTTGGACCCAGAAAGGGTGAGGGAGTTCCCAGAATCCCGGGATCAGCCCCCACCCCGTGTCCAAGCCCCCCGGGCGCCTCTGGGGGACACGGGTGGGGCTCGGCCCTGGGATCAACGGCACGTCAGGGTCACCGCTTCTACTTCCCCCGGGACAGAAACTCCTGGATGAAACCCTGCAGAAATCCGGGCGCAACTTCTGGATCGGGCTCTGGGTACCCGCGGCCGGGACGGGCTGGACGTGGGTGAACGGCTCCCGCCTGGACCGGGACCGGTGAGCGCCGGGGGCAGCGCTGGGGGCTGGGAGTGGCCGAAGGACCCCGGAGGTGACCCAGACTCCTTTCTGCACCCACAGCTTCCAGCTGGACCATACGGAGAAACCTGGAACATGTGGGACGATCAAGGGCAACAAAATCATCCCTCAGGAATGCGGCGTGGAATGGCATTGGATCTGCCAGAGAAAAGCCACCGAACTCTGACCTGGGACCCGGCAGAGACGCTTGGGCGGGATGTGGGAGCCAGGTGGAGGATACGGGAGACGGGTAGGGGATGCGGGAGCCGGTGCAGCCGTCACTGCACAACAACCGCCCACACAAATGGACGGTGACATTTCCTGGCTCTGCTTTCTGCTGTGTTCAAAGCACGGCATGAACTGAGAGGAGAACCCTCAAAATTTGTTTCCTCGGCTGTAAATTTCAGCGAGGCTCGCGCCTTACATAAACATTTCTTATATTCTTACATGAACCAGTCCTGCTGAGTCCTTTCACTCAAATCCGCCCCAAGGCAGCAATCACAGGCCCCTCAGTCACCACCTCAGAGCGGGGCTGGAGCAGGAAATTGCCATCCCAGACGGGATTCTTCGGCTGTTGTGACCGGTGTGTTCCAGAGCTGTTGAGGGGTTTTCTGCTGTGACCCGCACCTGTTGTGTGGTTTTTCTCCAGAAGAAAAGTCAGAGCGACCGTCTGAGAGAAATGGGAGGACATTGACCTTCATGGGGTCAGTGATGTGTTCGAAGGGTCTGAGTGCCCCGGGCGAGTCTAATGGACCCAGTGCCCTGCTGAAGTTAAAGAGCTGTAAATGCCGATCGTCCTCCGCTCAGGAGCAGCTGCCAGGATCCGCAGGCAGTGCTGGATGGCGATCTCTGGTTGCGCTTCACCCGTTGCTCTGTCTGTCCCGGCAGATCCCAAACCCCTCCGCTCTACCACCAATTGGACGCCAGCGTTTCTTTCTATGCTGCAGTCCCCGCCCGGATTGGTGGCGCTGAGATGCCGCTGCTCGCCGGGAGTGTCACGACATAAAATATGAAAAGGTTTTTTAGTGCCTGGGATCGATTTTCCGGGGTTTTTGGACTCCAAGGGGCCGAGGCGGCGGCAGCGGGACCAGCGGGGCCCGGCCCGTGGGGGCGGCCGGGGTTGAAGAGTGCGCGGTGGCCCCAGCGCGGTGCGTGAGGGCTGAGCGGAGCTGGGTGGGAACAACCCCCGGAACCCCCCCGGTGCCTGAGGGCTGAGCGGAGCTGGGTGGGAACAACCCCCGGAACCTCCCCGGTGCCTGCGGGCTGAGCGGAGCTGGCTGCGAACACCCCGCTCGTCTCCGTCGCTCGAAGCCGCTTCCCCGGCTCCGGCTGCCGCGGGCGCTCGTTCCCGGCGCGGTCCCGCGGGGTCGCCGCTCGTGGCGCAGCCGGAGGGGCTCGATCCGGGCCGCGCCCCGCCCGTCCCTCGCTGCGGCTCCTTCCGTGACACGGGGCGGTCGAGACTCCCCGATGCTACCCCGACGGTCCCTCGGTGCGGCTCTTTTTGTGTCAGGCGGCGGCTACTCCCGGTGCGTTTTCTTTTATTTTTTTTTTATTCTATTCTCTCTATGTTATTCCCTTCATACCTTCTGCCCCACGTTCTCCCGTGCGGCTCTTTCACCACCGCCGCTGCTCTCCGGTCTCTCGGTGCAGCCCTTCAGTGACTCGGAGCGGCGGGGACCTCTCAGGGCAGCTCTTCCGAGCCAAGACAGTGCCCATCCCGCTCTGCAACTCTTCTGACGCCGCACCACCAGTCCCTCGGGGCACCTCTTTTAGCGATACGGGAACCCGGACATCCCGGGTTGTAGCTCTTTGATTGTCTTTTATTCTCTTCTCGCTGTTTTATTATATTCACACTTCCCATGCTCCTCGGCGTTGCCCCTCTGGCCCCACCCGACACTGCCCGTCCCTCGGTGCAGCTCCTGCAGATGCGGGCAGGGGAGACGACCTCGATGGGGCTCTTTAATAGTATTTTATTGTCCTTGTATTTTCTGTCGTTCCCACCTCGCCGGTCCCGCGCAGCGGCTCCTTCAGGGACCCTTCAGGGGCGGCACAAACCCCTCGGGGCGGCTCCAACAAGGCCCCGCCCGCCGCCGCTCCCCGAGGCCTCCCCGCGGCTGCTGCCGGCGATCGAACAACGCAGGCGGCCCCGGCCCCGTCTTGTTCTTCTTGCTGCGGACGGGATTCAGCCCCCGCCCGTCGCCCGGCTCCTTCTGCCGCTCCTGCCCGGCACGAAGCGGCCGTGCCGCTGAAGGGGCCGGAGCGCGGCTGCCCCGCCACTGCCCCGCGCCTCAGGGCCGGGCCGAGGAGTGACCGCACGGCTGGGGAGGGACCCCCGCTGGACAGGGCAAGGACTGACCCCATGCGAGGGACCCCGCGCCGGAGCAGGGCAAGGATTCCCGTTCGTGGCGGCGAAGCAGCGGCACGAACCGACCGTAACTCCCATCCCCTCTCCCTGAAGCGCTGGGCAGAGGAGGGAGGGAACCGGGCATTGCGGGGATTTTTGACATTCATCCTTACAAAGCAGAGACACAAGTGGAACTCCGCTTTCAGCTTCAGACGAGGGAATCCAACGAGGGCGCTGGGACTTCCATAACCTCAAATTATTCCTTGATCCTCGACACTTTTGACACTATGAAGCCCTTTAGCAGCAATGTCTCTCCAACCCAGTGGTTTCTGACTCAGATGCAGCTCAGAGTTTGGACAAGAAACCCAAAGCCCCAGGAGAAAAAACCCTACCATTATTTTCTTTTTTCATTTGTATTTTATACTATTTCGGTTAACACCTTTTGGGGTTTTAATAGCATCTTTATCCTTAATTATTTCGTAAAGTTTTATATTTTTTCCTATTACCTCGTGATTATTCTCTTTTTGTCCCCCCGCAGCCGTTGTCCCCCTCCCGGAGGTTTGTGGGGAAAGAGGGAGGGGTGGGGAAAGATGTACTTACGGATTTATTTTACTCCTCCTTATCTTTCTCTGCGTTTTTAAACAATAAATTCCATTCACATCTCCAATTTCGAGCCTGTTTTACCTGTGACGGTGTTTGATGAAGGATCTCTCCTGGTCCTTAACTCATGAACCCTTTGTTATATTTTCTCTCCCCTGTGTGGCTGTGGAGGGCAGGGAGCGAGCGGATTTGGGGGGTGCCTGGCATCGGGCCAGCGTCACCCCAGTGCAATGGGACATGTCCTTGTGTGGCCCTGTGCTATGGTGCCAGAGTTGCTGCTGCTTTTGTCTTCCTTATGATTTTATCTTTTGCATTAACTGCTTGTAAAGTGGCCCCGGTGTCCCTGGTGTTCCCTCGGTGCCGGAGCCCCGTCCCTTGCCCTGCTCCCCCTGCCACGTTCCATCCCGGCTGGCGGAGCCTTGGAGCTGCCATGGGGGCCGTGGGGCTGCCCCGGGGGCTGCGCCCCGAGCCGGGGCCCCTTCCCAGTGCTCCCAGTCTGCCCATCCAGCCTGGAGCAGCCAGCGAGGGCTTCAGCTGCGACGGCAGAGAGGCGCTGCTGGGGAGTCCCACCGCACTTTGGTTTGGTTTCTTCTTCCAAACCTGGGAAAAAAACGATTTTTGGAGTTTTCTGCCAGAAATCTCTCCCCTCTTCCAATCAGCCACAGGGCTTTGGGGCGGTCTCCCTTTCTGGGGGAAATCCAAGCGCTGCACTGATGCTCCCAATTCGGCGTAGGAGAAGTGAGGCTGCAGGGCTTCCCGCTGAGCCGGAGCCACGGAAGACGCAGGGCTGGGAAAGGCGTGGCGGGGGGTGCGGAGAAGTTTGTGTTTGGAGCTGAATGGCGGCTCGGGCCCGGGCCCGTTCCAGGGCTGTTCCTCATCTCCGGCTTTGGCCTCAGCCAGCCCGGGGGGCACAGAGAGCGCGGGGCGGGGCTGTGGCGTGTGCAGAGCGCGGGCCTGGCTGCCATTGTGTGATTGTGCCGATGTCACTCGTGCTTGTGGCGCTTGCATTGGGCAGAGCGGGGCCAAGGCCGGCCCCGGTGGCGGCCCCGGCGCAGCAGAGGCGGCATGGGCGGAGCGTCTGTGCGGGCCCGGCAGCGGCGGCAGCGGCCGGGGCCCGGGGAGGCGGCATCGGCGGAGCTCGGAGGCGGCGGCAGCGCAGGTGGGAGCCGCGCTCGCTTCTGCCGGGGCTCGGGGCTCGCTGCGTGCCGAGGGGGCGGCAGGGGGCTCTGGCGGCTTCCTTGTGTCGTGTCCGGCCCGTGTTGCCGCTGGGCTGAGGCCGCTGCGGGAGCGGCTGCCCGCGCTCTCCTTGCCGCTGCTGCCTGGGCAGGAGCCGCTGCCGGAGCAGCGCTGCCTCGTCCCGCTTGCTGTCGCTGGCACAGAGGTGGCTGCCGTGTCCCCGGGAGTGTGCGAGAGAATTCGCGTGGCCAGAGGTTTGTGTCCCGAAAGGAGAGCGAGGAGTTCTGTAAAAGCAACTTGATTCATGACCAAAGGGAGAGGCCACGGGGCATTTCCCATGGCGTCTCTAAAACGCAGCCTCCTTTTTTGGCGTAATTTTCCGGGCCACGTCTTCCTCTCCCTTTGCCCACTGGCTGAGGTCCTTGGAAGGTCCAGATTTCCTGATCGGCCTTCTGCGTGTCCCCCTTAATATGCACCCTCCCTTTTTATAGGAAACTATGTTCATGGCTCTGGTAAGAGTTTCCTCTTCTCGAAGTTCAGGGATTTATCCGGACCTTGGCTGAGCAGCAGTCTGTGTCAGTTAGTGACATTTTCTGAAATGGATGTTTTCTCCTGTTGCTTCCTTATCTACAAGTCCCTGTCCTTATCTCCAAGAAGATTCACACCATCTGTCTGTAAAGTCACTTTTATCCTACTCCTGCCAGTCCCTCCTCTGCTTATTTCCTAAGTAATTATCTTTGTAAAGTTTAAATACCATTGACCCAATCTCTCGTTCCTGGGTCTTCTTTGGCTTTGGGATTATTCTCAGTGACCTCATTCTGTGTCCTTTTGTAGCCATTTCTGGCTCAGGAGGCCTGGCTGCCACCTGCATCCCCTTGCTCAGCTGTTGAATGAGCTGCAGTCAGCGAGGTGTGTGCATGGTAAAAGGATGAGAGTTGCTATGGTTGCTATGGCACATAAGAGGAGAAACAGCATTCATTTAACCCGTGCTCTGCCGGGGAAACACAAAAGTGTATCCCATTCCCATCCTTTGCTCACTTGGACCAGTAGATGAGCTACTTTCTTATTTCCTTTGTTATTTGTTTCACCACTTTTGAATTGTTCTCTATTTCCCAACAGCATTTTGATTCATTAAAATTTCCCCAAATTCCCCCTGCTTCTGCTTGTCTTATTCCCTTTCCTTAAAATACTGTCTGGTGACTCTTTTCCCTTGCAGACCCTTCCATAAACACATTTTCTCCCTCAGGCCAGGCAATGTCTCCTCAATCTCTCCCATCCCGGGTCTGCAGCTCTGTCACTTGAATGCAGTCATGGGTTTCTTCCCAGCCCCCCTGTCCAGGGCCCTTCACACAGGAGGCTGGGTTCAACCCTTCCCCTGCCCTCAATTCTAAATCCTCCTGTTCCATTGAACAAGTTTCATACTGTAATAACCCAGCACTGCTCATCCATTTAGAGCCTCTTTTGGTTCTCAAAGCTTGAACTTGATGCCAGACTTGAGCAACAGGAGATCCTTGTGCCTTCAGTTGTGGGCCTCAGTTGCCATTGAAGCTGTGGCTGCACAATTGTGCAGACAATGAGGCCACTCTCTGGCCCCTGGGTTAAACATTTTAGCACAAGAATTCCTTTGGCATGGCCCTGTTTAACATCCACACACAATTCAAATTCTCTTTCCCTGTCTGGGAGAGGCAGGGCAGGAGGCTCAGTTAATGTGCTTTTTAACCCTTGGCAGTTCTGCTTTCCTCCTGGTGTCCATGCATGCAGTTTCTTGCCTGGCAGGACAGGGGTGTTGTAGGGAGAGATCGCAGGCTCCAAAAGCCCTGCCTTTAGCAGGGACTCAATCCCAGGCTGTGACCCCTTCCTTGCCTGCCTTGGAACAGGGTATTGCTTTTAGACACCACTTGTGCTGGGTGCTTGAAAGTAATTTGGAGAGGCTCCATCTCTAATTTTCCCTATTTCCCTGGAGCTGCCCACACTTCTGGGTTCACTTCAGCAGAGGCCTTGCCAGACTTTTTACACACAGTTACAACAGCATCAGCCTCTGTATCACCTTTTACAATATTAATTTCTATTTCCACATTAGCAATCAAATCCTTGCCCAGTAAATTACAGTCACCATTAGGAGCAAACAGAAATTCATGCATTTCAGATCTCTCCCACATCTACTAAGAGTGGATGAATCAAACACACCTGCTCATTTTCCCCCTTACAGCCTGAATGATCAAAGAACTTCCTGAGAATTTCCCCCCTTAGGTCTAAGATTCAGAGTGGATCCAGAGGCCCCTGTGTCTATCAGGAAAGGCCTCCTCTCGATCCAGAGCCACCCTGAATGTTCTCGAGGGCTCCAGTGTGGTGGGTTCCTGGTGTAATGGGAGCTCTGACACCCTGAACAATCCATGTCCATCAAGGGGTGGACTTGCTGCTCGTGAGGGTGCTCCTGTCTCTGCTTCCAGTGTCCTTGTGGCGTGCAGATGGAACCCTGATTCCTTGCCAGGGGCTGTTTGGGTGGGCCCTCCCCTGCCGAGGAGGGCAATGCCTCTGCCAGGTGCTTGTGGCCGAGGCCGTCCCCTGGGTGCTGGGGCCCCCTTGGGCCCTGCGGTTCATCCCTCAGGGGCTGTAGAAACTCTGCCACGGCCTTTGCCTTCACCTTGGCCTTTTCCTCCTCCCTTCTTGCATTCAGCTGCTGTGTCTTTGTGACCAAGTCCTGCAGGGGCTTATTCTGCCACTCCTGCAGCCCCCCCTCAGTGCCTGTGGGTGCTCATCCTGTGACAGCTGCTGAGCTTTCTGCAAAATCACACGTTTCTCCAGTGACCCAAACAAGATCCTTCAAAGAAAATCCCGGTCATTCCATGAATAATCCTCTTTTCCCAGCTCTTCCGAAGTGTCCAAAGGCGGCCCCCCCAGCGGGCAGGGCCGGCAGCTCCATGGGGCCGGGCAGGCGGCCGGGGCGTCCCGCAGCCTCCTGGGGGCCGGGGGCCACTGCCGGCCGTGCCCGGGGGGTGCTGGGATCAGGCAGTGCCCGGCGCTGAGCCCCGCCTGCCCCACAGCCCCGGCCCGGCCCCACAACTCCCCACAGGCCCCCAGTTCGTGCTTCCGGTCCCGCACCTCTGTGTCCGGTCCTGCTGCTGCCCAGTACAGAGAAACAACCTGAAATCCTGACCTCCTTCTTCTCCTGTCCTGGAAACTGGGGATGCAAAAGATCTGGATCAGCTGGCAATTTTTGAGGTCCAGAGGATGCTGAAAAACATCCCAGTTCTCACTAATTATCTTTTCCTTGTCTTTTCCATCATTCTTTTTCTTCCCCGATGGATTCCTCCTGCTGCTTCTTGCCTTAACCATATTCCTGCACACTCCCCTTCAAGCAATCCTTTCCCAGCACACCAACACCATCCATCCCCTGTTGTCTGTCGAGACCCCTTCTCGAGTTCCCTTATTGCCCCCCTGGGTGTCAGTGTCCTTAATTACCTCTGGGAGAATGTGCAAACTACATCAACATTCTCCCCGTTTGTATAGCAAATGATATCCGTGGCTCTGTTCAGTCTTTGTTCTTCCTCTCGAAGTTCAGGAATTCAGCAGGACCTTGGCTGAGCAGCAGTCTGTGTCAATTAATAACATTTTCTGACATGGATGGTTTATCCTGGTTACTTCCTTATGTAGGAGTCCCTGTCCCTATCTCCAGGCAGACTGACACCATCTGTTTGTACAGACACATTTCCTCTTCTTCTTTTCCTGGGGGTCCCCGGTTTGCGGGACATCCCCCCTGGAGCAGGGTGTCCGCCCTTGCTGCAGCCCCAGCCCTCAGGCCGGGCTCAGCCAATCCGAGGGCGCGATGGTAATGACTCCCCAGTTCCCGGGCAGACCCGCAGCTCCCAGCGCTCCTCACCTGGACCCCACCTGCGCCCCCGCATGCTCCCCCGCCCTGCGCGAGGGGAATTTGGGGAGGTGGGAGGTGCGGAGCGCCCAGGCCGGGCCCCCCCGCGCTGTCCTGGCAGGAGCGGCTGCAGTGGGGGCCGAGTGTGAGCGGAAGCGGCCGAGAGCCTAGCGCTGCCCCAGCCCGACCTGTGCCAGCTCCATCCCTGCTCCTCCTGTGAGATGCAACAACTGTAGGGGACGAGGGAGGCAGGGGTGAATGCTGGGACTGAGGGGAGGAGGGGAAGGGAAGGAGAGGCAGGGTTGAAGAACAAAATGGTCAGACCATGCCCGTGGGAGGAGAAGGTGGGATTATGCAGGAGAAGGAGGAATAGCAGGAGCAAGGGAAGTGTGATGGAGAGTAGGGACACAGGAGAATGAGGAGGAGGAGGTGCAGGAAGAGGAGCCATCATAAGGTTCCAGCACTCTCTGTATCTGTGGCCTCCCCCGAACCCCAGGAGCGTTGCCCCACCACATCCAGCAGGGGAGGGGGATCCGTGATTTTCAGAGGGGTGGGTGGATCTTGGTGTTTCTGAGCTTTATTGGGGTAAATGTTGTTGCTTTGCTTTTTTTTTGTGGAGGCTGAATTTTTCTATTTTGGAGGTAGTTTTGGTTCAATCTTGATGTTTTGGGTCTCTTTCTTGATTGTTTGAGGGACGTTTGGGCTGAATGTTGGTGTTTTGGAGGTTTTAGGGACACAAGATTTCCAGTGACTTCCTGCAATGAAGATAGGCAAAAAGAACTCCCAATCCAAGTTGCTCAGACCTTGCTTTTCCCCCCCAAACCAGGATTTGTCATTCCCAAGGCGTGGCCGGATGGAGGAGGAGGAAAAGTCCTGGAAATCCCACACGAGGAGGGGCTGCAAACCCAGACCAGGGAGGTGCAAGGAGGAAAGACCCTCCCTGAGCAGGGAAGGCAGCCAGAGATCCAGGCAGAGCTCAGAGCTGGTGGAGAAGCCTCATGGTGAGGAGAAGCCCCACAAGTGCTTGGAATGTGGGAAGAGCTTCAGGCGGAGATCCCGCCTGATGGAACACCAGATGATCCACACTGGGGAAAGCCCTACAAGTGCTTGGAATATAGAAAGAGCTTCAGACTCAGCTCCAGCCTGAACAGGCATCAGACGATCCACACTGGAGAAAGGCCCTATGAGTGTGGGGAATGTGGGAAGAGCTACAGCGAGAGCTCCAGGCTGATCAAGCACCAGGTGAGCCATACTGGGGAACGGCCCCATGAGTGTGGGGAATGTGGGAAGAGCTTCCTGTGGAGCTCCAACCTGAGAAAACATCAACTCATCCACACTGGGGAGAAGCCCTACGAGTGTCCCGAGTGTGAGAAGAGGTTTCAGACCAGCTTCAATCTCCTCCTGCATCAGCGGATTCACAGAGAGGAGAGGCCCTTCCGCTGCCCTGACTGCGGGAAGGGCTTCAAGCAAAACTCCCATCTTGTCCTGCACTGGCACATCCACAGTGGGGAGAGGCCCTAGGAGTGTCCCCAGTGTGGGAAGAGATTCTCTGTGAGCTCTACCTTGACCCGACACCAATGGAGGCATCACTAAGGGAATCCCTCTTGATGCCTTACAAAAGGCTGACCTGAAACAGAGGCTGGACAGAGTTAAGAGAATAAAAGAAGTATTTATTAAAACAAGGTACACTTTGGGCCATGCAAGAGTCTCTCAGAGACTACACCCAAAAATGGACACCTAGCACGTGTTTTTGGGACAGATATACCTTTGGTTCATCTGCATATCAGAAACCCATTGTCCAATTACAGTTTCGGGTCTTGAAGTCCCATCCCCAGCTTGTTCCCTTCTTCTCTTCGCTGCTGTCCATGGGTGTTTACATTTTGGGCTTTTGGAAAAAACAGTATGCCCTTGAAACTCCAGCCCCGAGAGAAATTGTTTCGTCTAAATGACAGTAACAGAACACTAGATGACAATTTATGGAGTTTTAGAGCAGTCCTGATGTAAAAAAAAAATAAGAAGTTAAAACCTAAGGCATCACTCTGAGTGCCCCGAGTGTGGGAAGAGCTTTGTGCGCTGCTCCAGCTCCATCCCCCATGGGAGGATCCGTGTTGGATGATCCCCAGTGACCCATCTTGGGCACAGCCCTGGTGATCCCCGTTCTGGGTGATCCCTGTTGTGTGTGGGGAAGGTGTTGGAGAGATTTCTTTCCCTTGTCCCTATGCTGCTGTGATTTGGTTGGGAATAAATTCCCTGCCTGTGCCCAGGCTGGGTCTGTGTTGCCCCTGACGGTGCCTTGGGTGGGATCTCAGTAGGGCCCAGTCCCTCCCAGTCACACCCAGTGTGATCCCATTATGGGCTCAGACTCTCCCTGGATGGTCCAAGTCACTTCCAGTTTGAAGCCGGTCACTCCCAGTCCCTCTCTGTAGGATGCCATTTGCTCCTCATATGGTCCCAGTTGCTCCCAGTTACCCAGGATGGTTCACCTCCCTCCCAGTATGATTCCAGTAGGACGCCAGGCATTCTCAGATACTGACAGAATTATTCCAGTACCTTCCTGTATGATCCCTGTCAATTCCTGTCTCTCCCAGTATATCCCAGTCACCTGCAGCAAGTTCCCAATCACTCCCAGGATGTTCTCACTCACTCCTGGTCTCTTGCAGTACATCCCCATTGCCCTCAGTGCAGTACTCCCAGTTGCTCCCAGTAGATTCCAGCATGATCCCAGTTGGTTCCAGTCACTCCCAGTTACCTTGGGGGCAGTCCCAGTTGGTCCCAGAAAGATTGCAGACTCTCCCAGTATATCCCAGTTTCCCTCAGCATGCTTGTAGTCATTCCCAGTCACATCCACTTGCCCCAGTAAGGTTCCAGTTCCCTCCAGGCCGATCCCAATAACTCTCAGTTACTTCCAGTTGCTTCCAGCATGATCCCAGGTGCCCCAGTTCTGCTTCCAGTAGCCTTCAGTGGGGTTCCAGATTCTCCCAGTACAACCAGTTTCTCTAATTGTGCTCCCAGTCCCACCTGCCTGGTCCCAGTATTTTCCAGTTGCTCCCAGTGTGTCCCCAGTTGGCTCCCAGCATGGTCCCAGTGGCTCCCAGTCACTCCCTGTATGGTTCCAGTCACTCCCAGTGTGATCCTGGTCACTTACAGTCACTGCCAGTATGATTCCACTGTGTTCCCAGGCACTTCCAGTCACTTGCAGTAGGATCTCAGCTGCCCCCAACATGGTCCCAGTCGCTCCCGGTCATGCCCAGTATGATTCCTTTCACTCTGATTCACTCTCAGTAGGAGTCCAGTATGGTCCCAGTCAATTCCAGTATAAATCCAGTCCCTCTTATTCAGTCCCTCCATGATGACATTTGCCTGTACTGAGATCCCAATTGCTCCCAGTATGATCCCAGTATGAGTCCAGTCACCCTCAGTGTGATCCCAGTTACTTCTGGACACTCCCAGTTTGAATCCAGTTCTGTCTCTGTCACCCCAGTATGATCCCAGTCACTGCTAGATACTCTCAGTATTATTCCAGTAACTCCAGGTATGACCTTCTCAGTCCCAGTACGATCCCAGTATGCCCCCACATTGTCCCAGTTGTTCCCATTTACTCCAACTGCAGTTTTGGTGCCTTCCAATATGATCCCAATCACTTCCCGTCTCTCCCAGTACATCCCAGTTGCCTTCAGCATGTTTCCAGTGCCTCCCAGTAGCCCTCAGTGTGGTTGCAATGAGTCCCAATATGATCTCTGTTGTCCCAGTTCTGGTCCCAGTTGGTTCTGGTCCTGGTCCCAGTGTATCTCAGTCTGTCCCAGTCCATCCCAGCCTGTCCCATTCCATCCTGATCCCTTCCTGGCAGCTGCTGCCATTTCCTGGATCATGCTCCCCCCCACCCCATTCCTGGGCACTGGGAACCCCCCGCACCCCCTTATCCCTCACCAATACCCCCTGCACTCCCTTTCCCAGGTATCCTCCTCTCCCCGCCCCTGGATCCCCTGTTTCTGTGACCCCAGGGACACCCAGACCCCCATTCCCAGCCATCCCGGGGCACCTCAGCCCCAGGCCTCCCTTTCCTGGCAAACCCAAACTGGGCACGAGGCTCTGCAGCCACTCTGGGATTTATGATCACCCAAAGGAAAGGGAGAGAAGAGAAGAGAAGAAAGAGAAAGGAGATTGGGAATGAGGGAATTGGAGTCCCAGCACCCAGTCCTGCTCTGCCAGGGGTGGGGACCCGCAGGAAAAATTGGATCTGCTGCTCCCGGTGCTACCCCTGGCTTTGGGCTGAACCCAGCGGGTTCCAGGCAGAGTTTGAGCGCAGGGCCTAGGAGTTCAGCAGAGCCCTGTAACAACTGAAGCACGGACCCAGACCGACAGGGAATCTGAATCATTTATTCCAAGAAACGAGCTGGTTTCATACACTTTTCAAGGCACAGCATTTCCTTACATGGGAATTCTTACTACGTGACCTATCCCATGTTGCCACATCAGCAGCGCCTTCTCCAAGTCCTTCTCTGCAGTGATCCTGCGCTGTTCATCCGTCTGTCAGCTTCCAGCCGGCTCCTCTCCCACAGGGCTCTGCCTGTGACACCTCCTCCCCCCAAGGCTGCTGCCTTGTGCTCCTTTGTGCTGCCATGTGCTTCTGCAGGCGTGGCCCACAGCCCACACCTCAACTCCATCCCATCTCTTCCCACAGCTCCCTCTTTTTTGTTTTATACAAACAGGAATCATGAAACAGAACACTTCTAACATTAGAACATGTTTGGCCCACCGCCCAAACCAAACAAGCTCGACTCCTCATAAAAGCAGGATATGAATAAACAGATAGAACCTTGAGAAACAACTTAAAATTATCTAAATCCTTTATCAGAGTCTGCAGTTGTTGGGGCATCCCATTTCACACTGAAGACTTGGAGAACCTTTCCCATGCAAAACTACCAGGTTTACCTTGAAAATAATAAACAGCTCTTATGTCAAAATGACTCATACTTCTAGGGCAGAAACACCTGGGTCTGATTGTACAGTCCTCAGTCAGACAGGGCTGGGCTTGGCCAGAGCCTGAAGCCCTGACTGAGGGAGTTTTCCTAGTGTACCTTCAAAATTGCCTAAAACCTTTATTAGTATCAGTTGAACATGACTTCAGCAGAGTGTGTCTTCCCCACAAGCTGATGATGAAGATGCAGTACCCAGGGCTGGTCAGACCACTCTTGCAGGTGCCCATCTTGGACCAGAATCTGTGGAAACACAGGCATATCCTGGGTCCCAGGTTATTAACAGAAAGGGGCCTTCCCATTTTCCACTTTCAAGATTCCTAACCAGTACCTGAGCTGTTTCTAAGTGGGCCTGTGATTTACAAAAGTGTCCTTGGATGGGGCTTTGTTGTTCTGAATGTGAGTCAAAACACTGACAACATCTAGGGCTTTCTGCAGTCTTTTGTGGGGCACTCCCACACTCCCTCTTTTTTGTTTTAACAACATGGACTTGAGAGTGCTATGGGCCTGTTCAACAATGGCTTGACCTGTAGGGGAATGTAGAATATGGTGACATGGGGCACTCCCCACAAATGAAAAAAGTCAGCTCTCCATTCGGATGTAGAGGCCGGCCCGTTATCAGTCTTTATGGGTACAGGTACTCCAAGGGCTGCAAAAGCAGACAAAAAAGGATGCTGGGCATCTTTTGAACATTCACCTGTATGTGCAGAGGCAAAAATACACGTTGAAAAGGTGCCAATCATAACATGAACATATTTCAACTTGCCAAAATCAGGGATATGTGTAACATCAGTCTGGCAGATTTCTAGAGCTTGAAGGCCCTGGGGATTAACTCCGAGGGTAGGCAAGGGTGCTGCCTGGTGACAGTTGGCACAGGCTTGCACAATTTGCCGTGCTTGCTCACGTGGAAGCTGAAATTGTTTTTGAAGAGCTGCTACACTCTGGTGAAAAAAACCCATGTGACAGATGGGCCTGAGAGAAAACATCCGGCACAACAAGGGCCCCAGCTAAGTGGTCTGCACGGGCGTTACCTTCAGAGATGGGGCCAGGAAGGCCAGTATGGGAACGTACATGGAGGATATAATACCTTTTCCTATGCAACTGCCCTGCAAAATGCAAATGTAGCAATAAAGAAAAGAGCAATGGGTTGGTTACTTCTTTGATGTAAGCTCCTTCTCTTCTTGTCACTGTACCTGCAACATAAGCAGAGTCAGTAACAATGTTAAGCTCATCTTGAAATGTTTCAAAAGGCCTGACCGCAGCTGCCGATTCTACCAATTGTGAAGAACCATGAACTCCTGTTGCTCTGGGTGTCAGGATGCGAGGGGAAAGAAGTTCAGGGTCCCCTTTCAATAACTGGAAAAGGGGGTGGAGTTGTTCAGTTGGAATACCCAATAAAGGGTGTACCCAGTTAATTGTTCCCAGGAGTTTTTGCAAATGGTTGAGGGTGGACACTTGAGATATCAAATACAGTGTCAAATGATGAACAGTTTGATTGAAAATTTTCCACCCTAAATATTTCCAAGGGGCTTCTTCTTGTCCCTTTTCATTTGCTACTTTTAAACCCTTTTGTTCTACTGCTTAAAACTTACCTGTGGTATCTTTGGTAGGGTTCAGCAGCATTAATGGAAGGCACAAAAAATGCAAATCAAGGGGCATCGTGTTCACAAAGTGGTATGGTAAAAACCCAAACTTTGAAATCAATTCCTATTAGGGTCCAGGATTGCAGCAACATTGCAGGAGACGGTAGCCCTGGCTGTAGGGTTCCCAGAGGCACAAGGACATTATTGATTTTTCTAAGATCATGCAGCAATTGCCACGTTCCTCTCTTTTTCTGAATAACAAAATCAGGAGAATCCCACAGGCCAGTTGTGGGAACGACATGGCCAGCTTGCAGCTGTTCTTGTACAAGCTGGTGCAAATGTTGCAGCTTTTCCTAAGAGAAGGGCCCCTGCTCCAGCCACACAGGACGATCTGTGGTCCAGGTTAGGGCCAGGACATGCTGCTCAGCAGTGGCCCCTGGGATAAATTTGTTCCCAACACGAGACCCCATTGGCTAAGGCAGTCTCATCCCCACAAAGTAACAGGGAGTGACAGTACGTGAGGCTTCACAGTGGCAGTGTCACCTTCAGGGCCCTCTATTGTGACAGAATTGACACTCTGCTTTGCAATAGAGAGGCCTCCAAGCCCAGCCAGACCTTGAGCAGCTTGAGTCAGGGGCAAATGAGTGGGCCATGCTGAGAAAGCTGTAACAGTACAATCAGCACCACTGTCAGGTATACCAGCAATTTGTAGCTCCTCCTTTTGATGCCAAAGAACACATTTGAGAGTGGGTCTATGACTAGAAAGTGATTGTGCCCAAAAGATCTGTGACTGGCCAGTGAAATCAAAGCCATTGTTACTCTAACTCATGGAAAACTACCAGGGGGTTTAACATGGGAATAAACAAGTTGAGCAATTTGTGACACTTCAGAGATTTGACACGGGGGTACAGGGGTCCAAAGCATTATCTGAATCTCCCCAGTAAAATCCTGATCTATGAGTCTGGGCAGAACAAATAAACTCTGTTGGTCGATGCTCGACCAATCACAAGTGCACTGCAGCCCCAGCCCAGTGGTCCCTGGCCATCTGAAAGCAAACAGTGCCCATCGCTGTCCTGAAGAGCTCCTGTGCCTGCGGGGGCCAGGTCCATGCCGGTGCCGCCGGCTGTCCGGGCTCGCACGGCATTTGCAGGCATGGCTGCAGCGGGGCTTGATTTGCTGCCCACGCGCGGCTGCCCCCACCCTCCGCTGGCGCTTTCCCGCAGGGCCCATGGATGTAGCTGGGAGCGGCTCCCCTTCTTTAGGAAGTTTAGATGGGCATTCTTTCACACGGTTCTGTCCCTTGCGGCAACGTGCGCACACGGCAGCATCCCCGGAACAAACTCTCCTGTTCCAGGGGCATTCGCGTCTCTTGTGACCCGGCTTCCCGAACGGAAAACACTCGATCCGGAATGAACGCTCATTGTAGCAAGAGCCTCCAAAAGCAAAGTCAGATTGTGACCGGCAGTGCCGATTCCCTGACAAGCTTTAAGTCCCCTGTGGGGACTTAGAGGGCCTGTAAAACCTTTTAACAGTCGGGGTTAGTGTTTTCCACTGCAAACTGCTTCAGTAACATTTCTCACATGGTATCATTGCCTATTTGCTTATCCGGAGCGCCTTTTAATTATCTAGAAACTGAATAAAAGGTTCATCAGCTCCCTGTCTTATGGTAACAAATGAGGCTGTAGTGAGACCATTGTGCAGCACTTTACAAAAGGCCCGCAAAGCTTTGAGCTCCTTTGAGTGCCGAAGCGCTTCCGGAGGCAGCTGAGCCTGGATTGCTGTCGGCGCGTATCGCCCCTCCCCCATAGGAGCTTCAGCACCAATAGGTGGCAAAATGTGCTCTCCCACAGGGATGAGTACATCTTTATAGGTTTTAGGAAATGAGCATCATTGATAAAAATCACCAGTTAGGAGGACAAGTGGTGATGCAGCTCCCCCCCAGGTCAAGCCCCTCCTCTGGAGTCCCCCTCTTGGCACTGGCTGCACTTTGTCCATGAAAATGTACCCTGAACAGTTGTTCTCAGCCTTGGTTCCCCGGAAGAAGCAAGACAGCACAGAGGCCGTGTACTCCCCAGGGCTTGGAGTTCTGGAATTTGTTTTGTCTTTCTGCCCAGGGAAAGGCCATGGAAAATTCCTGGGGAAAGCAGCCACTAATACAATAGGTTACAGAGCTACAAATGTATGTGTGAAGAATACAGAGAATATAGAAAAGAAACGCAGGCAAAAACCAAATCTTCACCTGCACCCAGGAAAGCCTTGCTCTCGGCCCAGGGGCCTGACAGCGAGCCAAGCAGCCCTGGCCATCACTGCTGAGCCTTGCCTCTGCACAGAAGGAAGGCGCTGCCTGGGGGGCAGCTCTTGCAGGCAGCTCCCGCAGCAGCCTTGGCTGGAGACAGGGGGCCGCCAGGCACAGGCACCTCTGGGCAGCCAAGTTGCCTTTGGCCAGCAAGGCTGCAGCCGCCTGCTGAACACACCATGACCTTGTCGCTCTTGGCCAGCATGGCCTTGAAGGCAGCTGCTCCTGCTGTCCTGTGCTCAGCAGCTTTGGCCCCAGGCCCATGGCCGGGTTGCTGCAGGTCACACGGCTGGTGGCCACGTGCTGGCACATGTGTGGCAGCAGTGCCAGCAGCTGCTTGAGGAGGAGCAGGTTGGCAGCAGGCAACTTCTGGGCCACCCTGAGGGAACAGGAAGGCAACGTTCATCAGCAGGCCCGTGTTGCCCACAGCCGCCCCCAGAGCTGGCCCCAGGCAGGGGCAGCCAGTGGCTCTTGCACAGCTTTGCAGGCGCTCTCAGCCAGTGGCCGGGGCTCCCAAGCTCCTGCAGGAAGGAACTGCAGCGCTGCTGCCCAGCTCCTGATTTGCCCCGAGCCCACGCACAGGAAGGCTCCCCGTGCATTGCCCCAAAATGGGACTGCCCAGCAGTAAGAGCGAGCTGCCCAAAGCCACAGCCTTTGAAGGGGACTGGCCCCTTTCAGGCCAGTGCCAGGCTTGTAGCAGTGCCTGCTGCAGAGGTAGAAGCTGCTGCCTACGCTTACACTTGGAGCTGAGAGATCTTGTCCTCCCTGCTGGCCATCTGCATGGCTGCCATCCAGGCCTCCTACAGGTCCGTGACCAGGAGCTTGCCAGGGACGCTTCTCAGGAAGTGCTGCAAGGCCAAGGGCTGCCGCTGAGCCTTGGAGCCTGGTGGCCCAGGCAGGAGCCTTTGCATCTGCAGCTCAGGAGGGCTCACCTTGAGGACAATGGCCAGCAGCAGTGCCAGCTGCCTTGCCATGTCCACAGGCAGGCTGTGGTCCAGGGCCTGCCACAGCTCCTGAACCGCCCTGGCGCTCTCTACTTTGTGGAAGATGCCTTCAGTTGTGGGCTCTTGCTGGTGCAGGACAGCCAGCAGCTCCTGCAGGAGAGGCAGGAGGGCAGGGACGGGTGTGAGGAGATGCCCTGGTGCAAGAGCGGTTGCCGGGGACAAAGCTCTGCCCCAGCCTGGGCTCCCTGCCTGCAGCCTGCTTCCGAAGGCATGGGAGCAGAAAGCTGAGGCACGGCTGAAGAGCCCAGTGGCCCATGGTTGGGGCACATGGCCCAGCGGGGACAGGGGCTGTGCAGCAGCCAGACGCAGGCATGGGCAGCCCCTGTGCACGCTGCCTTACCTGCACGGGCTGGGGCAGCTGCCATCCTGCGTGCACACGGCTGCCAGGGGCTGCCCGAAGAGCGCCCTGCTGCAGCCGGAGCCCCCCTGCCCTGGCGCCTGGGCAGCCCCAGCTGTGCCCCGCCACAGAGCAAAGGCTCAGGGCAGCCACCTCCTCCTCGTTCTGCTGCTGCTGCCACTGCCACTGCTCCCTCCTGCTGCAAAGGAAAAGAGAACCAAAGCCGCTCACTGGAGACCACCAGGCCAGCACTGTCACAGCCTGCCCTGCCCCAGCCTGCCCTGCCTGCCTTAGGCGCCGTGTGGAGCCATGTGGCACCCCAGGCAGGGAGCCGGCAGCTGCAAGTGTGGCTGCGGCTCGGAGGCTCCTGAGAGCTGCCGTGCTGCTGGGACAAGCCGCCCCAGCCCTGGGCCTGCCCTTCTCCAAGCTGTGGGCAGCAGCCCACGTTCTCCCTCAGGGTGCCACACCTGCACGGCCACACTCCGGGGACAAGTGAGCACAGCCCGGCCAGAGCAGGAGCTTGCCTTTCCTTCCCAAACTCACCTGGGCAGCAGCCAAGTTGTCCTCCCTCATCGGACACAGCCACGGCAGGCCCTTGCCTTGAATCAGCCTGCAAGGAGCCAGGTGCGCTCGCTGAGCAGCCCCGCAGCACAAAGGGCCAGCGGCCAGCTGCCACCCAGCCCCAGCAGCCGGAGCATGGCACACAGCTGGCAGCCTCTGGCCTGCCGGCCTCTCTGGCCCGTGCAGCAGCAGTCCTGCCCCTGGCAGCAGCAAGGACGTGCTGGCACTGCCGCTGGCTCCCCAATGCCTCTGCTTGCCCGCTGGCACCGGGGAGCCTCGCTTGCTCACGCACAAGGTCACTGCACTAGCCAAGCCTCCCTGGCAGCCCAGCACAGCCAGAGGCCACAGTGCGCAGAAAGGCAGCCCATTGTCACCTTTGGCAGCTCTTCAATCAGCCGCTCCAGCTTCCTGGCGCTCAATGGGCTCCCCTGTGCATGGCAAGCAGTGCAGGAAGGTGAGCAGCCAGGCCTCTGCGGCTCGGCACGCGGTGCAGTGCTCAGGCACAGAGCAGCAGCACAGAGACACTCACTGCACGGCGCCCCTTCACCTCCACAGCCACAGCTTTGATGCTGGGCAGGCGGCTCACTCGAGCTCCCTGGCTCCTGTGCAGTGGCAAAAGGGATGCACAGAGAGCGGGCTGAGCCCCCAGCCGCCAGTCATGCCTTGTCAGGCAGCTGTGCCGATGGCTGCCCGCAGCTGCAGGAGCAGCTTTCCCCAGCCTTGGCTGCCTGCTCTGCTCCCTGATGGATTTCTACCCTGTGCAGGTGCACCTGAGGTGGTTCCAGGGCCAGCAGGAGCTCTCGGGGCACATGGTGGCCAGTGATGTGGTCCCCAGTGGGGACTGGACCTACCAGCTCCTGGTGCTACTGGAAACTCCTCCTGTCCCCTGGTGCGGGGTCACCTTCAGCTGCCAGGTGGAGCACATCAGCCTGGAGCACCCCCTGAGCCAGCACTGGGGTATGGCCCGGCCCCCACAGCACTGAGAGAAGTGGGGGAGGGACTGGGGGTGCTGGGAGTGGGACTGGGCTGTGCTGGGAGTAACTGGGAGGGAGTTTCTGTGAGCCTGGAGGTAACTGGCTGGGTGGTTTGGGGAGCCTGAGGGGATTGAGAATGGGTTTGAAGGATGATGGGGAAACTGGGATATGGTTATGAGAGTCCTGGTGGACACTGGGAGGGAGTTTGAGGGTGCTGGGTGAAAGGGAGATTGGTGTGAGCCTGGAGGGCTGGAAGAAGATTGGTGTTGTGTGACAGTCAGCAATGGAAGGGACAGGGCAGATTGCTTGGGTGCAAGAAGCCGATTTTATTGATACAGAGCAGAGCTGTTATACCTTTTCAGCAGTTACTAAAACTATTTTCTTATATAAGCATTAAGAATGAGTAATTACTATAAAAAACATATTTATGTTTCCTAATAATATTGCGAAACTAGAAGCTAGCACTAACCAGCACAGATACATACCAAGCATGCCTTTTACTTTCACTAACTTATCTTGCGGTAGGCCTCACAGCCTGCCATGGTTTGCGGCCTAGCAGTGTTACGGCGTTCACTTCTGACATGAGTTCAGCAGTGCTCTCACTTCTGCTTTCCAGCTGTACCTCCACAATGGGGATGGAAAACAGAGGAAGGGAAGTTGGTTTGGTGTGCTTGGATCAGCTGGCACGGTGTTGGTGAGTCCTGGTGGGGTTGGGAAGGGACAGGGAGAGGCTTGGGAGAGGGCAGTGGGTGTCAGCTGGGAGGGGGCTCTGGGATCCTGAGAGGGATGGGAGTAGGTTCAGGAGATGCTGGGGGGGACTGTATAGGGACTGGAAGGAGGTTTCAAGGGGTTCTGAGTAAGCTGGGGGCAACTGGGCAGGTACTTGGAGGGGCTTGGGGTGTCTGTGAGAGATTTTTGGATGTCGTAACCCCTGCAGACCCCCAGAGATGCCACTGGACGATGCCCGCAGCAAGATGCTACAGGGATCAGGGACCTAGTGTTGGGCTTTTTTTCCTGGCGCTGGGGCTCGGCTTCTACCTGCTCAAGAAGGTGAGGGGGATCCTGGGGGTCATGTTCCCCCTCCCCCAGAGCGTGTGTGTTCCCCCCAGGGCCCCCCAGCTGGGTGTCACCCCCTTATCTGTGCTCACAGAGCTCCTGAGCCACCAGCAGCCGCAGCCCCTCCCCATGGCCTCGGGCCCAGCCAAGACCCACCATTCTGTCCCTGAGCTGATTTTGGAGGGGTCGTGTATTCCCCCCAGCCCAACTGTCACTCTGCCTCCGCCCAGCGCCTCCCAGTGTTCCCAGTAAGGCTTTCCAGTTCAAACCAGTCCCCTTTATTTGGGGGCAGTGGGGAGGGATTTGGGAGGGGCTGTGATTGGTGGGGCAAAAGCAGCCCCAGGATGGATCGGAAATGGGGACACCCGAGTGTCCCTCCTGTGTCACCCCACTCTGGGGGTGATTGGGGGGCAAATGAACCCCAGCATGGCATACAGCTGAAAAAACACAAAGAAACCTCCAAATAAAAAAAGGAAAAGTGAAAAGCTCCAGGACTGCAGTGTCACTTGATGCCCTTGATGACAACAGCCGGGTGAAATTCGTGGACAGGAACATCTACAACTGGGAGCAACTTGGGAACAGGGGATACCCTAAAATCTTCAGGTGGGATTGACTTGTTTTGTGGTGCAATTGAGCCATTTCCAGTGGGATGGAATTGTTTTGAGGCACCATCGATCCATCCCGGCTTTTGGGGTGCAGAGCTATGAGGGACTGAAATGTTGGGGGTCAATGGCTCAAAGCAGTGGCCATTGACAAAAGCAGTGGGGACTTTGCTGGCCATGGGCACAGGAAGCGCCCAGGGCCACAGGGGGTGAACACCCAGCCCCGCAGGGGACGAGCCGCGCTGGGAGCCAGGGAAGGGCAGAGGCCCAGCACAAGCAGATGCTGCCAGCTGGGACAGGCCTTTGCACCAGGGCAATGCCCTCCCTTACACAACTGCCTCACCTCTGGAAACTCCCCTGCCAAAGGCCCGGGACATTCACACCCACGCCTGCAGCTTTCCATCCCTTCCCATGGGCCATACCTGGCTCAGCTGCGCTGCCAGCACAGGCAGGGCCACGTCTTACAAGGGGCCATGAACCATCAGACCCCCCAAAGTGCCCCGGCATCCACAGTGGGACATCAGACAGTGTAAAACTCCCCTGGGGGAGGTACCTGGGTGTTCACCCAAACCTCAACCTGTATTAACCCACAGAACTTGGAGCTTCCAAGGCTTCTCCAGCCCCCAGGGATCCAGCCTGGGACCATCACCGATACGAAGGAAAGGGACATTGTAACCATCAACACCAAAAGTTTTGTTGCTGGATCCAGGGCTGGTGATTGTGTATCTTTCTACTCTTCTACTTTCTTTTTCCTTCTACATTTTCCTAAGTGTTACTTTTATGCTTTCAATATGACTGGAGATGGGAACCAAAAGGGCTCCAAACCCCCTTTAAAAAGCAACCAAGCGGTTCTAAAGTAAAGCCTACAGAGTTATACTTATAAGCACAGATCAATCACTGTTGATTCACTCTAATCTGTCCCAGGGGATCCATTAACAAGAACCTGAGCTGCCCTCGACTTCAGGGGCGGGGCAGAACAGGAGCCGGACACAGGGGAAGCTTCTGGAAGCTCCTGACAAAAGCCACCCCTGGAGGTCCCTGATAGGAAAACCTGGCGACGCAAACCCAATACACTGGATACAAACATCGATCACCCAGAACGGGGGGCACCAGGGCTCTGCCCAACGGGGTCACTGGGGATCATCCAACACGGATCCTCCCATGGGGGATGGAGCTGCAGTAGCGCATGAAACTCTTCCTGCACTCGGGGCACTCGCAGGGCTTCCCTTACTGGTGCCTCCGTTGGTGTCGGGTCAAGTGAGAGCTGCAGTAGAATCTCTTCCCACACTGGGGACACTCGTAGGGCCTCTCCCCGCTGTGGATGCGCTGGTGCACGATGAGGGTGGAGTTGTGTTTGAAGCCCTTCCCACAGTCAGGGCAGCGGAAGGGCCTCTCCTCTCTGTGAATCCGCTGATGCATGAGGAGATCGGAGCTTCTCTGAAACCTCTTCCCACACTCAGGACACTCATAGGGCCTCTCCCCAATGTGGATGCGCTGATGTTTTCTCAGGCTGGAACTGCAGAGGAAGCTCTTCCCACATTCCCCGCACTCATGGGGATGTTCCCCAGTGTGGATCACCCGGTGGTAGGTCAGACTGGATCTATGGCGGAAGCTCTTCCCACATTCCAAGCACTCGTAGGGCTTTTCCCCAGTGTGGATTCTCAGGTGCTCCATCAGTCCAGAGCTGTCTCTGAAGCTCTTCCCACATTCCCCACACTCATAGGGCCTCTCCCCAGTGTGGATGAGTTGATGTGTCCTCAGGTTGGAGCTCCACTTGAAGCTCTTCCCACATTCCCCACACTCATAGGGCCGTTCCCCAGTGTGAATCCTCTGATGCTGGATCAGGCTGGAGCTCTGGCTGAAGCTCTTCCCACATCCCACGCACTCGTAGGGCTTTTCCCCAGTGTAGACTCTCAGGTGCTCCATCAGGTAGGAGTTGTCTCTGAAGCTCTTCCCACATTCCCCACACTCATGGGGCCGTTCCCCAGTGTGGATCCTCTTGTGCCAGATCAGGTGGGAGCTCTTGCTGAAGCTCTTCCCACATTCCAAACACTTGTGGGGTTTTTCCCTGACCTGAGGCTTCTCCACCAGCTCTGAGCTCTGCCTGGATCTCTGGCCGCCTTCCTGGCACAGGGAGGGTCTTTCCTCCTCGCAGCTCCCTGCGCTGGGTTTGCAGCCCCTACTCGTGTGGCATCTCCATGGTTTTTCCTCCTCTTCCATCCAGCCAAGGCTTGGGAATGACAAATTCTGGTTTGGGGGAAAAACAAGGGATGAGTACCTTGTCTTGAGAGTTCCAGATGCTCAGGTCCAGCTCTAGAAGTCTCTGGGGATTTTGTGTCCATAAAAACACCAAACCACAAGGATTCAGCCCAAGAAAACCCTCCCAGGTGTTCCCCCTCTCTGATCTCTCCACTTCTGCTTTATGCGGGGGTCTCCCTTCCCTGAGCTGATTGGGATCCTGTGGCTCCTGGCGTTCCTCCTCTCCAGGGTCCTGCTTAGGGGTGATCCAGGGGCTTTTGGGGGTCCCAGGGGTCCTTTCTTCCCTCACTCTTTGATCTGGACTTCCAGGGATCCCTGGGGTCCTTCTTTATCCACACTCCCCCCCACTCCAAGCTGACAGAGATCGCCCAGCTCCGAGATCGCCCCTCTCCCCTCACCCCAGACCAGGGCTCCCAATGTTCCCCTCCACCACTCTTCCAGAGGGACCCAAGACCAACATCACCCTCCCACCCCGGTACCAGAAGATCACAACACGGAGCCCTCAAAATATCCCCCAAAGGAGCATTTGCGGCTCAGCTTTGGGGTCCCGCATGATCCAAACAACCCCTACTCCAAAATGAAACCCTCACAGGGACCCTTACGATACTTGGGCTCAAATCCAGAAACTGTGAGCTCAAACAACCCCCAGGAAAAATCGCTGCTCGGGGACCCCCCGAGAGATTTGGGGCGAGCACCCCCTCCCCACTCACCTAGAGTATATGGTGAGTCCCCAGATCTGCGGCGGACAAAGCAGGCAGCGACCCTCGTGTGTCTGCCCTGCTCCTCCTTTTTCCCGCTCCTCCCCTTCCTCTCTCCCTCCTGTTCCTCCCACTTCTCCTCCCCCAGTTCCTCCTCCATCGCTCCTTCTCTTTCCTAATTCCGCCTCTGTCTACTCTCCAGAACTTCCCCTACTCTTCCTCCTCCTCCTCCTCCTCCTCCTCCTCCTCCATCCCTTCTGCTCCCCCCGGGCCCAGCGCCCACCCTTGGTCCCACCTTTTCCCAAGGCCCAGGATGGAGCCGGGGCAGGTCGGGGTGGGGCAGAGCTGGGCTCCTGGCCCGGCCTGGGCACCCTCCACGTGCCCCCTCCCCAAATTCCCGTGGTTAAACAGGGGGTCCAAGCGCCTTTTGGGGTTTGCTGGGGACGTTCTGGGGTTCAGGTGCCTCCCAAAGCCCCCCCACAGAGCGGGGTGACTCGGGGGGGACACACGGGGGGTCGCCATTCCCGATCCATCCCGGGGCCAGTTCTGCCCCCCCGCCAATCACGACCCTGGACAGGGGGGCTGGGAAGAAACCCATGACTGCATTCAAGTGACAGAGCTGCAAACCCGGGATAGGAGAGATTGAGGAGACATTCCCTGGCCTGAGGGAGAAAATGTGTTTATGAAAGGGTCTGCAAGAGCAGCAGAAGGGAAAAGAGTCCCAAGACACGCTGTTGTTAAGGAAAGGGAATGACACAAAGCACAGGTCACTGCCCCCATGCTCAGCTCAAACCCCGCAGCTGGGTATGCTTGCAAGAGCCTGGCACTGAAATGCCCCGAGCACCAAGGCTTCAATATCAGCGTGGCAGCTCACAGGCTGGCACAAGCATTTCCCACTGCTGCAGCCACCACTGGAGCAGTTCTAAAGGTACTTTTAGAACCAAGAATGTTGGTGGCAAGAGAAGCAAGATGCAGATCCAATGTGAATCATAAATCAAGCTCGTTTATTGTCGGACAGTGCACATACTTATACTCCTTTACGTGCTCAAAATATTAATTACTTACAGAAGTTTCACACAGGACTTTTCTCTAATTAGAGCACTACATTATTATCAGAAGGCTACAATAACAGTTTCTTCTGCCAAGTTAATCTTTGGACATCTGCAGCTTGTTTTCAGCTTTCATGTCTCCCTTTCCCACAGCTGTCTTGAGAATAACCTTGAGCAGAGGCCTAACTCTTGTCTATGGGGCCTGGATTGCTCACTTATACTTTATGTTTGTGCAGCCAGAGATGGCCATTTCCCAACACAAGAATTCCAAGGTAAGGGATTGTGGAAGCAATAGACTCAGAGAGGGGAAACCATTTTAGAGGAAAGATCCTGTAGGGGATTATGGCTGCTTTAGGAATACAATGGGACCTCCAAAACCCCCGGCACCCCCAGAGCTCAAGTCAGGTAGAAAGAATGAATGGGGAAAGAAAGAAACACCTTTTGAAGCTGCTGATAGAAACCAAGATGCCATGGGTACAGCTTTTGCCACTGGCTTTGGCAAGAATAAGAGCTGGATCCAATGCAGAGATTCAATTATCTCCCTTGCAATTGGTGTCTGCAATTCCTTACCCTGGTTATTCTGCACCTAGTGTGGGGTTGGAGATAAGGGATGTCTTTTGAAAGCAGTGTGTGGCCAGAATCCTGTCTCTTGTGAAATCTCTTGCACAGGAAGCTCAGCTGGCACAGAGCCTGCCTTGGCACTTTGCTGCTCACAACATGCAAGCAGGACTTTGGGTGGTGCTCCAGGAGTGCAAAGAAGCAGCACTGGTGGCCAAGTGGTGTGGCCCATTGCAAGTGTCCCTGAGCACAGAAACAGGCGCCAGCAGAGCTGAACACGGGGGGACCCCTCAGCCTGGCCTCAAGGTGTCTGAAGCCCCGCAGATTTGGACTTGCCGGCTGCAGCAGGAGGATGGGAGGTCGCCACTGAGCCTGCACTGAAGGCAACGCAGCAGCAGCCAGGGCTCCACAGCGGGGGAAGCCCCTGGGCCTGCCCACACATCCTCTGCTGAAATCGTCTGCCTGGGCACCCTCCTTTGGCATCTCCAGCCACTGGGGGCCAATCCTTGCTGGCACTCTTGCAGCTTCAGTGCTTTCTGTGCCTGCACTCGCCACAGGGGCTGCGGAAAACAACGTGACAATTCGACTCTGACCCTAAATTGAACTCACACACTGGCCTGGGTGGGATTAGATTGTTGCAAAATATACCAAGTTTAAAATTTATAAAATTGTATTTCTTCAGTCAGGCTTGGTTTGCCTTTGCCTTGGGGAAAGAAATTAAAGGTTTTTTTTAAGGGATGTTACAGCACTCAAGGGAGATGAGCTGAACATCTCAACAGACTGGGAATGGCCCAAAAGATTCCCAAAAAGATAACGACCATCAACAAAACATCAACGTTCATCAGCAAACATCGACCAACAACTACCCCAGACAATGCCCAGGCACAGCTGGAGACACCTGGTCTGGAAAAGGCTGAGAAGGAAATCCAGGAGTGTGCACCTAATTAACATCAGAGGTAAAGAAATCCGGGTCCAATAGAAAACCAAATTCTAAGATCTACCCAAGGGGGAAGCAATAAGCATTAAACCAAGGGATTTCTATGTGTTCCGGCTCTATAAAGTTTAGGTAAAATCGGGTAAAATTCATGTGTCAGGGAATGATTCTCTCTGCACAGCCGGGCTGTGTTTGGATGAAGGGATTTCTGTTGCACATCCTGGCCAAAAAGAAGTCATGCCTCGAGTCTCTAACTCTGGAAATGTTTTTGGAGAGTTTTGGTTCTTCCCGCAGTTTTGTTGAGAAGATTACACCTTCAGAATATTCTTTCTTAATAATTTTAATTCTATATTGTTAGTTAGGTTTGGGCCAGGTGTGTCACAATTTTTAGTGTTAGAGGAAGAATTAGCAAAAATAATTATTGCTTTGGTGTTTTGTGTGTGTGTGTTTGTGTGTGGCTGTCAGTGATGGCAAAATCTTGGTGTGGGTTTTTCGATGCTCACATTTAGGATGCATTTTGCAAAACTAGAATAAGTTTAAAAGCCCTTTAACTAATAAACAGTTAACAGAATATTGTTTAAGAAAACAAATAAGTAGGGAAAGGTGAGGGGGGAAGGTGTGAGCCACCCGAGGGCTGCCCTGGAAGAGAAGCTTCGCTCCAGGCACTCAGTGAAAGAGCTTTAGAAATGCAAATTAACACTGCTGGGGCAAAGGGTGCACAATGCACCAGGGGCCTCTTGCCCGGGGGAGGAATTGGGCTCATTCCCTCTGTCCCTCACCCCAAATGTCCAGATTTAGGAGGGGCCTGGAATCCTCAAAACCAAGTAGTGGGGATGGCTGGGGATTTGAGGGACCATTGGGAAGGGGCAGAAAAGTGGGGAAAAAGAGGGGGCTGAGACCCCGAAATTGAGCTGGGGGGGGGGGGTCTGTGATTTGGGGGAACGATGAGAAAGAGGGGAGAGTAGAGGGAAAGGTGGGGTTGGGACAGAAGCAGAGTGCTTCCCTCTCCCCCAGCACTCCATACCTCGAGTGATTCCCTGCACCTTGGGGGTGGAGAGGCAGATCTGCACTGGGGGAGGTCCCCGAGGCCCCTGCCCATCCCAGCGTGTCCATCTCGCTGGTGCCCTCGAGCTCCCAGCCCGGCCCCAGCCGCCTGCTCTGCTCCCTGATGGATTTCTACCCTGCCGACATCCAGCTGAGCTGGTTCCGGGGCCGGCAGGAGCTCTCGGGCCACGTGGTGGCACCGACATTGTCCCCAATGGGGACTGGACCTACCAGCTCCTCCTGGGGCTGCTGGAAACCTCCCCCCGCCCCCCTGGAGCGGGGTCACCTGCAGCTGCCAGGTGAAGCACGTGAGTCTGGAGCACCCCCTGAGCCGGAACTGGGGTACGGCCCGGCCCCCACAGCGCCGGGAGGGCTTGGGAGGACAGGGAGGGGAATTGAGGTTCCTGGGGTTAATGGGAGACCCTCATTAGGAACCCCCTTCCCGCAGCCCCACTTCCCCTTATCCCCCCCTCTCCCTCCCCTTTCCCATGGCCCCCCAAACCCCAGCTCCCCCCCAGCTCGGTTTGGGGGTGATTCTCCCTTTTCCCGCCGGGTCCCGTCCCCTCCCCGCTCACCCGAGAGCTCCTCGCCCGCAGCCCAGGGATGGAGGAGGAGGAGAAGGAGGAGGAGGATGGGGAGGGGTTAAAGAGGAGGGGTAGAGGAGGAGCAGGAGCAGCACGAGCAGCCTGAGAGGAGGCACCAGGTGCATCCATCGCTCTCTGGATCTGCAGCCCCTTCGCTCCGGGAACATCGCCCTTCCCCGCATTCCGCAGGTGACCGGGAATGGGGAGCTCGCCGCGAATATCTTGGGCGGTCCTGGCAGGGTTTCTTAGGAAGTATATTTGGAGCTCACCTGAAGTATACTTGGGGCTCCGTGTTTTTCTGGGGACAGAGCGGGCGGAGGGATGTTTGGATCTTGCAGGACTCCAAAGCTGACCCGAAATCCCCTTTGGGTGGACACTGCGGGGTCTGCGGGAGGTGTTTTTTTGGGAATGTCCCGGTGGCGGCTGCCGGCAGAGCCCCGGCGGTGGGAGGGGAGTGCGGGGTCCCCGGAGCCACGTGGCGATCGCCCGGTACCGGCGGGGGGAGGGGAGGGGAGAAGCCATGAGAGGGGGAAGAGCGAAAAGGGGGGAGCCCAGGGAGCCCCGGAGCCTGAAATGGGGGCGTGGAGAGAGGGGACCCCGAGAGCTGGGAGTGAGGGGAGCCTGGAGAAGGCGCAGCCCGGAGAAGGGAGGAGCCCGGAGAGGGGGAAGCTCTGGGACACCAAAGTGGGGAGCCCAGAGGGGGGGAACCCCTGGGACCTTCGGCACCCGGGAGCAGAGTCAGGGGAGGAGGGAGCCCTGGGACCCCAAAACCCTCGGCATCCCTTAGTGCAACCCCAGAGAGGGGGAGCCATGGGAGGCCCAGCAGCCCAGAGAAGGGGGACTCCCAGAACCCCAAAGTGGGGAGACCCAAGAGGGTGGACCCCTGGGATTCCCTGGAATTCTGGAGCAGGCAGAGACCCTGCAGAGGAGGGACCTCCAATATCTTCAGGACCCACAGCATCCAGGAGAGGGGGACCCCCAGAACCCCATAGTGGAGAGAGCAGAGAGGGGGAACCCCAGTGAGGGATTTTTTCCTCTGACTCCCAAAGCCCTCAGCAACCCCCAAGTCCCTCCCAGGAACCCTCAACTCCCTCAAACCCAGCATCCCCCACAGCCCCTGCAAATTCCCCCCATGGCACCGGCCATGGCCATGTCCCCACATGTCACTGGCCATGTCCCACCACGTCCTCACCCATGGCTGTCTCCCCACCACCTTTCCATCCCTGTCATTGTCCCCCACGTCTCCATCCATATCCATGTTCCCCCACGTCCCCACCCCTGGCTGTGTCCCCCCATGTCCCATGATAAAAAGATGAGAGTTGCTGTGGCACATAAGAGGACAAACAGCATTCGTTTAACCCATGCTCTGCCAGGGAACCACAAAAACATCTCCCATTCCCATCCTTTCCCCATCTGGACCAGTACATGAGCTACTTTCTTATTCCCTTTGGTATCTGTTTCACCACTTTTGAGTTGTCATCAATTTGCAAACAGCAGTTTGAGCCATTTAATTCTCCACAAACTCCTTGTCCTTCAGCTTATGGATAATCTGATCCCATCTGTCACGATCCGCTCATAGGAGCAGGGGTTGTGATGGTTCGTTACTTTGAATCTCAGAGTGCAAAAGAAAACAGGTACAAGTATTTTTGCTTAAATCAAAATCAAAAGCACTTTATTGAGTGCCAACAACACGCTTATGCGATAGAGGAGAGAGAGAGAGAAGAGAGAGAGAAAAGGAAAGGAGGGGCATAGCTACCACGGCACGACAAAGTCCTTGTTGTCCGGATCCGATGGATTCGTCTCGTCCGTAGGGAGATCTCGTAGGGGTACTTTTTGAGAGTCTCTTTATAGTCTTTTCGAAAGCGGGGGGGCAGGTAACCAAGAGATGAGGCAATCCCTCCAGAGATGAGGGGCAAGTAGCCAGCATGTGGGGAGTAAGGCCCATTGGTTTAGAGTACAGGTGCAACTGTACCAGACATATAGTTCGGTTCTTTCCGTCCCAGTAGCTGGGCGGATGCGGTTCCCATGGGCATGTACCAACACGCCTCTGCAGCACAGCTCAGCAGCACAGCTCTGCAGTACACCTGGGCACCTGGCAGGCACCCCATCAAGATCTGGCTGGACTTCATTGTGCAAAAGTCCTTTTCCCCTCTTAGGGTCTCTGGGTTTTTGGCCTCTGCTTCTGTCGATGGTCGTGAGGCAGACAAGGGATTTCCGTCCAGACTCTTACACCATCCCATGGGGAAATGTTGTGTTCCTCATCTGAGTGGATTGGTGGGCAAGAAGGTCAGGAGCTGGAGGTGTCTGCTTGGTTATTATTCCGAGGAGAGTTTGTAATCGAATGATGCAATTCCAATTCTAAATGGATTCTGTGGCCCCTGATATGAATTTGTTTGCGTTCCCAGGGGCTGGTCCATGGTGTTGTTGGATTTTTTCTGGGGCTGTTCATCTTTTCCCCATTTTTGGGCCATTCCCTCCAGCCAGGGCTGCATCCATTGACCAATTGCAAGGGAGATAATTGAATTTTCTCTGATTTAATCATCGCATACTTGGATTCCCAACTGATTTCCCTGAAGGTGTGGTAGCAAAACCACCCCAGTGGTCTAACACACCCTATATAACATAGACACTGACAGCACATGTTGCAGTGGGGACAGGGGTGATTCCCCCTCACCTGTTTTAGTGAAGTTTTCCCAACATTCTCCGTTTCCTCTTTTCCTTTGCAGCTTAACCAATTTCTGTGGCAGAGTCAGAAATGCTCACAGTGGGCTCTGCCTTTATCTGTGCAAATTCCGTGTGTGGGAGCAGGCAGAGCTTGGAGAGAGGGACAGAGGGAATGAGCCCAATTCCTCCCGCAGGCAGGAAGCCCCTGGTGCATTGTGCACACTTTTCCCCAGCAGTGTTAATTTGCATTTCTAAAGCTCTTTCACTGAGTGCCTGGAGCCAAAGCTTCTCTTCCAGGGCAGCCCTCAGGTGAGTCACACATTGCCCCCTCACCTCTCCCTGTTTTTTGGGGTTTTTTTTAAACAAAATTCTATGAACCGTTTATGAATTAAAGGGTCGCTTTTAAACTTCCAGTTTTGCAAAATGCAGCCTAAAGGTGAACATCGAAAGATCCAGACCAAAATTTTGCCATCACTTACAGACACACACACACATACACACAAAACCCCAAAGCAATAAAGATTTTTGCTACTCCTTTCCCTAAGACTAAAAATTCATTTTTACACCCCTGGCACAATCCTAAGTGACAAGAGAGAATTAGAATTATTAAGAAAAAACATTCTAATTCTGTAATCTTGTAACCAAAACTGAGGGAAGAACCAAAACTCTCCAAAAACATATCTAGAGTTAGAGAATGAAGGCATGACCTTTTTCTGGCCAGGATGTGCAACAGAAATCATTTCATCCACACATAGCCCGGGTGTGCAGAGAGAATCATTCTGTGACACATGAGTTTTACCTGATTTTTCCTAAATTTTCTACAGTCTAAACCCACAGAAATCCCTTGGTTTAATGTTTATTGCTTTTCCCTTGGGTAGATCTTAGTATTTGGTTTTCAATTGGACCCGGATTTCTTTGCCTCTGATGTTAATTAGGTGCACACTCCTGGATTTCCTTCTCAGCCTTTTCCACACCAGGTGCCTCCAGCTATGCAGGGGCATTGTCTGGGGTAGTTGTTGGTTGGTGTTTGCTGATGGGTGTTGATGTTTTGTTGATGGTCGTTATCTTTTTGGGAATCTTTTGGGCCATTCCCAGTCTGTTGAGATGTTCAGCTCATCTCCCTTGAGTGCTGTAACATCCCTTAAAAATAAAACCAAGCCTGACTAGAGAAATACAATTTTATGAATTTTAACCTTGGTATATTTTGCAGCAATCTAATCCCACCCAGCCCAGTGTCAGTGTAATTGAGAGCCAGAGTCGAATTGTCACGTTGTTTTCCGCAGCCCCTGTGGCGAGTGCAGGCACAGAAAGCACTGAAGCTGCAAGAGTGCCAGCAAGGATTGGCCCCCAGTGGCTGGAGATGCCAAAGGAGGGTGCCCAGGCAGACGATTTCAGCAGAGGATGTGTGGGCAGGCCCAGGGGCTTCCCCCGCTGTGGAGCCCTGGCTGCTGCTGCGTTGCCTTCAGTGCAGGCTCAGTGGCGGCCTCCCATCCTCCTGCTGCAGCCGGCAAGTCCAAATCTGCGGGGCTTCAGACACCTTGAGGCCAGGCTGAGGGGTCCCCCCGTGTTCAGCTCTGCTGGCGCCTGTTTCTGTGCTCAGGGACACTTGCAATGGGCCACGCCACTTGGCCACCAGTGCTGCTTCTTTGCACTCCTGGAGCACCACCCAAAGTCCTGCTTGCATGTTGTGAGCAGCAAAGTGCCAAGGCAGGCTCTGTGCCAGCTGAGCTTCCTGTGCAAGAGATTTCACAAGAGACAGGATTCTGGCCACAGACTGCTTGAAACAGACATCCCTTATCTCCAGCCCCATGCTAGGTGGAGAATTACCAGGGTAAGGAATTCGCAAGGGAGATAATTGAATCTCTGCCCTGGGCCTGGCTCTTATTCTTGCCAAAACCAATGGAAAAAGCAATACCCTTGGCATCAGCAGTTCCAAATGGTGTTTCTTTCTTTCCCCATTCATTCTTTCTACCTGACCTGAGCTCTAGGGGTGCTGGGGGTTTTGGAGGTGCCATTGTATTCCTAAAGCAGCTATAACCCCCTGCAGGATCTTTCTTGTAAAATGAGTTCCCCTCTCTGAATCTATTGCTTCCACAGTCCCTTATCTTGGAATTCTTGGTTCTAAAAATGCCTTTAGAATTGGTCCAGTGGTGGCTGCAGCAGTGGGAAATGCTTGTGCCAGCCTGTGAGCTGCCACGCTGTTAGCAGAAAATATTGAAGCCTTGGTGCTCAGGGCATTTCAGTGCCAGGCTCTTGCAAGCACACCCAGCTGCGGGGTTTGAGCTGAGAATGGGGGCGGTGACCTGCGCTTTGTGTCATTCCCTTTCCTTAACAACAGCGTGTCTTGGGACTCTTTTCCCTTCTGCTGCCCTTGAAGAGCCTTCCATAAACACATTTTCTCCCTCAGGCCAGGGAATGTCTCCTCAATCTCTCCTAGCCCGGGTCTGCAGCTCTGTCACTTGAATGCAGTCATGGGTTTCTTCCCAGCCCCCCTGTCCAGGGCCCTTCACACAGGAGGCTGGGTTCAACCCTTCCCCTGTCCTCAATTCTAAATCCTCCTGTTCCATTGAACAAGTTTCATACTGTAATAACCCAGCACTGCTCATCCATGTAGAGGCTCTTTTGGTTCTCAAAGCTTGAACTTGATGCCAGACTTGAACAACAGGAGATCCTTGTGCCTTCAGTTTTGGGCCTCAGTTGCCATTGAAGCTGTGGCTGCACAATTGTGCAGACAATGAGGCCACTCTCTGGCCACTGGGTTAAATATTTTAGCACAAGAATTCCTTTGGCATGGCCCTGTTTAACATCCACATGCAATTCAAATTCTCTTTCCCTGTCTGGGAGAGGCAGGGCAGGAGGCTCAGTTAATCTGCTTTTTAACCCTTGGCAGTTCTGCTTTCCTCCTGGTGTCCATGCATGCAGTTTCTTGCCTGGCAGGACAGGAGTGTTGTAGGGAGAGATGGCAGGCTCCAAAAGCCCTGCCTTTAGCAGGGACTCAATCCCAGGCTGTGACCCCTTCCTTGCCTGCCTTGGAACAGGGTATTGCTTTTAGACACCACTTGTGCTGGTTGCTTGAAAGTAATTGGGAGAGGCTCCATCTCTAATTTTCCCTATTTCCCTGGAGCTGCCCACCCTTCTGGGTTCACTTCAGCAGAGACCTTGCCAGACATTTGACACAGAGATACAACAGCATCAGCCTCTGTATCACCTTTTACAATATTAATTTCTATTTCCACATTAGCAATCAAATCCTTACCCAGTAAATTACAGTCACCATTAGGAGCAAACAGAAATTCATGTCTGGCCGTCTGCCTGCCTCCTCGGTGGAGTGGAGGTGGCTACTAGCAAAGGCGGAGGCGACTTGGGTCCTCGGAGGCCAGCCTTGTTCCCAGTCGCTGAGCGAATCTTGCCCTCGCTCCCTGCTAGCTGCTTGGTAGGCGAACTCTCCCACACCTCAGGGGGATCTTCCAACCCTGGGAATGAAGAGACACAGACACGAGGTTCTGCACTCTGTGGCACCAGGGGTCTGAGGACCTCGATTCCCCTGGGACACGATCTTTTATTGTTCCCCCGGTGACCAATCACCGGGCAGCGGCGGGGAGGAACCGGGGAGGAGCAGGGGAAAGGGAGCTAACCAGGGATAGAAGGGGGATGAGAGAGGGTTACAGACAGGGGAATGATACAATGAACAACCAAGTAACTGAGAACTCTCTAGAAAACTGGGGGTGATTGACTTAGATGGGCAGGTGGCGCTCCCCAATGAGCCCTGGGGGTGTTCACCTGTCTCGAGCCCAGCCTCTTCTGGGCTAAACTATTGTTTGCTCCACCTCAGGGGAGCGCTCCTGCTCCCCCCAGGGCTTTCTCATTGAAAATTCTTCTTCTGGGGTAACCTGCACCACCTCCACATTCATGTGTTTCAAATTTCTTCTACACCTACTAATAGTGGATGAATAAAACACACCTGCTCATTTTTCCCCCTTACAGCCTGAATGATCCAAGAACTTCCTGACAATTTCCCCCCTTAGGTCTAAGATTTGAAGTGGATCCAGAGGCCTCTGTGTCTATCAGAAAAGGCCTCCTCTCGATCCAGACCCACCCTGAATGTTCTCAAGGGCTCCAGTGTGGTGGGTTCCTGGTGTAATGGGAGCTCTGACACCCTGAACAATCCATGTCCATCAAGGGGTGGACTTGCTGCTCGTGAGGGTGCTCCTGTCTCTGCTTCCAGTGTCCTTGTGGCGTGCAGATGGAACCCTGATTCCTTGCCAGGGGCTGTTTGGGTGGGCTCTCCCCTGCCGAGGAGGGCAATGCCTCTGCCAGGTGCTTGTGGCCGAGGCCGTCCCCTGGGTGCTGGGGCCCCCTTGGGCCCTGCGGTTCATCCCTCAGGGGCTGTAGAAACTCTGCCACAGCCTTTGCCTTCACCTTGGCCTTTTCCTCCTCCCTTCTTGCATTCAGCTGCTGTGTCTTTGTGACCAAGTCCTGCAGGGGCTTCTTCTGCCACTGCTGCAGCCCCCCCTCAGTGCCTGTGGGTGCTCATCCTGTGACAGCTGCTGAGCTTTCTGCAAAATCGTTCCTTTCTCCAGTGACCCAAAGAAGATCCTTCAAAGAAAATCCTGGTCCTTCCACGAATAATCCACTCTTCCCAGCTATTCCTTCCTCCTCCTCCTTGTTCTCCCCCTCCCCTCCACACCCCGTATCCCAGAGGCGGTCCCTGTCCTGCCGCAGTGTCCAAAGGCGGCCCCCCCGGCGGGCAGGGCCGGCAGCTCCACGGGGCTGGGCAGGCGGCCAGGGCGTCCCGCAGCCTCCTGGGGGCCGGGGGCCACTGCCGGCCGTGCCCGGGGGATGCTGGGGTCAGGCAGTGCCCGGCGCTGAGCCCCGGCTGCCCCACAGCCCCTGCCCGGCCCCGCAGCTCCGCACAGGCCCCCAGCCCGTGCTCCCGGTCCCGCACCTCTGTGCCCGGTCCTGCCGCTGCCCAGCACAGAGAAACCCCCTGAAATCCTGACCTCCTTCTTCTCCTGTCCTGGAAACCGGGGATGCAAAAGATCTGGATCAGCTGCCAATTTCTAAGGCTAAAAGGATGCTGAAAAAACATCCCAGTCCTTTGTATTTTTCTCTTCCTCGTCTTTTCCATCATCCTTTTTCTTCCCCGATGGATTCCTCCTGCTGCTTCTTGCCGTAACCATATTCTTGTATACTCCTCTTCAACCAATCCTTTTCGAGCACACCAACACCATCCATCCACTGTTGTCTGTCGAGACCCCTTCTCGAGTTCCCTCATTGTCCTCTTGGTGTCAGTGTCCTTAATTACCTCTGGGAGAATGTGCAAACTACATCAACATTCTTCCCGTTTGTATAGCAGGTGATATCCGTGGCTCTGTTCAGTCTTTGTTCTTCCTCTCGAAGGTCAGGAATTTAGCAGGACCTTGGCTGAGCCGCAGTCTGTGTCAATTAATAACATTTTCTGAAACTGATGTCCCCATCTCCAGGCAGACTCACACCATCTGTTTGTACAGACACATTTCCTTTTCTTCCTTTCCTGGGGGTCCCCCGTTTGCGGGACATCCTCCCTGGAGCGGGGTGTCCGCCCCTGCTGCAGCCCCAGCCCTCAGGCCGGGCTCAGCCAATCCGAGGGTGCGGCGCTGATGACTCCCCAGTTCCCAGTCAGACTCGCAGCTCCCAGCGCTCCTCACCTGGACCCCACCTGCGCCCCCACCTTTGCCCCCAGCGCCCCCCGCAAGGGGAATTTGGGGAGGTGGGAGGGGCGGAGCACCAAGGCCGGGCCCCCCCTCTCTTTCCTGGCAGGAGCGGCTGCAGTGGGGGCTGAGTGTGAGCGGAAGCGGCCGAGAGCCCCGTGCTGCCCCAGCCCGACCTGAGCCAGCTCCATCCCTGCTCCTCCTGTGGGATGTAACAACTGTAGGGGACGAGGGAGGCAGGGGTCAATGCTGGGCCTGAGGGGAGGAGGGGAAGGGATGGAGGAGCAGGGTTGAAGAACAAAATCTCCAAACGATGCTTGTGGGAGGAGAAGGTGAGATTATGCAAAAGAAGGAGGAATAGCGGGAGCAAGGGAATTGTTAGGCAGAGTAGGGACACAGGAGGAGGAGGATGAGGAGGTGCAGGAAGAGGAGCCAGCACATGGTTCCAGGAGTCCCTGTATCTGTGGCCTCCCCCAAACCCCAGGAGCGTTGCCCTCCCACATGCAGCAGGGGAGGAAGATCCATGATTTTCAGGGGGGTGACTGGATCTTGGTGTTTCTGAGCTTTATTGGGGTAAATGTTGTTGGTTTGCTTTTTTTTGCGGAGGCTGAATCTTTCTATTTTGGATGGAGTTTTGGGTGAATCTTGATGTTTTGGGCCTCTTCCTTGATTGAGAGACTTTCGGGCTGAATGTTGGTGTTTTGGAGGTTTTAGGGACACAAGATTTCCGGTGACTTCCTGAGATGGACTTGGGCAGGAAGAACCCCCAACCCAAGTTGTTCACACTTTCTTTTTGCCCCCCCCAACCAGAATTTGTCATTCCCAAGGCGTGGTTGGATGGAGGAGGAGGAAAAGTCCTGGAGATCTCACACGAGGAGAGGCTGCAAACCCAGACCAGAGAGCTGCCAGCAGGAAAGACCCTCCCTGTTCCAGGAAGTCAGCCAGAGATCCAGGCAGAGCTCAGAGCTGGTGGAGAAGGCTCAGGGTGGGGAGAAGCCCCACAAGTGCTTGGAATGTGGGCAGAGCTTCAGGTGGAAATCCCTCCTGATGGAACACCAGAGGATCCACACTGGGGAAAAGCCCTATGAGTGTGGGGAATGCGGGAAGAGCTTCAGACTCAGCTCCAGCCTAAACAGGCATCAGACAATCCACACTGGAGAATGGCCCTATGAGTGTGGGGAATGTGGGAAGAGCTTCAGAATCAACTCTGACCTGATCAAGCACCTGAGATTTCACACTGGGGAAAAGCCCTATGAGTGCTTGGAATGTGGGAAGAGCTACAGCGAGAGCTCCAGCCTGATCAATCACCAGGTGACCCACACTGGGGAATGGCCCCATGAGTGTGGGGAATGCGGGAAGAGCTTCCTGTGGAGCTCTGACCTGAGAAAACATCAACTCATTCACACTGGGGAGAAGCCCTACAAGTGTCCTGAGTGTGGGAAGATGTTTCAGAGAAGCTTCAATCTCCTCTTGCATCAGCGGATTCACAGAGAGGAGAGGCCCTTCCGCTGCCCTGACTGCGGGAAGGGCTTCAAGCAAAATGCCCATCTTGTCCTGCACTGGCGCATCCACACCAGGGAGAGGCCCTACGAGTGTCCCCAGTGTGGGAAGAGATTCTCTGTGAGCTCTACCTTGACCCGACACCAACGCAGGTGCCACTAAGGGAATCCTTCTGAGTGCCCCAAGTGCAGGAAGAGCTTCGTGTGCTGCTCCAGCTCCATCCCTCATGGAAGGATCTGCATTGGATGATCCCCAGTGACCCCCTTGGGCAGAGCCCTGGTGACCCCTGTTCTGGGTGATCCCTGTTGTGTGTGGGGAAGGTGTTGGAGAGATTTCTTTCCCTTGTCCTTGTGCTGCTGTGATTTGCTTGGGAATAAATTCCCTGCCTGTGCCCAGGCTGGGTCTGTGTTGCCCCTGACGGTGCCTGGGCTGGGATCTCAGTAGGGCCCAGTCATTCCCAGTCACACCCAGTGTGATCCCATTATGGGCTCAGACTCTCCCTGGATGGTCCAAGTCACTTCCAGTTTGAAGCCAGTCACTCCCAGTCCCTCTCTGTAGGATGCCATTTGCTCCCCACATGGTCCCAGTTGCTCCCAGTTATCCAGGATGGTTCCACTCACTCCCAGGATGACTCCAGTAGGATCCCAGGCATTCTCAGATACTGACAGAATTATTCCAGTACCTTCCTGTATGATCCCTGTCAATTCCTGTCTCTCCCAGTATATCCCAGTCACCTGCAACAAGCTCCCAATCACTCCCAGGATGTTCCCAGTCACTCCTGGTCTCTTGCAGTACATCCCCGTTGCCCTCAGTGCAGTAATCCCAGTTGCTTCTAGTAGATTCCAGCATGATCCCAGTTGGTCCCAGCCACTCCCAGTTACCCTGGGGGTGGTCCCAATTGGTCCCAAAATGATTGCAGACTCTTCCAGTATATCCCAGTTTCCCTCAGCATGCTTGTAGTCATTTCCAGTCACATCCACTTGCCCCAGTAAGGTTCCAGTTCCCTCCAGGCCAATTCCAATAACTCCCAGTTTCTTCCATGCTTCCAGTATGATCCCAGTTGTACCAATTCTGCTCCCAGTAGCCCTCAATGTGGTCCCAGTTCCTCCCAGTATAACCAGTTTCTCTAATTGTTCTCCCAGTCCCACCTGCCTGGTCCCAGTATCTCCTAGTTGCTCCCAGTGTTGCACCTGCCTGGTCCCAGTATCTCCCCAGTTGGCTCCCAGCATGGTCCCAGGTGCTCCCAGTCACTCCCTGTATGGTTCCAGTCCCTTCCACTGTGTTCCCAGTCACTCCCAGGCACTTGCAGTAGGATCTGTTACCCCCAAGATGGTCACAGTTACTCCCAGTCACACCCAGTATGATTCCTTTCACTCTGGACTATGGTCCCAGTCAATTCCAGTATGAACCCAGTCCCTCCCAGTCAGTCCCTCCCTGGTGACATTTGCCCACATTGAGATACCAGTTGCTCCCAGTAGGATTTCAGTATGAGTCCAGTCACCCTCAGTATAATCCCAGTAACTTCCAGACACTCCCAGTTTGAATCCAGTTTGGTCTCTGTCATGCCCAGTATGATCCCAGTCACTGCTAGATATTCCCAGTATTATTCCAGTCACTCCAGGTATGACCTTGTCAGTCCCAGTATGATCCCATTTGCCCCCACATTGTCCCAGTTGTTCCCATTCACTTCAGCTGCAGATTTGGTGCCTTTCAGTAAGATCCTAATCCCTCACATTCCATCCCAGTACATCCCAGTTGCCTTCAGCATGCATCCAGTGCCTCCCAGTGGCCCTCAGTGTGGTCTCCATGACTGCCAGTATGATCTCAGTGTCCTCAGTTCAGGTCCCAGTGGGTTCTGGTCCCAGTCCAGGTGTATCCCAGTGTCCCAGTCCAGCCCAGTCCATCCCAGCCTGTCCCACTCTGTCCCAGTCTCTTCCCAGCAGCTGCTGCTCTTTTCTGGATCCTGCTCCCCTGTTGAAGGTTGGATCTAGTTCTTTTCCTCAGGAATTTTTCTCCCATGGGTTGCTAAGACACAAATGACTGGGTACTTAAGAGAAACAAAGCACAAGGCTAGAGCCTTTCTCCTTGGCAGGGTGGGGCAAAATTGCCCCTCATGGAAGCAGAGCCTGGCAACGTGAGATTTGGAGAGACTGAAAAGCAAGGGCAGGGGGGAGGTCACGCTCTCTTGCTCGGGACCCTCAGAGCTGGACGGTCGGAGCTGCTGTCTGCTGAACCCACGGCCCCCTGAGAAGCCAGCACGGAGCTGCCGGTCTGTCTGCTGTGAGTCTCTGCCCTCTGCCCCATCGGGAGCCGACCTGCCTGCCACCAGCCCGCTCTGAGTTTTCTCCGCTACATTGTAGCGGGGTTTTTCCCTGCACATGGAGACCCCTTACCGTCCCAGCTCCCTGTGTCCGGGGATCCTGCTGCGGCACCGACACCAGCTGCCCCCCCCTCCCGAGAGTCTGTGGAGCAAGGGCTCTCCTCCATCCCTCCGTGCTTCGGGCAGCCGCCATTTGCCGTGTGCTACCTGAGCTCACGCCGGAGCGCCCCTGCAGCCACCGAGGAATCCCTGCAGGCTGTGACTGGAACTGCACCAAAGGGAAAGGTGCCTGAAGCCGAGCAGGCTGCCACTGGGTTTCTGGTTCTGTTTGTTGGTTAATGTTATAGTTGTTATTTGTTATCCTTATTTTAGATAGTAGTAAAGAACTGTTATTCCTATTCCCATATCTTTGCTTGAGAGCCTCTTGATTTCAAATTTATAATAATTCGAAGGGAGAGGGGTTACAGTTTCCCATTCCAAGGAGGCTCCTGCCTTCCTTAACAGACACCTGTCCTTCAAACCAGGACATCCCCCCACCCTCCGGAGCTGCCGCTGGACGCCCCCCCAGATGCTGACAGGGGTCGGGGGCCTTGTGTTGGACTTTGCCTGGGCTGGGGCTCAGCCTCCCCCTGCGGGAGAAGGTGAAGGGGGGATCCCCAGGGGTTGTGTCCCCCCCAGAGTGTGTGTGCTCCCCATGGGGACCCCCATCCTGGGGTCACCCCCTTTTCCCTCCTGCAGAGCTCCTGCCCCAGCTCCTGCTCTTGCCTGGGAGGGGGCTTTGGAAAGCCCCACTGGAACTCTCTGGAATCCCCATTTCTGGGCACTGGGATCCCCCTGCATTTCCATTCCCAGCTCTGGGACACCCCTGCTCCCCCTTATCATTCACCAATACCCCCCTGCACTCCCTTTCCTGGGTATCCTCCTCTCCCAGCCCCTGGATCCCCTGTTTCCATGATCCCCGGGACCCGCAGACCCCTAATCCTGGCCATCCCAGGGCACCTCAGCCCCAGGCCTCCCTTTCCTGGCAAACCTGATCTGGGCACGGGGCTCTGCAGCTGCTCTGGGATTTATGACCACCCAAAGGAAAGGGAAGGAAGAGAAGAAAGAGAGAAGGAGATTGGGAATCAGGGAATCGGAGTCACAGCACCCAGTCCTGCTCTGCCAGGGGTGGGGCCTCGCAGCTGCAGGAAAAATTGGATCCGCTGCTCCTGGTGCTACCCCTGGCTTTGGGCTGAACCCAGCGGGTTCCAGGCAGAATTTGAGCCTGGGGCCGGGAGTTCAGCAGAGCCCTGTAACGACTGAGGCACGGACCCAGACCGACAGGGAATCTGAATCATTTCTTCAAAGAAACGAGCTGGTTTTATACACTTTTCAAGGCACAGCATTTCCTTACATGGGAATTCTCACTGTGTGACCTATCCCATGTTGCCACATCAGCAACACCTTCTCCAAGTCCTTCTCTGGGGTGATCTCGCGCTGTTCATCTGTCTGTCAGCTTCCGGCCGGCTCCTCTCCCACAGGGCTCTGCCCGTGACACCTCCTCCCCCCAAGGCTGCTGCCTTGTGCTCCTTTGTGCTGCCATGTGCTTCTGCAGGCGTGGCCAACAGCCCACACCTCAACTCCATCCCATCTTTTCCCACAGCTCCCTCTTTTTTGTTTTATACAAACAGGAATCATGAAACGCAACACTTCTAACATTAGAACATGTTTGGCCCAATGCCCAGACCAAACAAGCTCGACTCCTGACAAAAGCAGGATCTGAGTAAACAGATAGAACCTTGAGAAACAACTTAAAATTGTCTGAAACCTTTACCATCACCCAGAGTCTGCAATTGTTGGGGAGTCCCATTTCCCAGTGAAGACTTGGAGAACCTTTCCCAGGCAAGACTACCAGGTTTATCTTGAAAAGGGGGTCCAGCTTTTATGTCAAAATCACTCGCTTACACTTTAGGGCAGAAACACCTGGGTCTGATTGTACAGTCCTCAGTCAGACAGGGCTAGGCTTGGCCAGAGCCTCAAGCCCTGACTGAGGGAGTTTCCATAGTGTACCTACAAAATTGCCTAAAAACTTTATTAGTATCATTTGAACATGACTTCAGCAGTGTGTCTTCTCCACAAGCTGAGGATGAAGTACCCAGGGCTGGTCAAACCACTCTTGCAGGTACCCATCTTGGACTGGAATCTGTGGAAACACAGGCATATCCTCACCCCCAGGTTATTAACAGAAAGGGGCCTTCCCATTTTCCACTTTCAAGATTCCTAACTAGTACCTGAGCTGTTTCTAAGTGGGCCTGTGATTTACCAAAGTGTCCTTGGATGGTGCTTTGTCGTTCTGAATGTGATTCCAAAATCTGACAACATCTAGGGCTTTCTGCAGTCTTTCATGGGGGGTATATCCCAATCCTGCACTCCCTCTTTTTTGTTTTAACAACATGGACTTGAGAGTGCTATGGGCCTGTTCAACAATGGCTTGACCTGTAGGGGAATGTAGAATATGGTGACATGGGGCACTCCCCACAAATGTAAAAGGTCAGCTCTCCATTTGGATGTAGAGGCCGGCCCATTATCAGTCTTTATGGATACAGGTACTCCAAGGGCTGCAAAAGCAGACGGAGCAGAGCAGGCGGCCGGGGCCGGGCTGGGACCTCGAGGGCACCAGCGAGATGGACACGCTGGGATGGGCAGGGGGCTTGGGGACACCCCCAGTGCAGATCTGCCCCTCCACCCTGCAAGGTGCAGGGAATCGCTGCAGGGATGGAGTGCTGAGGGAGAGGGAAGCACCCGGCTTCCATCCCAACCCCACCTTCCCTCTCCTCTCTCCTCTCCCCTCTTTCTCATTATTCCCCCAAATCACAGATACCCCAACTCAATTTGGGGGTCACAGTCCCCTCTTTTTCCCTGTTCTTCTGTCCCTTCCCAATTTATGCTCCAATCCCCAACCATCCCCACTGTTTGGTTTTGAGGATTCCAGGCCCCTCCTCCTAAATCTGGGGTCCTGTCCACATCTCACTCAAATCAGGCAGATCCTGGCAACTTTTTTCTGGGAGGAATCCCTGAGTATGGGATTTTTGGGTTGTTGGTTGGAGGGGGACAGCTCTGTCTGCCTTTCCCCTCCCTGCTGTGGACTCCCAGCTGCCCCCAACTTGCTGGGGGTGCTGGGATTTCCTTCCTGGGGACAAGGACCTTCATTCCCTTCCAGGACCCAATGCCCGGCGGGGGGTCCAGGTCAGGGGGATCCTTGAGCAGCTGCCCCAGAACCTCCTCCAGGGTCTCCCAGCGCAGCCGGAGCCGCTCGGCCTGGGGTCCCCAAAGCCCTCAGGAGCCCCCAAGTCCCTCCCAGGAACCCTCAACTCCCTCAAACCCAGCATCCCCCACAGCCCCTGCAAGTTCCTCCCATGGCACCGGCCATGGCCATGTCCCCACATGTCACTGGCCATGTCCCACAATGTCCACACCCATGGCTGAATCCCCACCACCTTTCCATCCCTGTCATTGTCCCCCACGTCTCCATCCATATCCGTGTCCCCCCATGTCCCCACCCATGGCTGTGTCCCCCCATGTCCCATGGTAAAAAGATGAGAGTTGCTGTGGCACATAAGAGGACAAACAGCATTCGTTTAACCCATGCTCTGCCAGGGAACCACAAAAACATCTCCCATTCCCATCCTTTCCCCATCTGGACCGGTATATGAGCTACTTTCTTATTTCCTTTGTTATCTGTTTCACCACTTTTGAGTTGTCATCTATTTGCAAACAGCACTTTGAGTCATTTAATTCTCCACAAACTCCTCCAAACTCCTTCTGCTGATGGCTAATCTGATCCCATCCCATGGGGAAATGTTGTGTTCCTCATCTGAGTGGATTGATGGGCAAGAAGGTCAGGAGCTGGAGCTGTCTGCTTGGTTATTATTTTGAGGACAGCTTGTAATCGAATGATGCAATTCCAATTCTCAATGGGTTCTGTGGCTCCTGATATGAATTTGTTTGGGTTGCCAGGGTCTGGTCCATGGTGTTGTAGGACATCTTTTCCCCATTTTTGGGCCATTCCCTCCAGCCAGGGCTGCATCCATGGACCACTTTTCTCTGATGAAATCATCAAATACTGGGATTCCCAACTGATTTCCCTGAAGGTGTGGTAGCAAAACCAC